>CM055743.1:5288179-5540679 GCA_029465975.1 Dallia pectoralis
AACACCGTTGGTTTTATACTATTTGCACAACGACCATTCGAAAAAGTGATTAATAAACGGTGTTGTCTTTAAGAGTTCGTAACTATCCAATTTGTCACAGGTGTGTACATCCATCTGCCTCTTGCTACATGGCCAGAGATTAGACCCAGACATGAGGACTAAAAACATAAATATGCAAATACCTGACGTCCAATAGTTTGAGGGAGCGATGGTAATACCTTTTACTCTGTGATCTTGTAGTGGCGTTGTCATTGACATTCTTCCTAACTGCCTCTGCAGGAGCTAATCACCGCCTGGTACATTGGGTTCCTCTGTCTCATCCTGGCCTCCTTCCTGGTCTACCTCGCGGAGAAAGACGACAACGAGCAGTTTGCCACATACGCCGATGCGCTGTGGTGGGGTCTGGTAAGACATTTGGCTCCACACAAAACCACAGGGTTGCTATTAGGATCGGGCTGGCGACCACAAACCTAACGGCGGTTAGAAAGTGGAACGTTTCCATTCCCAGGAAACGATTAGTGACGGCTAATGTGAAATCGTCCGTTTTTCACCACAAAACAAATGGTTTTCTAAACGATTCGTTTTTGCACGTTCCCACAAAACAGCCAGCACTTGTTTATACCGACCTTGCCCCAAGGCGTATCCATTTCGCGCGATATCATTCACCTTTAGCAACAGAAGTATTTGTCTTTACTTACCACACTGATTCTCTGACCAACCACGAAGACACAGCCTGGATCGACCTGGTCCACCAGACAATACCACGCCATCACTTAACACTCCATAATTACCAAACACATTCATAACGGTGTACATCTCGCTCGTGCAGAAGATGCTGAGCCAACGTGCACCGACACCACAGTCGACACTAAACTCTTTCCCCTTGGACGCCACGCCGATCCGCGATCACAACGTTCTGTTATTTTCACGCCAGGTCGTCGCAAACTGTTCCGACTACTGTGTTCTGAATGATCGTACGAACGGTGCTATCCAACAGACCTCTTCTCTTCTCAGATTACCCTGACAACCATTGGCTACGGAGATAAGTTTCCCATAACGTGGAACGGGCGTCTTCTCGCCGCGACCTTCACCTTGATCGGAGTGTCCTTTTTTGCGCTTCCGGCAGTAAGTTGATTCATCTGACTTATTTGTGAAGCCGTATTCGCATGGGACGTCTTTCAATTAGCACCCCGAGAAATGGAGTGTTTCTGACGATGCTGCAATTTGATAGCCCATGCTAAGACTCTTGATGTAATTGTGAGTCGATGATGATTTTCTGACTGTTGCTGTCGAGACTAATGGCTTGTTTTCCCGGTTCGCTAAGGGTATCCTGGGCTCTGGTTTTGCCTTGAAGGTCCAGGAACAGCATCGGCAGAAGCATTTTGAGAAGCGACGGAACCCCGCGGCCGGACTTATTCAGGTACATAGAACTCGTTAGCCAAGCCACACTAGAAAAAAAGCAGTTAGTCAAACAAACATTGTGGTGGCGGCTTGGTCATCCTTGGACAGAATCTACACAGCGTATTCTAAATTATTCAATGTTTTATACAATGTTGAGAAGACGCCTTTATGATGGACAACTCATGTCATGCAGGAACGTTTTTTTTATGCACCGGTGGTCCTGGGAATTGAATTCACTGTCCTGGTGATGCCAGAACAATTCTCAGTCAACCGGGGCATGGAACCGGATGATGGCTTAGGTTCTATACGGCTCACATCATCTCAGTCGTTTACCAACATTGATTTTGACTGGTATTACTTTAGTTGTGACTTCACACGTCAGTCACGGCAACGTTCTGTGCCAAACGCAGGCAATGATGTAAATACACCCACACTGCAGAGGAAAACAGGTTGGACAGTAGATGTTAAAACACCCACACGGCAGAGGAGAACAGGTTGGACAGTAGTGGTTGTTGGACCTGTCAAAGCCAACATCTAGAACGTTCTCTGTCTAATACCTTTTTTCAATATGCTGCTTGCTCGTCATCTCTCCATTCCTCTCATTCTTTTCATTTCTATCTCTCCTTCCTCCGTTTGTTTTTCGCCTCCGTTAGGCTGCGTGGCGCTTCTATGCCACGAACCTCTCGCGGCCCGACTTGGAGTCGACGTGGGATTACTATGAGCGCACCGTCTCCGTGCCGATGTACAGGTATCGATAATATTCAAAATCATTGGCTCACAGGATTTTTGCTGGAATTCCGGTCCTCTGCGGTATCGATCGAGATTTGTCCAGAGATCATGCCACCAGAGGCGCCTCTTTGGCCTTGCCTCTGGAATAGAAGATGCTCCTACCAGCATCTGTTTCATATAGAAGCTACAGGCACGGACTGTCGTTGTTCCGGTTGTATTCATTTATTTCATAATAACAGTTTGAATGTTAAAGTTAATGTCTGATTGGCATCCACGTCTACAAACATTTGAGACATAACGCCAGATGATGAACGGGAGTTGGAAAGTTTATTTTATGTTGTGTTAAATAAAATTCTCATCTGCAGTCGAAAATAAATGACAAAAATCTTTTCATAGTTTTGGTTAAAGAGAAATTGAAAACACATCCATAGTTGAAATAACATATAAGTCCATAGAACATATAACAAACTGTATATGTCAGGCTCTTGGTTCAAAGTGGCAGGGTCTCAAAATACAGTCCCTTGTGAAAGTATTTACCCCCTTGGAATTTCTACAATTTTGTTGCCCTGCGCTTTGTTATGAGCGTAAATTTGTTTGAAGAACGTGCATAACTATTGAATAGTTATATTGTGAAACCAGTGAATATTTAACAGCTGGTCTGGGGCCTGCATTTTCTTCTTTCCGAAAACTTTTTTTAAAGTCGACTGATACCGCCGCTGAACCAGCTGGACCTGCTGAGGAACCTGAAGAGCAAATCGGGATTATCGTTCAGGTCGGGATCTCCCATTTCCCCACATGCTGCGAGTACCGGTTGTATTTATGAAAATGTGGAAACATATAGTTAAATGTTGTATCAATAGTATATTTAATCACCATTTACAGAATTAAATGTGTGTGTGTGTGTGTGACTTTGGGTGATCTGTCTTGACAGAAAAGAAGCCCCACTGGAGCCATCGCCAAGGTCAGTACTAAGATAATATTTAATATCGTAGGTCTGCGATGTTTAAGTCGCTCTCAATCACTTTTATACCTCTCAATCCCAAATGACACACTATTCCTTTGTAGCTCACTACTTACTTCTCAGACCAATTACCGTGATTAAAGTGTAAATTAGAGAACTAGAGTGCAGGCTGGGATACAGACAAGATGACAATGGAGTGTCTTGTTTGTTATTCAAACGTGTGTGTCTGTAATTGTGTGGCCTGTGTATTTGTTATTGACTGTGTGTGTCTGTAATTGTGTGGCCTGTGTATTTGTTATTGACTATGTGTGTGTCTGTAATTGTGTGGCCTGTGTATTTGTTATTGACTATGTGTGTGTCTGTAATTGTGTGGCCTGTGTATTTGTTATTGACTGTGTGTGTCTGTAATTGTGTGGCCTGTGTATTTGTTATTGACTGTGTGTGTCTGTAATTGTGTGGCCTGTGTATTTGTTATTGACTATGTGTGTGTCTGTAATTGTGTGGCCTGTGTATTTGTTATTGACTGTGTGTGTCTGTAATTGTGTGGCCTGTGTATTTGTTATTGACTGTGTGTGTCTGTAATTGTGTGGCCTGTGTATTTGTTATTGACTATGTGTGTGTCTGTAATTGTGTGGCCTGTGTATTTGTTATTGACTATGTGTGTGTCTGTAATTGTGTGGCCTGTGTATTTGTTATTGACTGTGTGTGTCTGTAATTGTGTGGCCTGTGTATTTGTTATTGACTGTGTGTGTCTGTAATTGTGTCTCTAAGTATGTGAAGTTTGTTTTTTTTGGTACTTCTTTAACAGGTATTAGACGGGTAATGGGTTTCTGGAATGGGTCACATATCAGTTGTGTGTGTGTGTGTGTGTGTGTGAGAGTGTGTGTGTGTGTGTGTGTGTGTGTGTGTGATTCCTTTGTGTGTGTCTCTGGCAACAGAACATCCTGCTCTGGCATTGCTTGGGTTGTAATCACAGGACTTTCTGATTCTCCTCCTCACGTCTGTCGTCTTCGGACCTTTTCCAGTCAGAAGGTCAGCCTGAAGGAGCGCGTGTTCTCCAGTCCGCGGAGTTCAGGGGCCAAAGAGAAAGGCTCCCCCCAGGGCCCCGGTGGACAAGGAGGTCAGGGCCACGGTCAGGGCCAGGGTCAGGGGGTCCAAGGCCAGGGCCAGTCCGTCCGCCGGTCCCCCAGCGGGGACAACAGCAATGAAAACAGCCCCAGCAAAGTGCCCAAGAGCTGGAGCTTCGGAGAACGAAACCGGGCCCGTCAAGCGTTCCGCATCAAGGGCGCCGCCTCGCGACAGAACTCGGAAGGTAGGAGTGTCCGGAGTTTCTGTGCTTACGGATTTGCCGGTATCGGTTTTCTCAATTACATGTCGTTCTTTGCGGCTTTTCCCGTTGCGTTTACATCCGATTTGTCATCGCTGAAACTCGTTTGTTGCGTGGTGTCGTGAGCTTTTACACGATGTGACAATGTTACTGTTTAATTCATTCATACACCTGATGTGCCTCTGATGTCATTATCTGAAACAAACCTCAGAAAGTATAATACCAGTTTCTAAAGCGTAGTGTTTGTTCAGCCGATGTAGCTAACATCCGTAAAGTTGTTTGGTTAAAAGTAGGGGAGAGCGAGGTATGTTGTCACACTTTACACACTGTCTAACATTTACTGATACATCACAATGGTATAAATGTCACACCAAATGAAAGAAGGAAGTCTTGGGCACATATGTTGTAGTCATAACATTTTAATATCGTATCTGATTATAGAGTTGTATACTGTAGAATAGAGAGTGTGCACTTGAGACAATTTGCCCCATCGGCGGGTAAGTTGTCACACTATTATCTAAAAATATGAACACAACTACTTAATGGTGAATATAGATTTTTTTATTTGATTTATGTTTTTATTTCAAACCAGAACTGGAAATATAAACTATTGTGCCTGGAAAATCTGGGGGAAAAAAAACATTTATTTCAATCCAAACAATGCACATTTCAATAAAAACACATTAAGTGGCAAGACCACTTAACTTTGAGGTTTAAACTCATAGATCTATGATAACTGAATGGAATGCTGCAGATAACTCGCTTAACTTAACAACCTCTGAACAAAACAGATGCCCTGTATCTGACTAATCAGATTCATCTCCAGAGTCACAATTCTGGCACACATAAATTGCCTGGCCGGAGGTGCAGGCATCATGGGCCCAATTGTTGCATTTTACACATTTTACACAGGTCTCCTTTGGACGACTGTTTGAAAATGGCTCTACACAGACAAGGCAGAAGCACTCTTCATCATCTGATGATGACTCTTCTATGAATTTTCTTTTTTAGCTGCCTTGTTCTTTGTAGGTCCAGATTTTGACTGCCCCCCTTGCTTCCCTTTCTTTTGGAACAGCTTTTTGGGAGATTGAGCCTTATTTTTTTTCCTTCCTTCCTTCTATCCTTCCTTCCTTCCTGTCTTTTCTTACTTCCTTCCTTCAAAAACTTTATTGCAATTACAAATAAATTAGCCTAATATCACATTTTTTAGCATGTTCTATGTGTTTATTTGTACAGGGGCAAGTTGTCACACATGACAACTTTCCCCAAAGTCAGTGAGACAACTTGCCCCAAACTGACATGTGTGTTAATGTTAGCTAAATCTCAAGGTTAGCTTAACATACCACTTTAGCTAAAGTATAAAAAGACTCGTTACTGTCTCCTCTATTTTGTGCAACAAAATTATACCTTATACCTAACAATGTTGTATTGCATAAAATGTAAAGTGCACATTTTTTTACTTTTAAGCAGAAAAATAAGAACATTTTGCGAACCTCAGATTAGAGTGACCTTGACCACAAGTGAACAGGAAGTTGACTATAGAAGAAGAAGTCACACAAAGTGGCTATTTGAATGTTGAGATAGTGCCTCTAGTGTTGGAGTTATTAACAGTGTGACAACTTACCCGTGTGACAACTTACCCCGCTCTCCCCTATTCTCTCCCAATTCAATAAGGAATTATTTAGCTTCATGACCATGGAAAAGCAGAACAAATCCGTGATGAGTTTTTATAATCACTGTCCTCTATGTAGCTCAAAATACAGTCTTATGTCAAACTCATGACTACGATCAACGCGTCCTATAGCAATCTGGTTGGCAGTTAACTATCGAAATGAAAACAGTGACAGCCTCAGCATTTTAATATTTAGCCATTAAAATGTTTAACCGTTAATGAACATTATTGTAACCGTAGGAACGTATCGTGAACTTAGCTGCGTCACAGCGTATGTTTGCCCTAACCGAGGTATTTCTGTTAAATCTAATTCTGCGTTCGTGTTATGTGTTTGTGTCGCATGCGTGGTACTCCTGGCAGCGTTTTTTTCTCTCTGTCTTACTGGAAATACACGCAGTGGATGCACTGTTTGGCAAAAACGCAATCCTCATCGAATCCTTTTTTTTCATTTCTCTGTTTGACGCTGTGCTAAAGTGCTGATTGAGATGCAGGATGAAGAGTTCAGACAGAAGAGCTCACCAGGTCAGGCACACCCCGGGAGTGTAGTCGTATCGTCCTCGATCAACACGCCGATGAGCAGTGTGTTTACGTGCGGATATGCTGTCATGATTTGTTTCTGAGCTGGTTTCCCAGACCATACTAATGAACCTACTTCATCTCCATTCCAAATTTATTTTCATTTTATTTTTTCATGGCTTAGGTTCGTTCTGTGTGTGGGAAACCGTCTCTTCATATTTGTAATAATCGTTATTTTGATTTGTTCCATTTTGGCGTCAGGTTGTAGTGGTGGATATATTCTATAGTAAAATGTTGATTTTTAATGTCTGAAAATGGCATTACTTCTTTTTCTGATTATTTTTTTGCATGTAATATGTCAAAAAAAATTTGAATACTAATGACATGCACCCAGTCATTTTTGGTTTTATGACCAAAACATCCCAAAAAGTATTTAAAATTGATTGTATATCAAACAAAAAATATCTTTGTGAATTTTCTGAATTGAAACACTGGAACAGATAAAAAAAAAAGGTCAGAATCGTGATCTGTGAAAATCTGACAACTTTCTTAAAATAAAATAAAAATTATCTGAGGTATTATGCAGAGTTATAGTAATGCCAAAACAAACATTTGCAGTTCACAGCTTGCAAATTGAACACATTAAATTCAAGATTTTTAGCCATTTTTTTCTCCACTGAATTAAGTAGCCATTGAAAATTAGAGCTTGTTTTTACTTTCATATCGAAAACTCTATCTGACTTTTAAAAAGGTGAAATGCCATGCACTCTATCCTATCTTTTGGAGAAAGACTTTACTGACGTGTCCCATTTTGATTCATTTGTATTAGCTTGAAAACAGCAGTTAACCAGGGATTATGCGGCTGCTGCTAAATAACTTGTCTTTATACTGATACTAGATCAGTTCGGTCATGTTCAGGAACCCTGCTTTTCAGAGGCCAACATTTTGACTGAGTTAGCTTGAGAGTTTATTGTACATCGTGATGGCGGTTTCGCACTGAATTGTCACTTTAAATATCACTGCCTGTTGCATGACAGAATTTACATTTAAGGCATTTGTATTTTTATCGGGGTTATAGTTCATCTTCTAATGCATCAAGTGGGTATATTAGAAATGGTACAAAAGTTATGTCATATTCAGTATTGATGAAAGCATGTTTTATGATTTTTATAAACATTTGGTTTTTCAGTTATTTTGAATGTTCAATGAATGCCAAATGAACATAAAGTTTTTCAATTGGTTTAAATCTTCTTCTTTTTTAATTTTATTTCTTAAATTAACAGTCCTCGTGTCTATTTGCCAATGTGCATGGTTCACTGCCTTGTTGAGACCATTGCATTTATAGCCTACAGTTATTTTGTCATGACATCACTCTGGGACATCACTATGGGAAATGTAATGAATCATGTAATGAATCATGGCTTGAATCATGTGTAATCAGTCGTGGAATGAATCATGTGTATCAGACCGATCTCACCATCCTGAGTGTGTTGTATGTTGAAATGAATGTTGTCCAGATGTTGAAACATGAAAGATGTAGACTCTGTAAAGCTGAAACACCCATAACGTCATTTAAATGCACGATCCTCAATTGATTATGAACTTGCCTCCCTACTTATATGTTTCTGTTCAGATGTTGGATTTGAGTGCAAACCGTATATTCTTCACCTGAAGGTACAATACAGCAACATAATTACAGAATCAATTAAACGGGATATTTATTCATTGTGCACAGCTCTTAACAGTATACCAAACTTCTGCAACTGAAACTATTTCCAAATAATTACATTTCATCTCCACCTTGTGGCTTAAATCCTGCTTGGTAGTCGTATTATACTAATATTATATTTTCTATTATATTATCTCCTATTCCTGGTACACATTCAAAGAAAAATGTGACCTGTAAATATGTTTTACGGGGTTTTCTCCAGATTTGACAGACCAGCTCTTTCGGATGCTGATCTGGTTGTTAAAGCCCCACCGTCCTGCATTGAACCTTCAGAGAGGATGTGTGATGCATCAGATGCCCCTTGACTGAACAGAATGTTGCCACTGCACACATATTCTTTGACGTACAGTTTTTTCTAGCCTCATAAGCCTCTCTACGGTCTATTCTGCTCTTGACTCCCCTCCACTACTTAACCAGCTTTATTCTACTGTCTCTTCCTTTTCCTCTCCACCGCCATTGCAGCAATTGAGGGGTTGATCAGTAAGAAAACGTCGAATGTCTGCTAGTAGGATGGCCACTAGATCAGAAGAAATGCCGATTAGTGGTTGAAGCAGTAGAACGCATGCCTGACTGTAGCTCCATCTCATTAGCTCTATAGCAGGCGGGCCGCATCGTTTCTATGACAGCCCGTTCCAACACCAAGCAAGCAGCCCGGCCAGCCGTGCGCTCAATCTCAAAATGGCTGCCGCTGTTGCATATGAAAATGCATGACGGAGGCTCTCTCCAATCTCACAGAGTCAGTTAGTGTCCGGGAGCTTTCGGAGGCCAAAAAGCACAGCAGAACGATAACATGTGAGGCCCGCTCCCCTTCAAAAGGAATGTCACACTGGTGAAGATGTTTCTCAGTTTCATGGCTCTGTAGTTTGTTTGGCACAAGGAGCACTATGTACGTGGCTGTTGGAGTGAAAACCAGAGGCAATAATACTGGAGGCCCAAAAATATTGACACCTTTTTCATGTAGTAAGCCTCCTTTGTTCTCAATACAGATACAGTTTCTGCTCATTGTTTTCAGTTACTTCACATAGAATTCATGATGCCAGATACACACTGTAACATTCTAGATACACACTGTAACATTCTAGATACACAAAGTAACATTCAAAATACACAAAGTAACATTCTAGATACACACAGTAACATTCTAGATACACACAGTAACATTCTAGATACACAAAGTAACATTCTAGATACACAAAGTAACATTCTAGATACACACAGTAACATTCTAGACACACAAAGTAACATTCTAGATACACAAAGTAACATTCTAGATACACACAGTAACATTCTAGATACACACAGTAACATTCTAGATACACACAGTAACATTCTAGATACACAAAGTAACATTCTAGATACACACAGTAACATTCTAGATACACACAGTAACATTCTAGATACACAAAGTAACATTCTAGATACACACAGTAACATTCTAGATACACACAGTAACATTCTAGATACACAAAGTAACATTCTAGATACACACAGTAACATTCTAGATACACAAAGTAACATTCTAGATACACAAAGTAACATTCTAGATACACAAAGTAACATTCAAAATACACAAAGTAACATTCATGATACACAAAGTAACATTCTAGATACACAAAGTAACATTCTAGATACACACAGTAACATTCTAGATACACAAAGTAACATTCTAGATATACACAGTAACATTCTAGATACACACAGTAACATTCTAGATACACAAAGTAACATTCTAGATACACACACAGTAACATTCTAGATACACACAGTAACATTCTAGATACACAAAGTAACATTCTAGATACACAAAGTAACATTCTAGATACACAAAGTAACATTCTAGATACACACAGTAACATTCTAGATACACACAGTAACATTCTAGATACACAAAGTAACATTCTAGATACACACAGTAACATTCTAGATACACACAGTAACATTCTAGATACACAAAGTAACATTCTAGATACACAAAGTAACATTCTAGATACACACAGTAACATTCTAGATACACACAGTAACATTCTAGATACACAAAGTAAGATTCTAGATACACAAAGTAACATTCTAGATACACACAGTAACATTCTAGATACACACAGTAACATTCTAGATACACAGAGTAACATTCTAGATACACACAGTAACATTCTAGATACACACAGTAACATTCTAGATACACAAAGTAACATTCTAGATACACAAAGTAACATTCTAGATACACACAGTAACATTCTAGATACACAAAGTAACATTCTAGATACACAAAGTAACATTCTAGATACACACAGTAACATTCTAGATACACACAGTAACATTCTAGATACACACAGTAACATTCTAGATACACAAAGTAACATTCTAGATACACAAAGTAACATTCTAGATACACAAAGTAACATTCTAGATACACACAGTAACATTCTAGATACACACAGTAACATTCTAGATACACAAAGTAACATTCTAGATACACAAAGTAACATTCTAGATACACATATTAACATTCTAGATACTCATAGTAACACTCTAGATACTCAAAGTAACATTCTAGATACTCCCCTTTTCCTATTCTTCTGCACACTTAAAACTTAACTTCCTGTGTGCAACTTTGCATTGACCGACGCCTAGAAGGGAAGTAACTAAAACGGCAGATTGACCCGGTTCTGGTCCACTGCGAGGCCTGCCTGTTGCTAGAATGGCTTCAGATAAGAGCACACTGGCTCCAGCATTTCTTTTCCTCGATATCTTTGGGCTACAGTATTTGGATGAACCCCTTAACCTCGTGAACTAGTATCGCTTTGTTCCCTGTTTTCCCCCCTTCCCCACTCTCTTCCCCTCAGCTTGTCCTTCTCCTGCATTGGCCAATGAGATGAACTGACACAGCCATTAACCCGCCCCCTGGATTTGACCAGGCAGCCAATCCCACACCGTTTCCCCTTGGCTCTGCCAGTCAATGGTCGTGCCTCACCTCCGCCTGGTCCCATGAGGACTTGCATCCCAAAAAAGGGAGTGGGGGGGTCAAGGGGAGTGCAGGTGACAGCTCAGTGTCTCCATCACGCTAACACTTGAGCTCTTGTATGCTTGCTGTGTTTCCCAGAAGCCAGCCTCCCCGGAGAGGACATAGTGGACGACAACAAGAGCTGCCACTGTGAATTCGTTCCTCAGGACCTAACACCCGGACTCAAAGTGACCATCAGGTCCATTTGGTAAGCCTCGCCTGTCAGAGTACGTCCGGGTCCAATCAATCTTACTTCCTTGTTTCAACGTCTGTATCCTTGTTTAGCCTACCTCGTCTACGGAGAACTGTTTCACGGTGTTGATAATTACATAGACATTTGCTAATAGCGCCTAACCCGAATAGAATGGTTTATGTACTGATGGGTGACTAATTAAAGTAAGAAACTGACTAAGTACATGGGGGAACATAATTAACGATGATGAATTTATACAGGTGATTACAGGCAATTAACATACTATCAGGCAGAGTGGAATAAATATACAGTAAATGCTGAGCATGTCCAGTTGACCAGGATTTCTGATCCCGATGGCAAGAGGAAAGGACCTAGGTGACTGTTGGGCCACAGGTGGAATTGAATGGTCCGATGAGTGTGGACATGATTTGAATAATATGCTCTGGCCTTCAAAGTGTCCAGATCTCAACCCAACTGCAAACTCCTGGGAGATTTTGGAAAGACCTGTTAGACTGCGCTCTCCATCGCCGTCATCAGAACATCAAATGACCATAGAACTTTTGGTTGAACGTCGTAGAGTTCCAGACACGTGTAGCATCAAATGTCGAGGCGCCATGAAGCAGTTGTCCAGCAACTGCGCTTGTCCAACGCCGAACCGAGGCGCCTTATGTCGGTTACGTCATTTCGTCAGCCGGGTGTGTGCGTCCGTAAAATGTGTCGTTGACGTATTTATCTTTTTGTTTATCTCTGTCTCTCTCCGGGTCAAGCATTATGAGATTCATGGTCTCCAAGAGGAAGTTTAAAGAGAGTCTGCGGCCGTACGATGTGATGGATGTCATTGAGCAGTATTCAGCCGGCCACTTGGACATGCTGGCGCGCATCAAGAACCTTCAGTCCAGGCAAGACTCCGTAGGGTTTCTCGTTCTGTCACTGTTACCCTCTCTCATCTGAACCACTGTTTGGTCACCTTTTGGATCACTTGGTGCAGCTCCGGTGGGTGAGAGCTATACGTTGCCAGCAAACACTCCATGTCCTGTTGGGTCCTCCGGTTTTTGGAGTCCATGATTGTTTTATGTAGTATGTGTGTGAAATAATTGGTACATCAGCTTGGTTAACTGTGGTAAAAAATATATATCCCTATTTCCGAGTATGGAGTCATGGTGAGTGTTGTTCCGCCCAAAGGTCAGAGTTCATTACGTCTGAATTCAGAATCGATAGACACGACACATGAATGTCTGTCACGGATGACACGAAGGCCTTATCCTACACATTCAGCGTTCAAAACCATCACATGGGAAAACATTGTCAAATAAGTACGATATATGTTGTGAGTTTACAAACGATTCCACATATATGTGAATATATTCCTGCTTCGAAAAGAAAATCCCCTCACTTTTCCTTCACCAATTCTCCCCGTCACTTTCCATAACCCCGCCCCCAAGTCATACCATAACGTTAAAGTGGGTGATTTCTCTACTGACTGGGATATACTTCCACTTATTTGTCCGTGTCCTCCCCCCCTGGTTCTGTCAGCCTTTTGGGTTGGTCCGTTTGATGTTCCCCTGTACCGTGTTGCGTCCTCATCCCTCCACTGTGCCGGTGTCTTCTCTATTCACTCTGCCAGGATAGATATGATTATTGGTCCTCCCGAACCCTCAACTCCCCGCCATAAGAAGTATTCGTCTGAGGGGCCCAAAGACTCGCCCAAATACTCTCCTAGGTCAGGCCTCATCAGACCGCAGCACCCCTCTCACTAACTCGAGCTTTGTCCTGTTAATCGTTTTTGAGACGAAAAGCAACGAGAAACCCTTTTTTCGTCTCGGCCTACTGTATGTGACAGCGCGTGACTTGCGGAGTCTATAAAAAGGGCGCCGCGACGCAGTGAGTCGGTCAAAGTGACAAGCGATGCGGCGAGCGGCATTTACACTTGTCAGTAATGAACTGAACTTCTCGGTCAAAGCCACTGAGTCATAGAGTGACATTAGGTGTCCTTTGACTTGCTGGTTAACACATAATCATACAACAGAAAAAGAATAATAACATATACAAGTGTAAAATAATAACTTGGCTTTTCCAACTGCCGGGAATGTGTCAATTGTTGCTGTGGGACAGGAGGTACTCACTTAGCGTGGTAGCCAAGAGGCCGTGCAAAAAAGGGTTCAGCTTCAGTCGCCTGCAGTTCATTTGCATAAAGGCTTACCTATATAATAATGCTCTATTCTGCTTCTGCTATTGACCTGCGAGGCGCTTATGGAGAACATAGAATATCATCTGGTTCTGGATGCATGATGGCATGAGGCGTTTTCTGAAGCATGCCACTTGGTTCGCGCTCTCCTTTTTCCGGTGGAATGTTAGGGTTGGTTTGTAGATGGTTCGTGGTGCTTCGTAACAACAGGTCCGTCTGCGACAACTTCATGATGTTCTCGAGAGTGTCGCTGCAGACCATTTATGGCAGGTTGAGAAACGGCTTTAAGTGATTCCTTTAACAGTAACAAACGTCCACCTCGTTGGCCGGTCAAGAGCCGTCAAATGGCCAAACTAAGGCCAGAGTCCACCTGTCCGCCCTGCTTTCTCATCCCGATGGCACATACATATGCATGACCTATCCACCCACCATGCTCAGCGCTGGACAGGCGAGAGCTAGATCTAAATGTGTGGCACTCCCCTCTCTAGACCAGCACTCTGCCTCTGGCAATAGGACCAATTACCCATCTGGGTTATATACCTTGATCTCTTCTGTTAAAGCTTTGAACATTTAAAAAAATAATTTGAAGGTTTCAAAATTCAATACAGTATTTTTAAAAATATATTATTTTTTGACGTTGATACTAGACACCGTCTGTTTGTCTTTTGGATGGGTAGAGTTGACCAGATTGTTGGTCGAGGTACGCCGGTACCTGACAAAGACCGCCCAAAAGGAGCTACTGATGGGGGGATTGAAGAGGACCCAAGCATGATGGGCCGTCTAGGAAAGGTGGAGAAGCAGGTGAAGTTTTCTGTCATCCACTGGCCTGACTGTTCACTGTGTTGACCTGACTATTCACTGTGTTGACCTGAATATTTACTGTGTTGACCTGACTATTCACTGTGTTGACCTGACTATTCACTTTGTTGACCTGACTATTGACTGTGTTGACCTGACTATTCACTGTGTTGACCTGACTATTCACTGTGTTGACCTGACTATTCACTGTGTTGACCTGACTATTCACTGTGTTGACCTGACTATTCACTGTGTTGACCTGACTATTCACTGTGTTGACCTGACTATTCACTGTGTTGACCGGACTATTCACTGTGCTACATGCCTTTTCGATAACTTTGTTAACTTGACCATTGACTTTAATGTACGGACTACTTAATATGTTACCTGACCATTGACTTTAATGACCTGACTATTCACTTTGTTAACTAGACCATTGACAATAATTGACTAATTGCTGTTTGCCCAAGGAGTCCATCAAGCTGTTGATGTTCTTTCTGAGCAGGTCATGTCAATGGAAAGGAAATTGGACTTCCTGGTAAACATCTACATCCAGCGCATGGGCATCCCCCAGTCGGAGACAGATGCCTACTTTGGGTCCAAGGAGCCAGACCCGGCGCCGCCCTACCACAGCCCCGTGGACCACATGGAGAAGAGTGGCTCTATTACCAAGATCATCCGTTCCAACAGCTCCATCGGGCAGAAGAACTTTGATCCTCCACCAGCCTGCTCCGGCCCGGGTTCCCAGTGCCCTCCGTCCACCTCGTGGCAGCAGCATCCGGTCACAGAGTTCCACCAGCGCAGCCAGGGCAACTCACCGTCTCCGGTGGGCGATTCCTCTCTGGTGCGCATCCCCCCGCCACCGGCCCACGAGCGCTTCTCCGCCGGCCACAATGGCAGCAACCGGGGGTCCCACCGTAACAGCGGAGGCTGCGGCGAGGGGGACCGGGAGGCCAAGCCGGACAGCGACACGTCCATCTCCATACCGTCCGTGGACCATGAGGAGCTGGAGCGCTCCTTCAGCGGCTTCAGCATCTCCCAGTCAAAGGAGAACCTGGACTTCTTGAACAACAGCTACTTGAGTGGCGTCGCCCGCTGCGCCAAGGTAAGGCCGTACATCGCAGAAGGCGAGTCCGACACAGACTCGGACCTCTGCGCCCCCTCGCCACACTCTGCCACCGGGGAGGGCCCTTATGGGGACCGCGGGTGGTCAGGAACCAAGTAGGTCGACGTGGTCACCTCTCATACGAACAGGGCCGCGGTGACTCGTGCCTTGGGGGTTGCAGGTCAGATTCGCTGGCCGTGAGGCAACACCCACAAATGGACCTGGATCTCCCAGCGATTATATTATGACTTCAGTAGGAGAATTAAGGTTGTCTGGCCGACAGCGTTTTTTCCCCTGACAGCGTCTGTTGTTTCCATACTGGAAATGTTTGAGTTGAAGCTGTCTCATGTTGCCATTTTGCTGGTGACTGTCTTGATCTAGAATGCAGATTTGTTGTTAATCTTGTATTCGAACATCGTGACGGTGAATGAGCAGCCGATAACATCTATCTTCTTTGGATTTTATATTTTTTGCAATGTGGCATGCCACAAGTGAAATTGCATCTAAAATGCTATATATATATATTATTTATATGCCAAACCCTGTCATTTACAGTGGTCAGCGGAAGAACATTTTTAAAAAATGCGTCGGTAAACCCTGGGGCGTACGTCCTTAAACCGTGACGGAAGAGGGTACATATGATACTACTGACATCATACTAATAACCACATGACTGTGCATATTGTGTATCAATTAGATACCCACAAAGTTGCTTTCCATGAAGAGAGATTGATTAGAGTACATATTTGCACAATATTATTTTATTGAAGTTATATTATTATTGTACTTATTTATATATGATGTATATATTTGCTGTACAATACAATTTGTTAACACATAAGAAAGCAAGTCGCCTAACATGCAAGCTGTATTTTTTAAATATTTTTGCCAGATTTTCTTCAAACTGCATATTTGATAAGACACTAAATTGGCAAAAAACACAATTCGCTAACAATAAATAACAGCAGTTATAGTTAGATAAATGCTTTGAAAAATCTGGTTATATATAAAATAATATGTATTTGGCATACAATATAAGTTCAAGATTAGAATAAGTTTAACTAGATATTTAAGCATGCTGTTAAATTAACCACTTTCACTCACTGCCCATTGCTGACAGAAGAAGAGGCTTTGTGATTTCACGTGAGGAAACATAAGGGTATTTAACATATATTAGGGCCACACAATAACATCTAACATACAGGCATTATTTGAAAAGCACTGCAGTTCATAAACGCAGTAACACTTGTTGTCTATTCATATCCACAGTTGCAGTCATTGTGTCATTTGTTATTGTGTTGAATATTTTAGGATATTCAGAAAGTTTTCATTTTTTGTCATATGTGTCGTAAATAATACAGTCTGATTGTAAAACTTTTTAAAAGAAATTCCGAAGCGTAAAAGATAGAAACCATCCAAAAATTTGCATGAGGTAAAATGACAATGAATTAGGCTGATAAATTCATTAATTGTACTATTACGTAATGGCCATGTTTTCATTAAACAAAACTAATATATATATATATATATATATATTTCCAGGGTTCAACTGGTGAGGCAAATTACTGCAGGAAAAAAAATTCTATTCTAAGCTCAACCAAAATGTAATTTATTCACAGTTCAGTTTGGGGTCACTTCAATATGTCCTTGTTTTCCCAGAAAACAAATATAAAATAAGTTACAATATGAAATATAGAAATATGAATGGGAAATACTGTCCCACAACAGCTCAATAAGGTTCAGATCCGGTGATTGTGCTGGTCAGTACAAAACAGAGAGAATTACAGCAGACTTTTTCTTCCCTAAACACTTTGTGCATAGGAACACAGGACTGATGATTGCTTGGGTTAATAGAACACAGGACTGATGGTTGTCTGGGTTAATAGAACACAGGACAGATGGTTGTCTGGGTTAATAGAACACAGGACAGATGGTTGTTAATAGAACACAGGACTGATGATTGTCTGGGTTAATAGAACACAGGACCGATGGTTGTCTGAGTTAATAGAACACAGGACTGATGGTTGTCTGGGTTAATAGAACACAGGACTGATGGTTGTCTGGGTTAATAGAACACAGGACAGATGGTTGTCTGGGTAGATGGAACACAGGACTTATGGACCTCTGTACACCTACTGTATGTAGATGTTCCATTTTTAATTCCAGTGAAAATAATACTTTACAATCTAAAAGTCTGCACTGTATTTCTGATCAATTTCTGTTAATTTAATGGACAAAAAAATTATTGTGTTCTGAAAACATGGACATTTCTAAGAGACCGTTAGAACAGCAGTACATCTGTAAAGAAAAGTACTTGTCAGCTACCTGGCTTTCTTTTATATCATTATATTCCAAAGTGTTCTTCTAAAATGCCTTAGCTGTCTTCTACGTTTAGTTTTCTCTTTGTTTCAGGTCACATTTGAATGGTGCATATTTGAACACAGAAATGTCTTGTGAATGTATATCTTTTGGAATGTTGTCTCTCACTCAAGCTATTACTCGCCATCGTTTAGCTCACAGCAATATTTCAGGTGGGTACGAAAAATTACGTTTATGGATGACAGCTGATAAAGTGTCACAGCATGATTTTAGCTGGGCACGGACAGTCACATTCATGGATGAAGATGCACTGTGGAGGTTTTTTAATTTTAGCCGTTTGTGAACGTGGTGATCACAAGCCAAAACGTGTATCCCTGTTTATTTGCGTACTGTACGCAATCCATTTGCATCTGCCAATGCGCAGTGAGGTCTACGGCCGGGTAGGTTACGTTAAATACACCAAAAGTCTGACCGTCTGCTCCCTAGTCAGGAAGAACTGCCTAACAAGCTGCACATCTATTTCAATTGCATGATGCGTCAATAGATTGCATAATGTCCCATACGCATATGTGTTGAGATTGACCTGGACAAATCCTTATTAAAATACATTTGCCTGCATATATCCCTTCACGTTTGCGTGATACATCTCAGCTGGTTCATCTACACTCTGCCAAAGTGTTTTGGTGTGGTCTTAAAATCCAACCGTGCATCTTCATGTTTGTGTTTCTTTTTTTTCTCAAGGCACTTGTCGTACATGTTTACAGCACAGCCTGGGTCTATATGCTCGGCTTTTTTGGCTAAAAGTAACAATTCCACGGTCACATTTTGTGGCATGCTGTAACACCAATGGTGTTAAGAAAATTTTAATGCTATCAATTCATTTTACAATGTAGCATCACATTGTAGTTGTCACACATCCATGAACTTATGGAAACTGTTTAATAAACTTTGTTAACCAATAGGCGTTTGTGGCTTTTTTCTCCATTGATGCAGTCAATCTGGTTGGGTGCGTCAATTGGGATATAAGTAATTAGCCAAAAAACATTATGTTTAATATGCTGTTGGTCCTCTACATGCTGCTAAAACCGTTGCCGACCAGCTGAGACAAGGACTCCCATAAAGATGTCCTGTGGAATTTATCACCAACACGTTGTCTATGAGAAATGTCCGTGACGTGACCTTGTAAGGAGATAAGACAGGTCAATTTTAAAAAACAAAGCAGACATAGGCAAGTGTTCAAAACTGTGAGCTAACCGCGTGATAAAAACACGAAGATGTTCTGCTGCCTTACTGAAATACAAGATAATGCTGTAATGTCAGAGCTCAACCACAAGGGGTCACTGATTACTCACTGAATTCACCGGTGCCTTGTTTTCTTTCCATGCCTGGAGATACAGAAATCCAGTAGGGTTAGTTGTACAAACAGCAAGGTGGAGCTGTATGAGTGTTCGCCTCTGTATGCCCTCAGACACTCTCAAATTCTAAAACTCTTGATCACCACCACGCCTTAACACAGGATGAGGGCAAACTGTTCAGCTCAGGGGGCACTTAATTTGAGGGCCACATTTGTTATGTAATTTGTTAATTAAAAAATATTTGTGGGCCAGAACAGAGCAACAATTTAAATGTATTCACATAACATTTATACTGTAGGTCTATTATTATATCTAAATAACTTTAATTCTGATTCAGATACACGACAATTAGACTGGCACGTTATTTTGTACTTCCCCTCAGTATCCACATACTACGGGCCGGATGGAATTGACTCAAGGTCCGGGTTTGGTCTGCAGGCCTTAGTTTACTTCTTACCTTCAGAATGTGATATTATAATTTGCTCTGATCAGACTTGCTGCCCGAATCCAGGGTGTCCAATGACAGAGCTGAATGAGAGATGTTAAATTATTTTAGAAAATAGGCTAGGCCTACATGAGAGACTGGGAAGGAAGAAGCCATTGCGTTGAATATGCAGTTTACCATAAACACATGCATGTACCTAAAAATGCACAACTGAAGTTAGTCCGACAAGACATTAGCGAAGGGCCATGCAGTGGTACATTCGTCCCCGTTCTGATCAGACAAATGAAGAGTTTGTCCGCAATAGCCAAGACACTGGCTCGACACAGAAAAAAAAACCTACAGTAAAATATTGCCATGGTTAGGGATGTGCAGTGTTAGAATATCGATCAGACGTGACCAAACACTGTGGGTTCTGAGTGTAACAGCTGAGAGCCCACTTCTGCATTCTTAGGAACCAACAGGCTCAGGTGCTTCCCTGATGTCTTGGGCAGAGGCTTGACAAATCGTTTATATTTTGAGGTTCCGCTCTGATAATTCTGTCGTCCCAAGAGTTCAACGCTTCCCAGTCTCCTGGAAACACCTCACTATGCACCCCCCCAGGTATACTTATGTTCGGCCACCTACAGTCTGAGTGATAGCTCGGACATTTAGGTCAGGAGTGGCCGGACGTTGGATATATTTTTTATATAATATACGGAAAAAGGTTTATCTAAATTATAAAGCATTCTTGATTAATTAATTAATGCTAAATTATTGGTGCAGCAATGTTGTGTGCATAGCAATCTATTCCGGATAATACAAGATTATAATGTGTTCTACAGCTGTCGATATTAAACAGGACGGCTAATGAGGACAGAAACAGGGTTATTAGAATCAGTTTTCAAATAGTGATATATAATAGGAAAGGTGATGTGCCGCCGAGGTGAATATTAACACAGTGTGGTCTCTAGCAAATGGTCTCAGACATAATTTGCAGATCAGAGAAATGCATGTAGAAACTGCAGCCTGTTTTGTATTTTCCCCCATCATTTCTGTGGCCCCAAAGTATTTGGACAATGACTATG
Source organism: Dallia pectoralis (assembly GCA_029465975.1). NCBI lineage: Eukaryota > Metazoa > Chordata > Actinopteri > Esociformes > Umbridae > Dallia > Dallia pectoralis. The sequence goes on from CM055743.1 coordinate 5,308,980, forward strand.
CAGGTGTGTTAGTAAAGACTGTCTGTGAATTTGGTTTAACTTCAAATAGGACATGCTGGAATACAAAGACAAAAAAAACATGTGGCATTGTGCAAATTGTTCACTGTATTTTGGGGATTTTTCTCCCTGTCCTCAGCTATGTAACGCAAAGTTCTGTTATTGGTTTGTGTCTTGGTTTGTGATTGGGATCACATATTCAATTGTTGCAATAACTCAAAACTAGCTACGTTCCTAGACGTACTTTCTTTTAAAATACAGAGACTCTCTGATGAAATGCATGATGGGCCAGATTTGCACATTTGGGATTTTTCCATACATCACATTCAGCGTGGCCCGGGAAAACTCAGGAGATTTCTGGAACAAAATGTGCAGCTCAGTCCACGTGCGCACTCTCTAGCACTAACAGGTGTACTTAAATCGATTGCAGGAGGAGATCCGTGTTTCTCACTCCGACCCAGTTACTGGATGAACCAAAAAAAACACAATAGGATTCTCACAAGAAATGCTTTCGGTCGCAGTAACGCCAGAATACGACAGTGCTCGGTATGGAACTCACGGCTCTAGCCACACTCTCTCGTGCTCTCAGCCAGTCTCCAACACTGCGCTCTGTCCAATGACGCAATCGACCGAACTTCTGCATTAACTGCGTCTGCAGTTTCGCGCAACGATATTAATATATAAAAACTCACTCCACTTAATCTAAACGTGCATCACTGTCTTAGATTATCCTTGGTGTATATTAATGTCCACTTATCATGCCACGACCACGCAACTCTGCCTCGTTACACTCCTCACTTCTCTCCTACCGGGATGTACTCTCGTTCTCGCGTGAACACACCGGAGAAAAAAGGAAAAACCTGTCAACATAAAAGTTCCATAGAGGAAAAATACCTCCGTTACATATATATACTGGATAAATATGTGTTGACGCAACCTCGATAAACATCCCTGTGTAGGTCCAATTTTAAATGTCGCAATTATGGGCTATAGGTGAAGTTCAGGGGTTGCGCTTACTCTACGCTTAGTGTCAAATGGGAACACAGTCCATTGGGTTAGTGAAATAAATGATGACGTTTGACTCGGGCTCAACCAGATAGTGGATTAGAGAACGTCTCTATACTGAGGACAGCTGAACGGAACAGCTGAGAGGTAAAGCACTCCAGCGTGTCCCAGGAACTCACACCTCCGTGGCTCCCCTGAGGCTCCCCTCGGGCCAAGCAGAATCATCGATATTTCGCTTTCTGCTCGGCTAATTCTGTCATCCCGTGGGCCGGAATGCTTTCTAGCCTCCTAAACCTCTTAGGCATTCTTCCGCTCGACTTCCCACAGAGTACGTACGCTCAAATTGACAGTTCGGTGACTTAATATAGAAGGGTGAGGGAAAGACAATTCAGGATTTGTGGTTTTAGTTATATATATTATGTAAGCGTATGTTTTGTATTACTTAGTGTGATCATGATGGAGTCAGGAATAAAACCAGTCAGCTTTCATTCACCTCATCCCAACATGCTATCATAATCGAAAAAAAGTTGTCTAGATTTGTCAAAGTGACATGGAGGCGTGTGCAAACGTTATATTTTCTGATCCAAACCCAAGTCGGGTCATCAGGAAGGACAAGATCACAAGGTCAACGCAAGGACGTTGTCACTCTCTTGAGCATAGCGTATAGCAGTAATGTCAACAGAGGAAGATTAAGGCGTTAGGATGTAGGCACTGTGAGCATCTCTTCCACCTCTCTGAGGTGAACAAAAATAGGTCCTTATTCTCACGCCCACTCTGTGGTGTTTATACCTACAGTACGCCTGTGCGGAAAACACTGGAGTATATCATCGTTCTTGGGTGGACATTTAAATGATTTTTGTTCACTAGGAAATACCTTAGCTGAATAAACAACTTATAATTCATGTACTGTGATTTCCATCTAATAAAACAATTAAAAATTCAGGTGTGTGTGTGTGTGTGTGTATGCATATTAGTTAAATTATCCAAAGTGAAGCCTTTTCAACAGATATTGGTATATACAGAGAGCGTGTGCCAGTCCGTTTTCCACAAGGGCTGAGCGTCCTAGCTAGAAGTATTTATCGAGTGTTCGTGAGAAAGGCACTTCCTTCGAAAGAGGACAGAGTAAAAGAGAGGAGAGCGAGAGAGAGATCTGACAGCGATTTGACACCGGGGAACCGGGAGGATGGAAGGATGTTTTCTGTGTGCGATTTCGATTTGCAACCGAGGATTTCATGCTAAAGTGGAGGTCCAATTACAGTGAAATATAGTCTGAATACAATCGACATTCAAAAGCAGATGACTTATTTAGGAGTCTTTCCTACGAAGGAGACAATATACTGTGTAAAGTGTCAAGACTTCACAGCGAGGATGTGAAGAAAGAAATCACACATTTAAAAGAAAACCGTGAAGGACAACATTTGAAAAGAAGTTGAAAACATTTGGTTGTTTGAAGAAAAAAATGAAATGTTTTCAAGTGTGGGTAAAAAGAGAAGTTTCACGGTGAAAAAATGAATTCTTCGAAGTCTTATTATTTTGTAGGAATTTTTCTATGTCTTTTTCCTCTTCAAGGTAAGTCAGAAAAAATTGGTTCGACGCTGTATTTGACATTGTGATGTACAATTACTAAGTCACACTTTAATCAGACCAGCCAAATGATTTTAAATTGTACCACTGAATAGTTTTTAGTTTATACGTTATCAAAGTTTAGACACAGGCTGTAAGTGAGAAAATAATATATATATACATTACCATACAGTAGTTCAATCAATAAAGCTCAGTTTAAATTACTGGATATTTCGGAAATGAATTGAAGGTCAGTGGAGACATCAAAAGGCATCTATTTTTGTGTACAACGGTGAATGGTGGTAGGACTGCAATCAAAATATAAGCTTTGAATTAATACATGTAGAACATATTGCTTTGTTTTTATCATCCATACTGAACGGCGGCCATGTTGGTCTCTGAGGTCAAACGTTCCCCTGTGCTACATCCCATTGTTGACTTGCGAGAACATTCTGGGCTTATCCGGGAAGTGGTATATGTTTGAGCGTGACCGTGACACATCTATACAAAATGGCCGCTGCAAAACTGTAAAACTAACATCTTTCATGGGAATCTTTCAATGTCCTATTGCCATTTATCCCCGGTTGCATTTACATCAACTGGATTACAACAGATCCAGTACAAACAGGTAATGGATGGAGATTGAGTTTGACCGTGATGCGGTCGTGGTTTCCTCTGTATCTCCCTCCTCCAGTGTGTGGTCACAGCAGAGTGCGTGCCCAGGCGGAGGGCAGGCTACTGAAGACGCTGTTCAGCCGGTACAACAGGCTGGCCCGACCCGTGGCCAATATCTCCGATGTGGTGAACGTGCGCTTCGGGCTGTCCATCGCCCAGCTCATTGATGTGGTGAGGAGGAAACCGATCGGAGATACTTTTAGAGCCACGTGTACGCACAGGGGTGACAGGGAGGTCGGACATACTTGAAGTTCAAACTATTTACAGTATCTCACAATAGTGAGTACGCCTCTCACATTCTTGGGAATATTTGATTATATCTTATATCCCCACTGCCACGTTGCTCGTTAGTGTTACAAGGTCTCAGGTGTGAATGGGGAGCAGGTGTGTTAAATTTGGTGTTATCGCTCTCACACTCATACTGGTCATTAATGGCTGTGTGTTGAGTTATTTTCAGGGGAGAGCGAAGGTACACTGTTATACAAGCTGTACACTCAATACTTTACATTGTTGCGAAGTGTCATTTCTTCAGTGTCGTCACATGAAAAGATATGGGGGGTGTACTCGCTTTTGTGAGATACTGTATATATACAAAGGGCTGAATTTAGTCAAACTAGTTATCTTCATATATCAGTTGTTGTCCTGAGAGTCAAATAAAATGACATAGTGTTTTTGGGACGTGATCATTTTGGTAAATACCGTTACAATATACACTTCTTCTTGAGCACGGAGACGGCAGGGTGGATTGAGCGTTTAGATGGAACATTAATTATACATTGCATAATTAACAATATCTTGTACAATTCTTATTTATATCCAAAAACAGGACGAGAAAAATCAAATGATGACAACGAATGTCTGGGTAAAACAAGTGAGTCCAAAAAACATGATCGAGCTCATTGCTGATTAATTCCTAACAGTATTTGTTTTTAATTTGCTCAACTAAGCTTCCCTCTGTCAATTTCCCTCAGGAATGGAATGACTACAAGCTCCGCTGGAATCCTGAGGATTATGAGAACGTCACCTCAGTTCGCGTCCCGTCCCAGACAATCTGGAGACCAGACATTGTTCTCTACAACAAGTAAGCAATGTAGCAATGACAAGAAAGCATGCTGGCATTGTGTCCAGAAAGATAGAACGCTCTAAGTTTAGGTTGAGAGATCATGATGTTCTTTTGTTGGGATTTACAGCAGAATTAACAACATGCCTTCCCCAAATCTTGATCTAACAAACATACATTTTTAAACGTACTATTGTCTCTAGTGCAGATGGCGATTTCGCCGTGACCCATCTGACCAAGGCCCACTTGTTTCATGACGGACGCATCAGCTGGGTTCCTCCGGCCATCTACAAGTCCTCGTGTAGCATCGACGTCACCTTCTTCCCGTTCGACCAGCAGAACTGCACCATGAAGTTCGGCTCATGGACCTACGATCGCGCCAAGATCGACCTGGTCAGCATGGCGAGCGGCGTGGACCAGGTGGACTACTGGGAGAGCGGAGAGTGGGTGCTGGTGAACGCCGTGGGCAAATACAACATCAAGAAGTACGAGTGCTGCCACGAAGTCTATTCTGACATCACGTATTCCTTCGTCATCCGTAGGCTGCCGTTGTTCTACACCATTAATCTGATCGTGCCCTGTCTGCTCATCTCCTGCCTGACCGTCCTGGTGTTTTACCTGCCCTCGGACTGCGGGGAGAAGATCACCCTGTGCATCTCCGTGCTGCTCTCCCTCACCGTCTTCCTCCTCCTCATCACCGAGATCATCCCGTCCACCTCGCTCGTCATCCCGCTCATCGGCGAGTACCTCCTCTTCACCATGATCTTCGTCACCCTCTCCATCGTCATCACCATCTTCGTGCTTAACGTGCACCACCGATCGCCGAGTACGCACACCATGCCCCGCTGGGTGCGCTGTGTCTTCCTGGAGGTCGTGCCCGGGTTGCTGTTCATACGGCGGCCCGCTGTTGTCAAGGACAACGGCAAAAGGATGGCGGAGAAAATGCGGAACAGGGCAAGTGGCCTGGAGGCCCAGCACGAGGACAGCTTCAAACTCACTGAGGACAGCTTCAAACTCACCTGCCCACAGGAAACCCACGAGGTACTGGCCCGCTCCTCTTCTGTGAATCCGGGCCGAACCACCGAGGGCATCCTACCCCCGGAGTTTCCCCAGCAACAGCAGAAGCCCCTGGGTAGCTCCACCAGCCAGTACTCAGTGCTCCTGGAAGAGCCAGCTGCCTTGTCTCAGCCAGACTCCTTGTCCACTGCCAAGTCTTTCCGTCCTCTCTACCCACCCCAGAACAAGCACCTATCGACCACACCCAAGGCGCGCTCCCTCAGCGTTCAGTACGGCTTGGGGGTTCGAGAGGGGGAGTGGCCAAAGACCATGGTGCGCTGTCGCTCGCGCAGTATCCAGTTCAGCGGCGGACATGACGAAGTCTCCATAGCTAACGGCATGCAGTGGCCTCTCTCTAAGCACCCATCCCTGGTGAAGGACAGGAAGCAGAGTTACCCACACGTTTGCAAGTGCCACCCAGGCTTGGCCGAGGCTAACCAGCGGGTCCTGGCCTTTTCCCCCTCCATGAGAATGGCCATGGAAAGCGTGCAGTACATCGCAGACAACCTCCGTTCAGAGGACACTGACTTCTCAGTAAGCACGGTTTATGTAATCTTATCTAATTGCACGCTAAACGTGTAGATATTTATACATAATATTTGTATCATGTCTTTCGCTCAATCCAGTGACAAGTGACAAACGTTATTTGTGTTATGTTTCAGGTAAAGCAGGAGTGGAAGTATGTGGCCATGGTCATCGACCGGATATTTCTGTGGATGTTCATATTGGTGTGTATCCTGGGAACCCTTGGACTGTTCTTCCCACCCTGGCTGGCGGGAATGATAGACCTGTCTATCTGACGCACCTGTCTGTCTGACGCACCCTGGAGACGCACCTGTCTGTCTGACGCACCTGTCTGTCTGACGCACCTGTCTGTCTGACGCACCCTGGAGACGCACCTGTCTGTCTGACGCACCTGTCTGTCTGACGCACCTGTCTGTCTGACGCACCTGTCTGTCTGACGCACCTGGAGACGCACCTGTCTGTCTGACGCACCGGTCGGTCTGACGCACCTGGAGACGCACCTGTCTGTCTGACACACCAGTCTGTCTGACGCACCTGTCTGTCTGACGCACCTGGAGACGCACCTGTCTGTCTGTCTGTCTGTCTGACACACCTTGGAGACGCACCTGTCTGTCTGACGCACCCTGGAGATGCACCTGTCTGTCTGATGCACCCTGGAGACGCACCTGTCTGTCTGATGCAACTGTCTGTCTGACGCACCTGGAGACACACCCGGACCACAGAGAACACTGCAAAAGAGGACATGCACAAACAATATGTAGACAACGCACTATGGTTTTGCAACATTGGTTGTGCTGAAATGCTAATATAGACAAAATAATTACAAATAAATGGTGTAAATATAACAGGATATACGGATCATGTATTTGGACATTGTGATCATGACCAACGGACATGAACATTCACATTAAACATATTTTTATTGTTAGAAGTGATTTTGTGGATAAAATAGTTTGAAAAAAAAACTATTGTTTAGAGTAAGTCTGTAGAGAAATGTGTTACTTTTGTTACTTTAGTTCTTTGAATAACTTTTACAAGAACAACCATTGGGAGTTCAATTTTAAAGGTAGACATAATAAGTTGTAATTTGGGTAACCATTCAAGTTTGTTCTTGACAATTTTCTCTGGAAGAACTTACAAGATTTTCCCACTGAGTTAATGTAGAAACAAACTTTTAAGAATATTTATTATTAACTGATACAATCCAGGATGTCTCTAAAACGGAAAGTTAGAAACGTAGGAAAAAGAAAACATTGTTAAAATGTCAACTAAAATTTAGAACATTAGATGTAGATTTATTTCAAACTGCAAAACCTAAGCTCAGTGGGCTATTGCTGTAAACATACAGATGGAACCAATTTCAACATCTGAACAAGGACCCATATGCTTTTAACCGACAATAACACGGGTATATTTTACTTTAATTAGATATTCCTAGCTTGGATCCTGCCTATTCATTCCAGTGGTGCCATACAGTACATTATTTGTTCTTTCATGGGCTATATTCCCAATGCTGTAAGGTGAAATATGCTTTTAAATCTTGTTCTGATTGTGCTTTGTTGTCGTGTTGTCACTCGCAAGAAGATTAAATACATTCTAGGACACAATACAGACATTGCCTTGTTGTGATTAGTGTGGGCCCACAGGCCTCCGTGGGTAGAAGGAGAAATTGGAGAAGTGAAAAGTATGATACGTAGACCTGCTTGTGACTGTGTGTTCGTCATGGGTGGGATCTGAGCAGATCTTTCTCTCAAGAATGAGTCAAACGTATATATTTATGTGAGTGGTGAATGCATGTAGTATGTATGTAGTATGTGTGTAGTATGTATGTAGTATGTATGTAGTATGTGTGTAGTATGTGTGTAGTATGTATGTAGTATGTATGTAGTATGTGTGTAGTATGTGTGTAGTATGTATGTAGTATGTATGTAGTATGTATGTAGTATGTATGTAGTATGTGTGTAGTATGTATGTAGTATGCATGTAGTATGTATGTAGTATGTGTGTAGTATGTATGTAGTATGTATGTAGTATGTGTGTAGTATGTATGTAGTATGTATGTAGTATGTGTGTAGTATGTGTGTAGTATGTATGTAGTATGTATGTAGTATGTATGTAGTATGTATGTAGTATGTGTGTAGTATGTATGTAGTATGCATGTAGTATGTATGTAGTATGTATGTAGTATGTGTGTAGTATGTATGTAGTATGTATGTAGTATGTATGTAGTATGTGTGTAGTATGTATGTAGTATGTATGTAGTATGTAAGTAGTATGTATGTAGTATGTGTGTAGTATGTATGTAGTATGTATGTAGTATGTGTGTAGTATGTATGTAGTATGTATGTAGTATGCATGTAGTATGCGTGTAGTATGTGTGTAGTATGTGTGTAGTATGTATGTAGTATGTATGTAGTATGTGTGTAGTATGTATGTAGTATGTATGAAGTATGTATGTAGTATGTATGTAGTATGTATGTAGTATGTGTGTAGTATGTATGTAGTATGTGTGTAGTATGTATGTAGTATGTATGTAGTATGTGTGTAGTATGTATGTAGTATGTATGTAGTATGGATGTAGTATGTATGTAGTATGTATGTAGTATGCATGTAGTATGTATGTAGTATGTATGAGGAGCGAAAGAAAAGACAATGAGTTCACAACAAGTGGTGGCTGTGGAATTTACATACGTTTTAAAGTCAAGTGTTTTATTTCAAAATTGAGAGAGGTTTGCATTTGTGAATAGAAAGTGTGATGAAACCATTGCCTTCGATTTACAGCACTCAATTGAGTTGACAACGAGCACTCTCCAGTTTGGCAGAGAGCAGCTTCACTCCTGAGTCTCCTGGGCGACTGAAGCTCAGGTCAAGCTCTTTCAGATAGGATGGATTTGAACTCAGTGCAAAAGCTAGATGAACACAGCATTCCTCTGAGACTTTACGTAATGACTGTCTGCCGAAAGAAGCCATCTGGGTTTTAGAAATCGACAGATGCACTCTTGACTGTGAAGTGTTTTTGTTTATACATTAATCATCTTCACTTCGGAGATTGACGATTGTTAATACTGTATTCATGGTTAATTAGCTGATGTTCTCAAACAGAGGCCGCATGTGTTTTCAATTAGAATAACGTCAGACACAGGGCCATTGCAAATAATGCTTTTATAAGACCAGCTCTCAGCTAGATCAGAGCTGAGTACATAGGTGTTGCATTTGTACATGTGATTGTAACGACTGACCTCAGATTTTCTAGTCTACCGTGTTCATTCCTTAATCCGTCAGAGAGCCTCTTCACTCCTGAATCATGCAGGTCATTGTGACGCGCGTTCTCTCAGGTGACAGGTGGCTGAACTGAGAGCGGATGCCCGATCTTCACAGCAGTCCTCTGTGAGACAACACTGACCCAGTCTAAATGAGAGAACAATTAATAGCCCAGCACTCCAGGACACAGGAGCCCTGATAACGCATGTGCAATGGTGCATCGAGCTGGGCGTTTGGAATACTGACAACTGTCGTAAAAAAGGGGTCTATAGAATGGATTTGAGTGATTGATTGAATGGTCGATTGAATAAATGGTCAGTCGCAAAATGACTGACTGACCTCGGTTTCTCCAGTTTCCAGCGTGAACCCGTCAATCTTGTGGTCAGCATCTTTATTCCATAGTCATGCAGTTTGTTGTAACTCAGGTCAAACTCAATAAGAGAGGCTAACATTTCACAAGATTCCCCAGCGAGTCGATTTATATGAATGAATAATTTTTGAATAATTTATATGTAGGACGATATTATTAAAACAGGCCGAGTGAGTTCTCCAAAAACCTAAAAAAGCTTGTCTTTGGCATTACAATTAGTATTGAAAAAAATGTCTGAGAGATATTTGGGGATACACAAATACCACGAAGCAAAGAAGGAACGAATAAAATGTGAAAATTCATAAACGGGTCAAATTCAACCTTCGAAACAATGGCAGCACAACCAATAGATGCAATGAAGGTCCAATGTTCGAGTAAAGAGCGTGACCTCGCCCATAATCACACAGGTCACTGTTCCTCAGGTCCAATTCCCTCCGTGGCCACCATGAGTATTGGAAAACAGAGGCTAGCGTGTCACAGACCTGATTCGTGAGAGTGTAGCCGGACAGTCTGCAGAAAATCAAGGACACAACATCACAGTCTGGTGTTGCGTGGAAACCAATGCAAATGGCTGAGCCTTGTTGATACACTAAACTTATCTTAACTTCTTGTTGTCAGTATGCCTTGCAATAGTCTCTGACTGGATTCCGGTGAGATGCCAGAAAGAAACACAGGACCCATGGTTGCTAATAATGGGCTTTTATATGCCTCGGAAGAACTTCCATAAAAAAATAATCAATTTTCAGTTACAATTTATTGCATATTTATTATTTATTTACTATAAAATTAACAATTTCAACACTGTATTTCGGATTAATTTGATATTATTTCAAAGACAAAATAGGTGCCAAAACTGACACCAAGCTTGTGAACGGCAGTGTTTCAACTGGGGAGTGTCATGTTTTCCAATGTCTTAAGAGGGACAAGCATTTTCAATTTCTTTGTGGCCCTTATCCTCTAGATACCCCGGTCGTAAAAAAACATCCAGTCCCTTAAACTAATACATTACAAGAATAAAAATTCAAAGCCATTTCCCCATGTTGGTTTTCAATACCGTGTTTCTGCAGGTGTAGATTCTGTTCGGGATGCGTTTTGGATATCTTCCCACACCGCGGGCATTCATAGTTCCCCGGTGGACCAGTCTGGTCCCCGTAGCAGCTGAGACACTGTTCACACACTCTGTGTCCACAGGTTTGTCGGTCCCTGCCTACACACTGAACAGCTGGACTGTTGCTCCATCTGACCTGGCCTCCAGCTAGATTCACTGCAGAGAGAGAGATCACACACTCAGATGGGTGTCTCGTTTTCACATTACCTCATGTGTCGTTGTGGATTTATTCATCGTGGCTGGCGTATCATTGAAAGTTTAAAACAAACGCAGAATGACAAAAGACAGATTAGGAAAGCTTGTCCTGACCTTTTGCTGCGCTACGCTGGCAGGTGTGTTCCTCGATGAACACCGTCGATAAGAATGAACATTTTGTCATGCAGTCGTTCCATCCGAACACTTTCAAAAGATGCGTTGTTTGCATTTTTCTCTTCATCAATACCCACAGAGCGCGAGGCCCCTTAGAGATTTTAGAAGGCACTAAACAACAGCATGAGCACAAAAACTATGATAGAATTGAATGTCTTCAACTCTGCACACGGCCAACATCTTTACCGGTGCTTTAACAGGAGGAGAATATTGAGCTCTGGGATCTTCACAACACCTGTTTTCCAGCTGTGTAGCAGAGCTGAAGGACACTAAGAAAGGCCTGTGAAAGCGTTTTATTGTCTTAGTTTGTCTATCTTTATAAAGCTTGGACGCCACAAAATAATTAGTCAAAGGTCCTTGTGTTGTTGACGGTAGCTCTTATAATTATTCTAAATTCATGTGTGATGTTTTCAAATGTGAGATTTGTGAATGTTTGATTTTACCTTAATGTCAATAAGTATTTCACACTAAACTGAACTCATGAATGCTGCCTCCCTCCCCACATTCACTCCACGTACGTCCTTGGGTGTCTTTGTTTTTACAATGTGCTGGCAACGATTACAACTAGCAAAGCCAGAAGTTGCCTGTTTTAACATACAAAAGGAAAACTGGTGTCAAAAGCTCTCTATTCACCCATTAGAAGAAATACTGATTGTTGTAGCAATGTCCCTCATTTGACCCACTGGTGAGTTGTCAATTCAATCAATGCTTCTAGTCACAGAACATGCTTCAAAGTTGTGCCCTGAGATGTGGATCAGTAAAACGTCCTCCTGTACAGTTAATAAAAACACAGAGACTCCTCCCGGCACTCACAGTTTCAATTACTGTCCGGCTGTTAATGACTGTCCTTGTCAGTCAGTCCTTGCATACGTGTTGCATGCCACAAACACACACACACACACACACACACACACACAGACAGACATGTTCTCTTTCTCACACAAACATGTAATTGAAGCCATATTGTTCTAAATGTTCAAATTGATTATAATAGAATAATAATTATAATAGAATTATACTAATTATATGACATCCAGGTGACAATAGCTGACACGCCGAACAACGATGGGTTGGGTTTATAGAATAGCTATAGTTTGCACTACAAGAGAATGAAGTTAGATTATCGTATTATTTGGCCAACTTTTGAATTAATCAATGGCCGGATATGTCTTCGGGTAAAACGGGGAACCATTCATGACCATCCTCAAAGCGCCCGTGTTGTAAATCGAGCACAATCGTCAGCAGCCCATGTCAACCCGGATATGCCACTACCTCCACATACCCAAAAACCGACATGCAATCTGGTGTCAACACTTCAATTCCCACAATGCTTTGCGTTAGCAGATACTTCCGGAATAGTGATGGCCGATGTGTTTACCTAAACTAAAGCTAAAATATTTTTATTTGTTCCGAGTTTTTTATGAGATTTGTACGCATCTAAAAGCTATTCGCTAGCAAAACGGACGGTATTCTCGACGCCCGCAGCATTACTACTACTACTACGTCCGTGTAGCTAGCTATCTTGACCTAGCAAAGATAACATTAGCATCAAGCTAGTTCTTTGATATGCGCATTATATTTCCTTTTAATGTTTTGTTGCAGTCAGGAAACTAGTAGCAGTGAATACGAACGAGTGACTAACTATGTACATGTGCTTCTGAAACCACAGACAAATAACTAGTGTCGTAGTATGGCAGCAGCCAGCTAACTTAATTTGCTAAAGTGACTTGTCACGCAGCTGGATCTTTCTACGATGTGAATTCTCCCTATAACATTGCGCACAAGGTGTTTGATTTACACTCTGAAGATGTACACTTTACTATCTGGACTTTACAAATACGTCTTCCAAAGGGACGAATATTGCATCTTGATCCTCGGACTGGACAATGCCGGGAAAACGGTAGGTTTGTCTATTCGTTTGACTATATTTAGGCAATATGCACTCAATACTCAAGTGGGTTCACCAGCTGTACCAAGTTATATAGAACTACGCTGTGACGTACTGTTGCTGGAACAGGAAGATGATATAACGTTAGTGTTAATTTATTATTGTTGGTCAATGTTGAAGAAAAAGTTGCTTGTTTAATTAAGTGCTATTTTTCACTGCAGACGTTCTTGGAACAAACCAAGACCAAGTTCAGTAAGAACTATAAAGGAATGAATTTGTCCAAAATCACCACTACCGTCGGACTCAACAGTAAGTATGCAAGCAGAAAGAACTAACATGATGCTATTTTACGTTCAGTTGTATTAGATTGGTTTCCGTGAGTCCACACCATCTTGTGTCATGGACATTTACTGGATTCTCTCTCTCCACACAGTTGGCACAATCGACGTTGGCAAGGCCCGTCTTATGTTCTGGGACCTCGGGGGTCAAGAGGAGCTTCAGTCTCTCTGGGACAAAGTGAGCACCAACTCGATCACACTCACACAACTGTCTGTGTTTATTGACAGGAACTAACCTATAGTGGCCTGACTGGAGAGATTCCAAATGTACAGGATGTGTAATGTTAAGTGATGTCAATGGGATTTAATAAACAAAAGGAGATAAATACATGATGTATACTGGCGACAGTGATATGCAATGTAGTCATAAGTCTACTTGAGAACTGTACTGTAAATGTGCATTTACTCAGTGGGGCTTTTATAGTGACACTCTCTGGCCGGTGATGACATTAGGATGACCATGGAAATGTAAATGACGGTAGCTAGATGCAATATGTGGCGTCCTGTAAGGTCCGGGCCGTGTTTTGAGGTTTGACTGCTACAATGCATTTATGTTCACTCTCTGCGTCTACAGTACTATGCCGAGTCCCACGGCGTGATCTACGTGATCGACTCTACTGATGAGGAGCGGCTGTCCGAATCTAAAGTGGCTTTTGGTGAGTGGCTTCCTGTTGCCCCGAAAGGCAAACGTCTCCAAGGATTATGCTTTAGGCTTATCCTGAAGCTGAAAATGTTTAAACGTTTATCCCACACGCACTATGTATTTTAAATGGGTAAATTGGCGTGACAAAGGCACGGCCCTCCCTGCGTCAATCAATTTACTTTAAAATGATAGTTCACTCGCTGACTTTTTGGATTTAATTCTCTGTTAAAACAGTTGGTGTGCAACAACCCATTGTGAATGTCAACAGCAAGTCTGATACGAAGCTGTGTTTCAGTGACCCTGCAGATTCTTTCTTCCAAGGTCAGACTGACAGCTCTGCTCTCTTTATTCCTAGAAAAAATGATCAGCAGCGATGTTCTGGAGGGCGTGCCTCTCCTAGTGCTCGCCAACAAGCAAGACGTGGAGGTATACCATTTGATGTAATGTTGTGTTTACTAATCCAAGTTTATCATCTCAAAATGCTTATTGATCATCAGAAAACCCATATTGAGATTATTGCAGCACAGCTGCACGTGTGAATTAGCTGAAACTTGTCATCTTTAGACTAGTTCAGCAATTGTTGCTTCCATTACAGGCTCTTAATGGCCCGATCAAATAGCTTTCTTTTTAAACTCGCCATGCCTATTCCTGTTCTGAGAAACTCCCTTCACAAATCAGAACAAACAGACTCTAACCGGAATAGTAAGAGGAGTGGGAGGCCCCAGTGCGCAACTGAGCAAGAGGACAAATACATTAGAGTCTAGTTTAAGAAGCTCCTCAAGCTCTCCCCAGAAGTCTTATTTTCAACAGTGAAGGTGGACTCTGGGATGCTGGTCTTCTAGGCAGAGCTGCAAAAAATAAATCCATATCTCATACTGGCCAATAAAAAGAAAAAAGTAGGATTTGCGAATGAGCACAGACATTGGACAGAAGCATTGGAAAAAGTTGGTTTATTGAAAATCAGTCGTTTCCAGCAACAATGGACAATAACAACATTTTACAATGTCTACGTTATGTCTCAGATGAATTTGATGTTATGTTTATGATTTTACTGGCTCAAAATTTACTCACTGTGATTAAAATGTACGGTTAGGCCTGTTTCTGGTTAGGTCACACATACAAACTTGTTTTCTCCCCCTAGGACTGTATGTCTGTGCCAGACATCAAAACCGCTTTTAGCGACAGTGCTCCAAAGATTGGGAAACGAGATTGTCTGGTTCAGCCTTGCACAGCCCTAACTGGGTAAGAAGAATGTTTTTTCATCGTTCTAGGGTTTTTTCAATTTGAATTAATTCAGCAGTTGCTCTTATCCAGAGTAACTTTTATGTGAAATGGTGCCTTTAGTTCCGTGGGATCGATGACCAATGTTCCGAATTGTATGTTCAGACAATTGCAGATGTGTGTACACTGATGAGCCAAAACATTATGACCGCCTGTGTAATATGCTGTTGGTCCTCCGCAAAAGAGTGCTGACCTACTGAGATATAGACTCTACAAGACCCTTGAAGGTGTCCTGTGGTATCTGGCACCAACACATTAACAGCAGATATTTCCCCAATGTATCTGGGTGCCATCAATACCCCAAATTAACGCTGCACATCTACTTCACAGTTAAAAATGGCAACTTCACAGTTAAAGATGTTAAATAAAACAGGTTACATCAGAACAGGCGACTTCTCCACTCCTCCAAGGTCCAGTTCTGACACTTGCGTACCTATTGTAGGTGCTTTGGACAGTGGACAGGGGTCATCATGGGCACTCTGACCGGTCGACGGCTACGTAGCCCCATACACAGCAGGGTGCCATGCACTGTGTGTTCTGGCACATTTCTCTTGTAATCATTCGTAACATTTTCAGTAACGTGTGCCTCAGTAGACCATCTATCAGTTCGGATCAGGCGGGATTGCCTTCGTTGCCCTTGCGCTTCGAGGAGCCTTGTTTGCCCCGTCACCGGTTTCTGATTTGTCCCTTCTCTGACCACTGTCATTTGCGGGGTCAGAGGTTAGGAGATGCCTGTGAATGGTCATAATGTTTTGGCTCGTCAGTTTGTCACAGTCTAATTGTAATTGTACTGCATTTGTTTATATATATATATATATATATATAGAGAGAGAGAGAGAGAGAGATATAATCATAGCTTTCAGAACCACTTCACTATTGGCTGATACGGAAGTCCCTCACCCTCTCTCTCACACAGGCAGGGGGTGAACGAAGGCATTGAGTGGATGGTGAAGTGCGTCATCCGGAACATTCATAGGCCTCCGAGACAGAAGGACATCACATAGAGCTAGCCATGTCCTCCTCCTTCCGAAGCTCCCACCACAGGGCTGTGTTCATTAGGCACCGACTGGTGTAAACACGACTGGAACGAACAAGGGGCAGCCAGCAGTATAAGAATGGAAACGTTCTGCTCTTATGAACACAACCCAGGCACCCGTTTTGCTACAGTTTGACTTTAGGACGAGATTGTGGACTCTATCCAAGGAACTGACTTCTCCCACTCTATTTGCTCGCTTTAGTGCTGTGAATTCAAGTTGACGTTTCAGATATATCTTTGTGTTTGGAATCAACAATTGGGGATACAGATGATTATTATTGTTTATATTTTGGAAAAGTACTGTGGTGGATGTTTGGCCTCGGCTATTGTGTTATTTGTCTGTTTCTTCCTTATCAAAAATGTTGTCATCAAATTAATAGTCACTCTCAAGCTAGGTTTCCCTTCAGTAATGTAATTCGATCATATTTCTTAAAAGGCCTTAGAGTAGGTAGGAGTGATGATCTAGGAAACACCTTTCATGTTATACTGTAATGAATGACATCACTGGGTGATCCTAGTTTAGCGCTTGTTTTCTGAGTGGGACCTTTTTTTACTCTTCCAACGATACTAATTATCTTGATCAATTGTATGATTTATCTTGACAACGCCACATGGTGCAATTCCATGTGCAATGTAAAAGCATTTTAACAGCGGGTCAATGATGTATCAATCACTGCCTATTTATATAAGCTGTCAAATGCTAGTTTAATAATTTGCCCTGGTGTGCTTGGTGTATGTTTATGACTGAGTACCAATGACTCCTAATCGCTGTCAAGTCCCAGCCTTTTGGTGCTTTCCGTAGGCGTTCGGGTGAAATTTGGAAGACATTTGTTTTTACTGTTTAATCTGGAGGCATAAGTCAGGTGTTTTAAACACATTGAAAGTATTGTGTAATAAACGAGATGATTCTGAACAGTCAAACGTTTTTTTGCTTAATGTTCTTTAGTCGGATTTAAAAAAAACAAGTACAATAAAATAACAAATAGATTTGTTTTAAATCGAAATTCAGGTTGTTTTTTTTAAATATTTTGAAAGGGGTAAGTAAGTCAAAATACAGTTGAAGTTAGGGAAAACCTCATAAAGGTATGAGACCGAGTTTCCAAGTCAAGGCAACGCAGCAGCATTCTTCTAAACAGCCACACGGGTGTGTCAAAGTCTTTCTATCGGAAAGAAAATGTTGGCCACAGGTCCGTTCCTGTCTCTGGATTTAAGCAGAACAGCAAGGGCTTATTTTAATGTAGCCCTCAGATAAATCTGTTATTTTGTTATTAGTTTGTGTTATTTTTGTAGCTTTCTAATGTGTATGCATGTATTCAGTATAAATATTGCTGTTACTTCCAAATAAATAGTTTGGTTCTATTTATGGCGCGAGAAGAACGCGCGCGCGAGAGAGAGAAGAGCGCAAGGAGAGAGGAGTTCAAGAGTTTCTGTAAAACGGTTGTTTTTGGTTTTTGTTCCTTGGACATTTTTCGCGTTGCTGAATAATGACTTTGTTGGTGGACTGGAGTTGGATTTGGACATTTTCCTTGTGGTCAAAGGATTGTTTTTTTTTTTTTGCTTTCTTCCTTCCTCATGACGTGTTCGTGAGTATTGAGCAGTGAAGTTTCGGCAAAGCTAGCTAGTTTTTCGTTTTACCGAGTGGTGTTATTTTTATGTGCACCAACGCTGTATGGACCCCAACACAGGTAATATAAGCGCTTGTGTAAGGACTGATAACTCATTTGTATATATATGTAAAAGCTGAAAGAGTGGTTGAATCAATTTTTGTTATTTGTGGAGTTTTGTATTTAAGTGTCTGCATTACATGTTATACCAGGGTTTTGTCTAATTTATCTGAAATACTAAAACCTTTTTTGGGTTTATCTTTATATTGTTATTCTATGGTACTGCCTGGGAGGGGTTACATTTATAAACGATTGCTTTATTAAATTTCCACTTAGAACAGCTCCATTGAGCAGGACAATCATATCCATATTCTGTTTCTAAGGTCTGCTTTGTTCACATTATTCACCTTTAATAAATTAACTAGACAAATAGACCACATGGATACAGCATGTGAGTAGAGCATGTCATTAGAGCACGTAATTGGACCAGATGGATACAGCATTCTGAGAAGAGCAAGGTGCTTGCAAAGTTGTATTTGCGGCATGGGTGGCAGTAAAGCGTACATTTTAATGTGCTCCAAACAAAAGCGTCAGCTGAATAACTGATGTGTGAATTTCACAAGGAAACAGTTCAATCAGTTCAATTTAAGATTTATTATTATTATATACATATCAGAAGTTATCAATTTGATTTATAAAATGTAAAAAAGCACCAGCAGACATTTCACAGTTGAATTGAAAATGAATACAAACAGTAAATGCTATTAATTTTGTTGCCATACACTAATCTTATAGTGATTTCAAAGCGCATTGGGAAAAAATCCCAATTCGTTATAAAATACACATTACCTTCACTTTTAAGAATCGTTCAGAATAAAACCTCAGTTTTAAGTAAAAGGAATGTGCATGTGTAGTCACCAACCAAAGTCTAGCTTATTTAATAATACCAATATCAAAGTAAATGTAAAAGGTCTTATATTGTTATGATTCTACTTATTACAGAGATCTTACAGAGATCTTTTCAGGTACTGTGACACAGTTCCTTGCTGTATAATCCTCGAGGAGTCGTCTCCAGGTGTTGCTGCGGCTCAACAACTCTTGGTTACCTTTGAGAAAATAAACGATGAGTACAGTTTCACTTCCTACAGGCTGTTGTTAACTTGAGTCACCTGAAGACATTGTATGTTACATGGTTATTTGTTTAAATTCATTGTTCATTATATTATTTGCGAGTTAGTTGCTAAATGGAACATTCCTGAAGCTCGTGTTTTTCCCGTTTGTTTTCCTTTGTTTCGGCAAACTTTGTCCCGATTTTGTTAGCATTACAAACACTTTCAGTGGATCCTAGAAATGTGTTGCCCGCATTAAGTATTCCAACCTGGGCTGTGGAAGCTCCCGGTTTACACGGATAATAGAAATTGTTGTAACAAGGTCACAGTTACTTTTCCATTGGTCTCTACCTGTGAACTATTAGAGATTCTGTCGCATTTTCTGGATAATTTATATATTTCCCAACATAAAAACATCTTTACTAGACAATAATTCATTTTGAGTATAAGTTATAAAATAACAAAATATTAATGTCGAATTTGCAGTTTGTAAATATGAGCGAAATGGCCATGAGTCTAAATATGTTTTTTTTGCCAGGAACCCACACTTCTGAATCCCTTCTTGGTTCGCTTTGTACATTTGTGAGTTCGTTTTCACATATGAAAGACCAATATTTCTGGTGAATAATGAACATGACATGCTAGTTTAGATCTACTTCACGACGTGGAACATTACGCCCTACAGGATAAGACTCACCAACGATGCACAGCCCCACTTTGGCCCTGGTGATGGCCACATTTATCTGGTTGGGATCGGCAACAAAACCCAAATGTTTGGACTGCCAGGCCCTGTCTGGCTCTATCTCAATCTCCTCGCTGGGTAAGGAGCACACAGTGGACAGGAGGATGTAGTGCCATTCACTTCCTGCGTGGGAGAACGAATAGCATAGGTCAAAACCCTGGGTTACACCAACAACTTTAAAGGTCACAAACCACATTACTTGGACAATCACGGCATCAAAACCCAATAAGGTTCTGAGTAGGGTTGGGTATCGTTTGAATTTGAACGACTCCGATTCCTTGTTTCGATTCCGGTTCCTAACGATTCTCGATTCCGATTCTTAAATTGTTCGTTCATTCATTCGTAAATTGTCTATGAAATACATGGGCTAATTTGTTAGCTGCCTCAATGTTGGCGCAAGACATATTATTTATTGTAGTAGCCCTAGTAAAGTATGCAGCCGAAAACGGTAATCGAGCAGCAGAAAGAAAGTTTGGAGTGAGAAACTTGTGAGGGACTGGCAAAAAGCAGAGGTTACTTTAACTGTGATGAAGAAAACAAAGAAAGCTAATCGCGGGCTGAAAGCTAGATGGCCGGGGCTGGAGGAACAAGTCCACAGATGGGTGCTTGAACAACGTTCTGCCGCCCGGGAGAGGCTTGTCAACTGTGAAGTTACGTCTCCACGCCCTGGCGGAGTTGTTCAGAAGCAACACTGAGGCTGACGATGTCAATGGATTTAGTGATGTTGAATGACATCGGGATCTTGGTGAACCTGCTTACCGGGGAACTTATGTTAATTTAGCCTATTCAGCCTGTTGTTCTTTATGCTAGTTGAATAATTTTTTATGTGTTACGTTAACATACTTATTCAACTGTGAATCAAAACTAGGAATTGAGATTTAAACTTTTGAACGATTCCAGGAAAATCGCAAAGCTAGTCCCGGTTCCAATCGATACTCGATACCCAACCCTAGTTCTGAGGTAGTGAGGTAATGGTCACCTTGACTCTTTGTGATGGTGGTGACTGTGATTTGGCCCAGTTTCATTGCTTTAAGCGCTTTCTTAATTTCAGACACCTGTGCGTTGTAGGGCGACAAAATAGCAATTTTCCCTTGATCTATTTTGGACTCCTCCACAAGTTTCTTGGCGAGCAGAACCTGCGACAAACAAAATGTTTCAATCACAGGCGACCTGGCGGCGTGCAAGTAGCAAAAAAGATTTGAGCTGTAGGTTTTGTGTCAAAGTTGAGAGAAAAACATACCACAAAGTCCTTCTCATCTTTATTTGCTTTGGAGTTTTCGTTTCCTTTTTCTGTACTCACAACCAGACTGGACACCTTCCCAGTGATGTGGACAAAAACAGTGTGTGTCGTTTTTTTTTCAATCTTTAACACACTATTCGGCGGTTCAGGGATTTTAAAAGTTTTCAGTTTTTCTTCGTAGAACATCTTTGATGGGAACTTGCATATATCTTCATCCTATAAAAAGAGAAGTAACTGGATGTCAAAAGTACCATAGAATTCTAAACTTGGCAAAAAAACTGTAAGATTAAGTTATCTAGATTAGATTACCAATTGGAATGATTTCATATCCTAAACTGTTAAGATCCTACATGCTGATTCGCTGTTTGTAACCAGTTCATAGTAGCAATATACCACATAGCTTAGTGCTTTGTCCAGGCACTCCTGGATGCATCGTTCCTAAGAACAGCTATTAGGCACATTCTTTGAGCCTAATAACAGCTCAGAGCTGTGTTGTAACTGGCCATAATACCACACACCGTTTGGCCCAATTTTCAAAACTAGACAACATGTTCCACATCTTACCATTCTATACTGTGTATCCAGCATCACTGTCTGGATATTGCGTTCAAAGTAGCGCTCAAACAGAGACTTGGACATTCCCAACTTTCTCACGAGTTTGTTCTTTATGATGGGGCGTAGTTGTTTGTGGTCTCCGATCAGCACGACCTTGGGGGTGGAAAGACGTTATTTCGTCAACATTCTCAATCATTTCGAAAACACGTTTATGGCTTTGTTGATTGACCATGCCATTGAGACAACCGGGTTGAGGTTAAAGCTTAATGTGATAAAGGGTCTACTTTATTAGTCCACATGAGAAATCAAACTCCAACACATATTAGGATGAAAAGGCACAGGGGATTCGCACTGCATCAATCAATGTGTGTAGATTAGAGGATTAAGTGCCTTGATCTAGGGAACTGACAAATCTCCAATCAGTACAAGGATTTGATCTGGCAACCCTACAATTGCTGGCCTGATTCTCTAAACCAGAGACCGCTTCAAAACCCCTGTCATAACTGCAGGGTAAATCTCTGAGCAAAACAATGTAAATCCATTCCTTAAAAACGCATCCAACTCTTAAATGTCATTTTCTCACCTTAATATGCATCTTTCTGATGTTAACATTGTATGAGACAGGCCTGCACCAGCAGCTATTGGACTGAAAACCCATATTAAACTGTCTAGAGTTGTATATATATATATATATACCATACATTAGAAATAATCAGTATCACATACTTTTGTTTTTTGTCTGTATTTTGAACCACGTACAATATCTCACAAAAGTGAGTACACCCCTCACAGGAGGAAATTAAACTTTGCTGCAATGTAAAGTAGTGAAGTAGTGAGTGTACAGCTTGTATAACAGTGTACAGTAGTTGTCCCCTCAAACTAAGACACAGCCATTACTTTCTAAACCGCTGGAAACAAAAGTGAGTATACCCCTAAGTGAAAATGTCCAAATTGGGCCCAATTTGCCATTTTCCCGATGTCATGTGACTCCTAACCAGGGACCTTAAACAGCCAACTGATTAACACTAGAAGCGCCAGAGCTGTTTTCACTCCTTAACAACCTATGGTGTTAAGCTAAACCCAAAATAGCTGTGCTCCTAATTAACACAATACACAGAAGTGTACAACACACCCATATGTGGCACATACCTTCTCTGGTTGGTTGTGGACCAGCGGAATAAGGGCCTGAGGTTCCGTTGCCATGGCACATTCATCTATGAGGATCTGTCGCGCGCTGACTGTTTTAATTAGATTCGGAGTGGACGCTGCTGTGCAGGTGCACAGTATGACGTTGTGCTGTTTCAACTCATGCACACGAGCTTTGTTTAGGAGCTCTTTGTATCTAGAAAAAAACTCAATCACATCAGAATCCGAAGGAGCTTTATTGCAGAGTAAGGAATTTGTTCTAGCTCGTTAGTGCAGATTTTTTTAAGTGAAAACAATCCAAAGAAAAAAAGAGCAATAGACTACAAGTTAGAGTGTATAATTTATTGTCCGTCAAGGATGAGATTTCTTTTATGATTATATATTTTGGGTTTAGATACTGTAGTGCGTCTGTACTCACTCTTCAACTTCTTCGTCTGTCAACTCTTCCCCCTTTGATTCTCTGGCTGCGGTTATTCTATTGTCAAACACCTTTATCGCACCGGAGTGTGGGTTTTCTTTATACCGTATACGATGGTGCAAAGTGATACCTCTAAAATGGGTAGAGTGTAAAATCTGAATTATTCATTGCAAAACATTGACAGCAGTCAGACAGATTGCATCATAACCACATTATAAAATACATTTGCATGTTTTTACTGGAAATGTGACCACCACTACTCTACACTACAGTGTAAATGATTTAAGCAGTAAAGAAGGAGTGTTACGCATGGCCAATATACCATTGTCAGGTTTTTGGGACTCTAGCACACTTTATGGTGACCTAGACCTAGTTTTTAATTTTATTACGATTTTTTAAGAATGGTTTGCAGTGTCTTTTACTTGATTGAATGAGACTTCGGACAGGCACTTCTAGTTAAAAGACAAATAAAATTCCCAGATATACTTAAAACTTAATTGTGGTACAATTACATATGCCGCTTCAATAGTTAGCTAATTGAATGAACATTGCACTTATTGTTGTAGATGATTAGCTGCCCGGACAGAAAGTGTTTTTTCAAATGATCACATCAGAATAACCACTGCAGACTTTAGCTACATTAAATGGGTTTGTTTGAAACACAAATCCTACCTGAGCTCTGGCTTGGAACGCTCTTGGCGAAGCGTCTTGGAAGACCACTGAAGGCTACTGCCCGGGTATGGGTACTCCTGCATCTCCATCTGTCGACCGCACACCCTAAGAGGCTTCAGCTTGTCCCCAAACTTCATCAGCTTTTCTACAGTGAGTGTTCAAGACACCTTAACGTTTCTTATAAACACTGACCATGTTAATTCTGAGGGGTGTACCAGTAGGTGGCGCTAACAGTTTTTGCATTAACTTACCAGCCACTACGTCAACGGACTTGTTGGAAGGACCACAGTAGAGAATAACTTCCTTTTTGTCTTTGTTCCTGGGATCTTCCAGAGTGCGGGGGTTTTCGGAGTTAAGCTTAACTAACCAGTTGACAATGTAGACTCCAACAACAGTCTTTCCGGTCCCTGCGAAAAAGCAACGGAAATGTAGCCAAGCGTTATCAGCTCCAGGTATTCTGGCAGTAGTATTTCAACACTTACCAGGTGGTCCTTGTATGACGGTGAAGTTGCTATTGAGAACTTTCTCCACTGCATCATATTGACTCTCATTCAGCTTCGGGAGACCTTCCGGTGGCTCTTCTCTCGTGATTTCGTAGCGTGGAACATGAACTTGTGAAGCTACAATTCCCCAAAGATACAGCAAAACAATACAATTTAACATTTTGCTTAGGAACAATTATGTGAACAATGACTTCCCATATAGGTAAATGGGTCAAGTTCTAACAAAAAGCTTTTAATTATGTTGTTGTTAAAAACTTACTGTCTTTTGGAATTTTCTGTCCTAGGGCAATTTTCTGAACAAGCTCATTCGCCGACACAATGTTTTTCACAGCCATTTCTTTACGTCTAGACAGTGTAATATTTAAAAACAAGAGTTATATTTACTGAAATATTCATGGTAACATTATATCCATCTGATACAACAACAAAATGTATCATCATAATTACATTTTCATCACCAAATTCATGAATGTTTATACATAATATTGAGACCATAAAGTGAAATGTGAAACGTGTGTAAAATGACAATTGTTCAATTCTGTTCAATGGAATGTTTAATACTTACATGTCAGGTAGAAGCTTTGGAATTATCTCGACTGTGTAGGTCGTCTTTTTCTGGAAGACACACTTGGGAGTTGTCTCCATTGGCCAGTGGTTAATGTAGAAGTGTACTTTTTTGGCTTGTTTTAGGCAGTTCTTTCTTGGTTGCTCACAGTTGGTTGTGACACCATGGGCCACCCAAGTGAAGGTTTGAGAGTCAATTTCTTTGTCTTTGTGGGCAGTTGAGGTCTGTTCTAACCCTCGTTTCCTGATGCACAGTAAGCACTTGTTTAAGTTACATTCAATGGCCCATTCTTTGATGTATTTGAGAGGAAGGTCGAAACTTCCTTTTGTTTTTTTCTCTGACAAGTTTTTCCATTCAAGCTCTAAGTCCTCAATGACAATACTGTCACATTCATCCACGGCATTGGATGCAGACTCCATTTCGCAAAGTGGGCTCCAGATCTCTCTGTACTTGTCAGTGTCATTATATATACTCTTAGATGGATATTTTGCACGTTCGGAGAAGCACGTGATGGGGCTGTGGGCGTGGTTTACACACACTTCAAATGTTGGTTTGATGCACACCAACTGAACCACCGGTGTCCAATAACCTCTCTTTATTTCTGACATCATTTGAACTTGAAGTGTGTCTCCTGGCTTCAACTCAAGAGTAAGAACAACATTGTGCAACTTTTCAATTGCTTTATCATTTCCTTCTGTGGTTCTGCAAGAGTTATTTCCAGCATCACTCAAGTCCGGTGGGGCATGGTTTTGACTCAATTCTGTTTGCTTTGTCGTGGCACTTAGTATGAGAGACTTCGCTTCGTCCAATTTCTCCTGGTCAAGTGCATCAACAATGGCTAGCCACAACATTGGTGAGAGCTGAGTGCATTCAGAAGACTGTTGTACCCGTTTTAGCGCTTGGTGAGTTTTGGCAATGTCAACTGAGTAGACTCGCCTTTTCCATTTTAGCGTCGTGTGATTTTGCTTTGAGTTGTGAAGTGGTTGATCTTCTAGTTGCAAATCTCTGTACTGAATGGACAAACTGTCAGGAAATGAGTGGCTGTCAAATGGGAATGACACCTTAAAACTGTCTCCTACTTCAACATCGACAACAAATGCCAACTTCAACGCATTCTGTTTCCTCATGTCAGCGCCACATAAGATCATCTCTGCCTTCTTTTCGTACTCACTGGCTTTCTTGTACTTTTCCTCGTACATCTGGCCCAGAATGTCAATCTCTTCTGGAGAGTATTGGACTGGAGTGTCACATAGAGCAGAATGCAGAAGCCTCTGCAAAATAACGTCCATGTAGCGTCGCAGGGGCGAGGATGCTTGAATATAGGACTTCAGACGTAATGAATAGTGCCCCACCGTTGCCTTAGGTGATGAATTGGACCGAATGACATAGGCTTGTTTGAGACACTTCCTAAACCCAAAAATCACCGGAAGTAGCTGAGGGTAGATGTCATCGGTAGCAATCAGATCAATTATTTTGTCAGTGTCAACTGTCTTTTTCCCAGCTGCTGACACAATCTCTTTCCAAATAGATGTTAGAACAAGAAAATGTTCGATTTTCAAGATCTGATCACGGTCAACGTCCGGATTGCGTCTCAGTTGTATAGACAGAGGAATTATGTCTTTGTGCTGCTCTTTAAAGTCTATAATAGTATTAGTGTCGGGTGGTTCTTGACATCGAAGAGTTATACAGTTCTTGGTTTTGTCTTTTTTCATCAGGTATTCAGACGCATAATGGTTGAACAGTACATTGAGCTCCTCAATCATCAGATGGGATCTCCTCTTTCCTGGCTTCTGATAAGGATCCAGTGATCGATAACGCCAAGTTGGGCCAAATCTGGCCTTCCTTTGCTCACTGGCAAAACAATACGCCACAGCAACACAGTCTTCTAAAGTGCCAAATGTAGCCATGTGTCCTGATCGCTTACTGATGATGGCCTCTGCCTCTTCATAAGACAACTTTCTATCAGAATTTATCTTAGAAAACTGGAAAGGCTCGTCTTCAATATGTTTGTATATTTTGTGTGTTTCCTTGTCCACTCTTAGCACTAATGAAATAACCATGCGATCTTCACCAGGCAGGAGACTCAAGGAATTTGCAACTGACTTTTGGAACATGTGTTTTGGTTCCTTTTTGTGACTGTAATATGTAGCACCCTGTTTTTTTGCATCATCATCGAAGGAATCGCCAACCTTCACAAAACTGGCCACGTCAGCTATGTGAACCCCAATCTCATAATGGCGGGGCCTTTCAATGACACTGATTGCATCATCCAAGTCTCGGGATGTCTTTGAATCAACTGTAAAAGTAGTCAACTTTCTGAGGTCTTGTCTGTTATTTACCTGACTGTCTTTCCAGTTACAGGGTTCTGTTAAAACATGTGTCGGTTGTGATGTTTCAAGCTGATATTCTGAATCCAAAATACTTAGAGCCTCCTCAACAGAAGATCCTATGGTTACAATGTCTATAACATTTCCTAATGGAAAGGGATAGATTCGATTGTTTTTGGGATTTGTTTTCCAGGAATACAACTCCACCATAAAAACATTTTGTTTGATGTCTTCATTTAGGTCCTGACACCTGATGATTTTCCTTTGTCCATCGACACATTTCCATATTGGAATTTGATTCTTGGTGCTGGACAGGGTGCAAATTTTAGGGGATTTATCATTAAGAGGCACCATCATAATTCTGTGAAACTGACTTTTATTGGCATTATTCGCATCTTCATCTTCGATGGTACATGCAAACACCAGGCGGGATTCAGCTGCCTTGACGACGCCTAACACCTTTCCCTCATCCTTATTCTCACGAAATACTTCCACCACCACTTCATCACCATCGAAAGACTTGTCGAGGTTACGTCTACCATTGATGTAAATGCGGATAGTTGGGTTGCCAAATGGCGTGACGTAACCTGAATTACGTGTCTCCATCACCAGCTCTCCGCGCTTGTACACATTTGACTGCTCTCTCGTCAACTGCATCCAGTAATCTATTTGATCTTTGTCGCTGTCGTATAGTCCTTTCCATTCTAGGACATTTTCTGAACTGCCTGCATCCGACGAATAGTCGAGTGTGTCATTTTGCTCCTCTTGCAACTCTTGTAGAATTGCATCGATGTCTGCCTTTGTGTCGACCATAACTGACTGATCGGTGCTGTCATCCAGGTATTCTGACCGCTGGAATTTTGCGATTTCCTTGATCTCCGCTTCGATGAACTCGTCGGTGAGGTGTTTCGGTGCTGCACTTCCCTTTGTTATGCAGATATCAATGTAGTTCCTCCAGATTCTTGAGCACTTGCCAAAGTAGCAGAGGGCGGCAGCGTCTCCCACCACGATAACCTGGGATTGGGCCCTAGTCATGGCCGTGTTCAGCACGCGGGCGTCGTTGAAGAGCTCAACACAAGGTTGACTGTTGTCACGGGTTTGAACGGCTGTCATCACTATCGCTCTGAACTGTTTTCCTATCAAAAAAAATGTTTTGTAAAGTCAAACATTTGAATCGCTACCTACAAAGAAATACCGAACCAATGTTTATGGATTATGTAATGGGCATGTAAGGAAATACACCTTGCACATTGGCTATGTTCTCCACGGTCACTCGGCCAAGACGTATTTTTCTAAGCTCTTTCCTGATTGTTGTTACCTATAAAAGAATGAAGAATTAATGGAACAGAAAAAATATGAAATTATATCAAATGTTTACATTACATTTAATCCATTTAATAAATAAGTTGAGGGACATAACAAATGCAGATGCTTAAATACAGATGTACTGCATCAGTTATGCGGTTAACCTATCATGCTCTGTGCCAGGCTCCGTGCCATGCTCAAGCCCCCTTGTGGGGGCACTGTGGCGTGTACAGTGTATATGAATGCTGAGCAGGTCCAGTTGACCTGCATATCGTATTAAGTTGACAAGAGGAAAGGATCTACCGGTAAGTGACTTTGAAAGAAGGTTCAATATTGTGTCTCTTCCAGGAAGACAATGTCCCCATCCACAGAACTGTCCAGTCCAGTTTGATAGTTTTGTTTAATATATGGTATATTATATGGTATATTATATGGTATATTATACGGTATATTATATGTATATTATATGGTATATTATATGGTATATTATACGGTATATTATATGGTATATTATATGTATATTATACAGTATATTATACAGTATATTATATGGTATATTATACGGTATATTATATGTATATTATATGGTATATTATATGGTATATTATATTGTATATTATATGGTATATTATATGGTATATTATATTGTATATTATATGGTATATTATATGGTACATTATATTATGTGGTATATTATATGGTATAGCCTTCACAGTCACCAGATCTTAACCAAACTGAATAACTGTTGAGGTTTTGGACCAATAAGTTAGAACGCTCTCTCTGACATCATCATCAAAACACCAAATAAATAAATATCCCTTGGAGGGATGATGTTTCAACTCCAGTAGAGTTCTAGAAACTAATAGAATCTATGGCAATGAGCAGTAAAGCTGTTTTGATATCTGTTGGTGGACCAACACCTAACTGAAACGCTATACTGTTTTATTCCTTTATTTTCTGTTTATGCATCAACTGTAGATTTCTACAATCAAATCTGAGATGAAGTGTCATTTGTAAAGAATATAATTTATAAATTGTATGTTTTAATCTAAAACTCAATATAAAAGAGTTTCAAATGATTTTAAACGACTCATGAGGTTATCATATCAACTGTAAATTCTGGCTTTAAGAAAGGTATTACTAATGTCAAAAAATAACTATATGTACCTGATATCCTTCAGAGAGAACGCAGATTGAGCTTTGGTCCAGGATTCCCCAGACGAGTGGCCAATCTCTGAGTAGGTTTTGTACTATTGTAACCACACATGCAGCCTCTTCCATGTTAAACCAAGACATTGATGTTTTTTCTAGATGTGCTTCTCCTCTGACATGATGGAATCTCAGGGCGTGGCTCTCTGGATGACCCGGGACATCACCAACAGCCTTGATCACATCAGATTTGCCAACATAGAAGTTAATGGACACAAAATCCACAATCTCTTTGGTGGACCGATAATTCTCGTTGAAAATTATTCTGCTCCTCAAAGCTGTGCGACTCTCTTGGCCTTGATAGTAGTGGAACAGACGGTTCAGCAAAGTGTGATTAGAGCGTTGGCGATCGTCCACTGAAAAGAGCTTTGGTCCCATCTGCATGTGATCTCCAGCTAGAACCACTTGAGTAAATGGCCCAGCCAGACCAAGTGGCATCAGAGCTTCACATTCAAGCATCTGAGAAGCTTCGTCGATCAGGATGTGGGTGAAGTAGCCAACGGGGAGCTTTAGGCTGTAAAACTGTCTGGCCATTGCAGTTGTCGCTATGACTACTCTGTGGCCGTCTAAAGCAGTTTTGTCAGGAGGTAGAAAAAACTGTCCATCCTCCGATAGAAGACAGTACTGACGTGTGATCTCATCGGTGGCATTCACAGGAACCCCTTGTTTGTTTTCTTTTATCCTCAGTAGCTTCATCTTGTGATGTCCAGAGGTGATATGTGGGTGGAAGTGGTATTTGACGTACAGATCTGCAGAGCTGACAAGAAAGTCTTTAGTCTAACAAACCTTTTCACACTGTCAACTGGAAGGTTTCTGTTCCTATGCCAAAGAACAAATTCCCCAAAAAGCACTTAGTTTATCGGACTTTTAGCCTCAATATGCTGCTGTGATAAACCAGGGCACTGTTTTTTTTCTGCCAATAATAGCACAATCTGCAAAAGTATTTTTATCTGTGTTCAAATACTGCCATTACTAGTGCGTGTCATTAATAAATTATGCAAGACTGAAAAAACATAAAAAATGCCAATGGATCTGAAGGTTTATCTGAGGTTTTTACCTGTTTGTGTGGGTGCAGATTAGTATCCTGGTGTCAGACTGTTGGATCAACTCTCTGGCTGCTGTAAATAGTGTGAACGTTTTCCCAGTTCCAAACGGTCCATAAATTAGGAGGGGCGCCACACTTTTCCGCCAGTCCGATTCTCCTACGATAAAATTGATTGCTCTCTGCTGCTTTGCATTTATTGAAGGGATCAGTATGTTGTTTACAGGGATGGTGCAGTTCCTGAAGTCGGGCAGGACTCTCTCTGTGTTTGGAAGGAGATCTATGGCCTTGTGCATCTCACAGAACTTCAGACGATTCAGTTGGAACTGAACCTCTATTTCACGTGTTTCACTTTCCTGTAGCTGTAGGTCAGAACAACATCTTTTGGACAGCTGCAAGTGCATTTTGTTCTCGCTAGTAGCGTCTCTCAGGATTATGGCTTCGTAGACCTTGATGTTTTGATCATCTGAAGATACTGGAGCTATCAAAGCTGACTGGACGTTTCGTCTCAGCATCCAACCTTCTGGGGTGTTTGGGGTTAGGGTGTACGGGACTGTGATGGCGCAGAAGAGTTCCCCCGGAGGAGCGATCTTCATCCCAAAGCCAACGTTGTCTAAAGTGGCTGACAAGGTGATGGTTCCTCGAACATTAAGTCTAAAATGCAAAACAAAACAAAAAATTACAACAAAGTTTTTTCGATTTTTACTATTAGAGATCACTAACTAGAAAGAAAGCCATGTAATCAAACCGCGGTTGTTACCTTGAAACCACTTTATGTTCTGCCAGCTCTTCTGAATACAAGAAGCTGTGCATTCTGTCTTTGTAGTTCTCACGATTCATGGGTGTGTTGTCGTCATTGAGTGGTTTATACTGAAAGCTAATCTGAGGAGGCTTGTACTCATTCAGAAGCTCTTCTTTTGCCTCTGTCTTGTCCAAGCATGGAATGATGACCTTGTTCCCCCGATGCCAGCGCTCCAGATTCTGGGAAATGATTCCATTGTCCTCAGGTGGCTCTTCAGGGTTAAGTGATGACTGCTGTCCAACTGTAACCTTGAGTTTCTGACGGAGGACTGGCCTCATGTCAAAGTCCAGCACCAACCACTGTTCATAAAGACCCGGCTGGATGGACTTGAAGGACACAGTGATGTCATAGGTCATGTCTGAGCTGCAGAAGTGTTCACCTTTGGAGTAAGTGCAAGGCTCCGGAATGTTCCCCTCCAGGAAGAAAGAGGCTCCAGGTTCTTGTTTCAGTAACGCGACATGTGCCAGAAATCTCTGCAAAGACAAATAAATACAAAGGTTACCACTAATCACTGTGAAAGTGGGAACACGACAAACTGCAAAATGCCCAAGAAGTCTGGCGTATAACTCAAATCCTGATGTTTCCACGGCAGCTAGTTGTTAGAAAATACTGCTATGAGAATCAACTGAAATTAAAGTTGTGACCTGGAGAACACTTTGAAGCAGTTGATTAGGTAAAACATCAAATACCCTGTCTTTATGCGTTTTTGTTTAAATACAAGTCAAAGTACATTTTCAAGTCCCTCCTCTTTGTTTTTATTTTTCATACTGTCCCAACTTGGGGTTGTATTTGTTACCTCGGTTTTGATCTGGAAGCTCCATTTGAACTCGGCACCCGTCTCCAGACAATCCACACATAGATCCTCATCAAAGGTTACGGTCACGTCATCGACTTGCTCTGACATCTGTAACAACACGTCATACAGTTTGTCGCGTGGGGACAACAAGCATTTTATAGTAGATCGATATTGATGTGTAGTGAATAGAACCTGTAGAGGCTATGTGTGCAGGGCAATATGAACACGATGTAAAGGTGAAGTAACGAAATTTCACAACCAGCTGTATTGTGACATACAGTACACCGACTTTACAGAAACATGTAACTTGCCCAATGTAAAGCTTGTCGTTAGATACAAACGTCACTAACACTTATACCAGATTCGTTGTCAATCACAGTTCCTGGAAAAATGCAGCACATAAATAGACAGAGTTTGAAGGCCTTTGGGCTCTCGATATTCATTTGCCTCAGCAGATTTGTGATGTTTTTCTCAAGGCTGCAAGTTTAATGAAACTGCAATTGCATGGTGAACTGTCGGCCTTATAACAACGATTACTTACAATGTGCACCTCGTTGCTGCTGTTTCTGTACTCGTCCAGCAGGCGGTCCCTGTAACACATGAGGCCATGAGCCTGTACGCCGCGCATTATCTCATTATCCTCGTTGGCTCGCATCAGCCACTCCTCGAGCTCTGTCACGGAGTGAGCTTTGACACAGTTGGCACCGTATACACAAATGTCAGGCCTGAGGAGAGTAGGCGGGGAAAACCAAAATGTTGTGGTTAAAATGTAAAATTCTGTAATTGTTGCTCGTTAAGTTCAACAGACAAAATGTACTGTACACCGCATGACATTTTTCCAAAAAGGGCCAATTCACAAACTAAATCTACTTTATACCCCATGACAGTTTTACCAAAAGGGCCGATTGACCAACTAAACACGATTGAAGATAATTGCCATTTACACATTTTAATTTTGAGCATTGCAAATGTGGCTGACACTCAGTCATGTAAGGAGCATCCTCATGATCCTGCGCTGTTTCTGCGTACCTGTCACACAGCCAGAACTCCGCCTTACGGCCATGGGGTGGGGCACGATGACCATACTCTGTGGTCAAGTCTCCGGAGATCATTTCAGCATGCTCTAATGAAGTACAATGTTTAAAAAAGCTCTCGTGAGAGGAGAGCGTGATGAGGCAAGCCTTGCAGTAGACTGCCACCTGCTGTGTGAAGGCAAGCACTGCGCCCTGAGCCGACTCCAGCTTTCGCAGTTGACTCTCCCGGGACAACTGCAGGAGTTCGTGACGACTCCACAAGCCACCCGATTCTGCTAGCCAGACTGCCATCTCCACTTCACTGTGCGCTGCCTGGCAGTCTGTAGGTTTGTGCCAGCATGGGGAACCTCGTTTCACATGGTCACAGTACCAGTAAAAAACAACAGGGGGCGCCGTTCTTATCTGGTTGTAGACCTCCTTCCCGTTACTTTCTGTTAAGTGATGAACCAAGACCGTGCTCCAAACGTGAGCCGCATCCGCCGAGCACGTGTCGTTCCAGCGTTTACCGGAAATGATCGAAGGTGTGCTGTGGAAGCAGCCTTCACACAACTCTAAAAACTCCCCCGAGAACTCAGTAAGAATTCGTTCCGCTTTGTCTTGCTGCTGGCTGGCAATTCTCTCCGACTCTGTTATCAACACAATGAACTTGCTCAGGTCGATATTCTGGCGCTTTAGGAAGGTCCACACGGCGGCTTCCTCTTGGCTTCTTGCGAAGGTGCACCGGTTCCTGTGCTTCTTACACCCGGAGCCCTCGGTGAAGAACCAGCATACTGCATACTGGCTAGGGATTGGAAACATGGGTCGACGGGAAACCGGTCTCCATTTGCTAGTCCTTTTTGCTTTAGCCAGTAGGAGTTGTTTGCTGCATTTTTGGTGGGCTGTTATTTCGGGAAGAGCGTACGTTATTTCGTTCACTTTCACGGAGCACAGGGAACACACGACTTTAAAGTCGAATGTCACAAAGAGATCCATTGGTCTGGAAGTCATTTTGGCTGCCATTGTTTAACCCCACAAAGACAGTTGTATTTACATTAGGGAGGAAAATGAATGTTGTCCATCTGGGTTTGTTGATATTGTTCAAAGACAAGAAGCAGTTATAGAAGTCCACCCATGTTCTTCTTTGTGTTGTTCATGCTAAAAAATATAAAAGAAAATGTAAGGAAAATATTTTTAAAAAATACATTTTTTCTGCACATTTGCAACAAACATTACACGCTCTACCAAAACCTCTTTAGGATAGACACAGTAATAGACACACACCTTTTGCGTTGTTTCCACTTTGTCATTAAGGGATATCGATCAGGAATCCTGTCTATAACACAAGAAAATTACTGTTTAGTTTTTTCTACTTTCTACAGTTCACCCCGAAAAAGGTGCCTGACAGACATCCTCCCATTATCCCTGTGTGATGCTGAGTGAATTTCTGGCGCCTCCTGCTGGGGTTCTGAGAGACTTGCATGAGCATCTTTCAGTGCAGCTCTGAGCTGGAATATGATGGGACAGCTTGTGCTTCTAAGGACCTAGGATCAATCTTTCTAAAGCAAAGGCTGCACTCTGATCACGTGACACGCGAGAGTAAAGCAGTCTGGAGAGTAAGCGTCAACTTAGCACGCCTGTTGTACACGCCTGTTAACGGTGCTATCTCACCTTATTTTTTTGCACTTTGTCCAGTAATCAGTGAGATAATATATATGCTATTTTTTATGTAGAGACTGTCTAGATATGTTCACCAACATGATTTAAAAAGAGCAACCCACATGTTTACATATCATATGTTTATTACATTGTAATAAACCTAGAAATGTTGATACAGGCGCAACAGCACCTGTACTTTTTAATGAATTTAAAGAAGGCTTGCCTATCAACATCCTAGTAAACTATAACCCCTGCAAAGTCAAAAGCATTCTAACCAACTGTGACACAATTTGGTACAACCGGATGCTCTTGCGGCCAACTAGAAGTCTCTGCATATTTGTACTTTGTTACATTGCACATCACATTGTCCTTCATTTCATTTTGTAGACTCACACAATGGGGCATTCTGCATATTGACACACTGCCCTCCATACTGTTTTTGCACTTCTCTTTTTGCACAGTGTTGTACAGTGCTTGTACAGTACAACAAATAAATAAAGTTTAATCTAATCAAATTATTTATGGCTTGTCTATTGCTTGCTAGTAATATTCGGGGGGGTAAAACATTTTGGTCAACATTACATTTTTATCAATTTTGTGCATTTTAATCGAATAATTTGTCTTAATTCAGGCTTAATTACTCCTGATTTGTACCACTTAATGTTACAGGCATGCATGAATGACACTTCCTGATGCAAATAACCCCTTGTTATTTTGTTTAATTAAGCATATGGGAATAATAATAACAGCTTCAGCGTTGATATATGACATTTCATTGATGTGGAATGTGTAACAATATTTTAAATATAACAGATACATTTTTTACAAATCAACCAGACCACGTATAGGCTATAAAGAACTACATGAAAAAAGTTGTTGTCAACCTGAACCCTATTTTCAATAAAGTTATTGCATTGATAAAAGGACGCAACTGACGGTTCATATCCAACGTTTTATTATCAAAACATTAGACACAATGCAAGTTGTGGCAAAAAATGTGTGTAAGTTTTCATGCATAACTTACCGGAACAGCGTTGAACAGAATATGTTTCTGTAGATGTTCGGGACAATACCCCTTATATGTCCAATGACGTTTCATTCGCTCATGAATTAAGTTTCGTTTTTGTCATTTGTTCGTCCGCGTCTCTCAATACTTTATTGGCAGCTGTGCAGATAGACTTGCAAAACAACCTTACGTTGCATATATTTTTGTTGTTGTGCAAACATTATGATATGATTCATGAAGGTGTGAGTTAATCACGTTACTAAGGTACACTGCGTCTGATGGTTTGTAGATACAGAACTACTTTTTCACCAAACAGTGCGCACTGGTTCCTCCACAGGCTTTGGCGGAAGTGTACATGTTGCTGTGGTTTGGTGGAGCGGAATACTATCTTACTTTGTACTTAAAGATTACCAGTTTTATATAAAAAACATGAAGTCCGTCAGAAAGAAGAATATATTATATGATGGTACTCGGTGTGTTTAAAGCCCAATTTAAATTATTACCGAGCCTATCTAGTTGTTAGTGCTTTTGAGATTGTGCATATTTTCTTAATTGTAGTTGCAACGGTGACATGGCCAAGATAAAGCAGAAACGTGCAGGACAACATACATTTACACAATAAATACACAGAATACAATACTGCAAATAGCAGTGTTACACAACAAGGCAATATAGGATCACGTCGAGAGACAATTTAGAAATAATACAGAATGAGATACATAAGTGTATCTAGCAGGTTGGACATGTTGTGCACAAATGACCGGTTTTGGGAAGAAGAGCATTTGAGCATCCCTAAGCAAATAAAGTAATTCAAGAGTGTAAACAGGTATGACAGCAGTGCAGGCGAGAAAGATCCACTGTGCAAAATGGGCGTGGCAAAAATGAGAAGGGGTGGGAGAAAACTAGATGACAGTTAACACGTACAGTGATCGGACAAGAATTCCGACAGGAGTAGTTTGAGGGGCAATGGGTGAGATAAGGGTTTAGAGTTGTAGGGTTCTTTGTAGATTTAAAACTGGAAGGATTGGCGGCCAAATGTTGTGCAGGCTTTCGGGGTGATTTAGGCAATGTACCTTCTTGAGCGTAGACTGCGGGTGGGTAGAGCTATGGTGACTAGAGAGCTTATATACAGCAGGAAAATGCCTAGCAGGGACTTGTAAATGAGTTTGTACCAATGAATTCAACACTGAGTGATTCAACTATGGCCAGCCGACTAATGCGTAAAGATGGCAGTGGTGGGTGTTGTATGGGGCATTGGTAACAAAACATATGACACTGTGGTAAACCACATCCAATTCTTTCAGGAGAGAGTTTGAGGCAGTTCTATAAATAATATCACCCAAGTCAAACATTGGTATAATAGTCATCTTCACCAAGTCAAGTTTGGCAGCATGAGTGAAGGAGGCCCTAGAAACAGGAAGGAAACGGATTCCTGACTAAATTTAGTTTGTTTATGTGCGACTGGAAGGACAGAGAGCTGTCTAACAAGACACCTAGATATTTGTGTGTATCCACATATTTTAGTTCAGACCCATCTAGCGTGGTGATACTTAAACGGGGCAGGTTTGGGCAGTGATCGGTTGAAAAGCATGCACTTAGTTTTACTAGAGTTTAGTAATAACCGTAGGTTTTGAAAGGAATGCTGAATGGCATTAAAACTCTCCTGGAGATTTGAGAGCAAAGTGTCAAACGAAGGACCTGAAGTGTACAGAATGGTATTGTTTGCATAGAGATTGATCTGATAATGCCCAACATCAAAAGCCACAGAGTGTCGGCCCGACAATTGAGCCCTGCGGCATCCCTAAGGAGACAGGATTGTCACGAGTGGTTAGGGGGCGTTGCTGCACTGTTTGTATTTCATTGAAGCACTTCCTGGGTTTTGGTTTATTAGTCACGGCTGTTTTCATTCAGTCATTAGTCCGGGCTATAAAGGGGATCTAGGATTATTCACAGTTGCTTAGCATTGTTTGTTGTTTCATGTCACACAGTTTAGTTAGAGGTGAGTGTTAGTCGTTGTCTACTGCTGTTGTTCGTGTATTATATTATAAGACGCTATATGCGCATAGTTTGTTTCATTTTCAACAGTTTAGCCTTTTCCACCGTTTACGGTTTGTTTTATGTTGCTGTGTAAATAAACCTGTATCAAACGGATTACTGGCTCTGCAAATGGCTTCAACCACACTACGCCGCTCGGTGCATGACAGAATGCTAAGCCACCCAAGAAGCCCGCAGAGCCGGACGGTGAGTGGATTCCTTGGAGGGGCAAGCTATAGCGCTCCGAGGTATGAAGCTCACCGTCAACCCACGGAGCAGCAGGAGCAGCGCTACACCTGGCAGGGTGATTGGGGGTCCGACTCCCTCTCCTCGGATGATGAGGAGGCAGTCTACGAGCGAGTGGAGGAGGACTCCCTGGAAGACGCCCTGCTATGGGATCCCGTCCTCAGTCGACTAGTCCCCGCAACATCGGACGTCGGCTGGGGCGGGCAGAAGACACCGCCCACTGTTCCGGGGCTGCAGCCAGGGCCAGCAAGAGCCCTGGAGCTACAGCCACTACCCCCGCCGTGGGAAGACCCTTTCCGACCACCTACCTCCGGGACAGAGAAATCCCCGGAGGGGTTACATAAGCAGCCCCCGGCTGTCATTAGGGCGTGGTGGAAGGCATGGCTGGACTTTCAAGATCTGACGCCAGAGATCGCCTCCGCCACGCCAGCGCCCGAGATGGCCGCTACGCCTGCGCCCGAGATGGCTTCAGCTACGCCTGTGCCCGAGATGGCCTCAGCTACGCCTGCGCCCGAGATGGCCTCAGCTACGCCTGCGCCCGAGATGGCCTCAGCTACGCCTGCGCCCGAGATGGCCTCAGCTACGCCTGCGGCCGAGATGGCCTCCGCTACGCCTGCGCCCGAGATGGCTGTTGCCGTCGTCACGCCAGCGCTCAAGATGGCTGCCGTCGTCCCGCCAGCGCCCAAGATGGCTGCCGCCGTCTCGCCAGCGTCCACGATGGCTCCCGCCGTCTCGCCAGCGTCCACGATGGCTCCCGCCGTCACGCCAGCGCCCAAGATGGCTGTCACCGTCACGCCAGCGCCCAAGATGGCTGTTGCCGTCACGCCAGCGCCCAAGATGGCTGTTGCCGTCGTCACGCCAGGCCCCAAGGTGGCTGCCGCCGTCACGCCAGCGTCCACGATGGTCCCCGCCGTCACGCCAGCGCCCAAGATGGCTGTTGCCGTCACGCCAGCGCCAAGATGGCTGTTGCCGTCACGCCAGCGCTCAAGATGGCTGCCGTCGCCACGCCAGCGCCCAAGATGGCTGCCGCCGTCACGCCAGCGTCCACGATGGTCCCCGCCGTCACGCCAGCGCCCAAAATGGCTGCCGCCGTCACGCCAGCGCCCACGATGGTCCCCGCCGTCACACCAGCGCCCAAGATGGCTGTCACGCCAGCGCCCAAGATGGCTGTTGTCGCCGTGCAGCGCCAGCGCCACCGATGGCTGTTGGCTCCCGCCACGCCAGCGCCCAAGATGGCTGCCAGCGCCCAGCGCCCAGATGGCTGCCGCCGTCCCGCCAGCGCCCAAGATGGCTGCCGCCGTCCCGCCAGCGCCCAAGATGGCTGCCGCCGTCACGCCAGCGCCCAAGATGGCTGTTGCCGTCCCGCCAGCGCCCAAGATGGCTGTTGCCGCACGCCAGCGCCCAAGATGGCTGTTGCCGTCGCCAGCGGATGGCCGCTGTCACGCCAGCGCCCAAGATGGCTGCCACCGTGCCGCCAGCGCCCACGATGGCTCCCGCCGTCCCGCCAGCGCCCAAGATGGCTGCCGTCGTCCCGCCAGCGCCCAAGATGGCTGCCGCCGTCTCGCCAGCGTCCACGATGGCTCCCGCCGTCCCGCCAGCGCTCAAGATGGCTGTTGCCGCATCGCCGCCCACAATGGCTGCCGCACGCCGCCCACAATGGCTGCCGCATCGCCGCCCACAATGGCTGCCGCATCGCCGCCCACAATGGCTGCCGCATCGCCGCCCACAATGGCTGCCGCATCGCCGCCCACAATGGCTGCCGCATCGCCCCACAATGGCCCACAATGGCTGCCGCATGGCTGCCGCCCGCCGCCCACAATGGCTGCCGCCCGCCCACAATGGCTGCCGCATCGCGCCCCCACCATGGCTGCCGCATCGCCGCCCACGGCTGCCGCCCCCACCATGGCTGCCGCATCGCCGCCCACGAAGGCCGCGCCACGACGACGCCACGATGGCCGCGCCACGACGACGCACGATGGCCGCCGCCACGACTACGCTCACGATGGCCGCCGCCACGACGACGCTCACGATGGCCGCCGCCACGACTACGCTCACGATGGCCGCCGCCACGACGACGCTCACGATGGCCGCCGCCACGACGACGCTCACGATGGCCGCCGCCACGACCACGCTCACGATGGCCGCCGCCACGACCACGCTCACGATGGCCGCCGCCACGACCACGCTCACGATGGCCGCCGCCACGACCACGCTCACGATGGCCGCCGCCACGACTACGCTCACGATGGCCGCCGCCACGACTACGCTCACGATGGCCGCCGCCACGACTACGCTCACGATGGCCGCCGCCACGACTACGCTCACGATGTCCGCCGCCACGACTACGCTCACGATGGCCTCCGCCACGTCGCCCACGATGGCCTCCGCCACGTCGCCAACGATGGCCTCCGCCACGTCGCCCACGATGGCCTCCGCCACGTCGCCAACGATGGCCTCCGCCACGTCGCCAACGATGGCCTCCGCCACGTCGCCCACGATGGCCGCCGCCACGGCTACGCTCACGATGGCCGCCGCCACGGCTACGCTCACGATGGCCGCCGCCACGGCTACGCGCACGATGGCCGCCGCCACGGCTACGCTCACGATGGCCGCCGCCACGCCGCTCAAGATGGGGGTCGCCCCGCCGCTCAAGATGGCGGTCGCCACGCCGCTCAAGATGGCGGTTTCTATGCCGCTCAAGCTGGCAGTCGGCCACCAAGGCCCATTAAGGGCCAGACGCGCGGACATTCCCCCTGTTGGGACTGACCCTTTGGGGTGGACTGTTGGTTCTCTCCTGTTGCTCCCGTGTTGTTTTTTTTGTTATCTTTTGGCTATCTGGGGAGCTAGCCTTTTGGTGGGGGATACTGTCACGAGTGGTTAGGGGGCGTTGCTGCACTGTTTGTATTTCATTGAAGCACTTCCTGGGTTTTGGTTTATTAGTCACGGCTGTTTTCATTCAGTCATTAGTCCGGGCTATAAAGGGGATCTAGGATTATTCACAGTTGCTTAGCATTGTTTGTTGTTTCATGTCACACAGTTTAGTTAGAGGTGAGTGTTAGTCGTTGTCTACTGCTGTTGTTCGTGTATTATATTATAAGACGCTATATGCGCATAGTTTGTTTCATTTTCAACAGTTTAGCCTTTTCCACCGTTTACGGTTTGTTTTATGTTGCTGTGTAAATAAACCTGTATCAAACGGATTACTGGCTCTGCAAATGGCTTCAACCACACTACGCCGCTCGGTGCATGACGTGTTCCAACAGCGTTGACCCGGTTACCGCATGACAGGTTACACAGCTTTGTTGACCCGGTTACACTGCTTAGAAGATACAAGAGGCTATGTGTTGCTAGAAAGGCACGTTTGTATGGCCAGCATTTAGCTCTTTTGCATACATACATACACCTGCCAAAAAAAGGATTTTTCATTTTGCATATGATTTGCATAGATTAAATTCTGTCACAAGACTCCATGAATGTCTTCCTGTACACTAAGGTCACTATGGCACCACAGTCACACCGTTCAACATTGACTGACTCCGAGTGGGTCATTTTACACAGAATAATGACAACTGAGCAAAGACCGAAGACACTGCTCA
This sequence comes from Dallia pectoralis, assembly GCA_029465975.1. Classification (NCBI taxonomy): domain Eukaryota; kingdom Metazoa; phylum Chordata; class Actinopteri; order Esociformes; family Umbridae; genus Dallia; species Dallia pectoralis. The sequence goes on from CM055743.1 coordinate 5,350,741, forward strand.
AGCATACCGCTCATGTCACAGTGAAGTGAATACCGGCCTTTATTGAACCGAAGGCCGAACGTACTCCTGCTTCATTCCATACAATCACCTGAGTAACGTCACATGATTGCTTGTCGGCAGCCGCTCAGACTGACAACATGTGAGACAACTACACAGTACATGACACATTTTTTACAACTAAACATGATGGGTAACATGATGGGAAATGAACTGAGGAGTAGCTTATTAGCATCAACGCTAAATCGATGTTTTGTCCTCCTGGTGTCTTTGTAGAATGCTTAGTGTTAATGCAGCAGGTATTAATGTTTTAGTGAACCTGACCCTTGGACTTGAGCTCTATCTGTCCACAATATAAAAGTAGCCTATCTGAGGCTACAGATAAAACGGGGTTATGAAAATTTATAGAGGTCCTCATACCTGCTGATGAGCAATTAATCAAGGATCATTTATTAGCCGCACCTGTCTGCCACTTCACATATACATTTTTATGGCCGCATTAAGGGTGTGCTTAGTTATCCACACGTGGCTTCTTCAATTAGGTTTTATTTTTGTAAAATCAATCATGACACGGTGTATTATGTCATGTGTCGTTGTTCATCTAATTTTTAGACCTGATAAGGAAAAGATTCAAGTTATTATGTGCTGATATGTAAGACAATAGAGTTCAAAGGGGGTGTACTTTCTTTTCACATTACTGCACATTGGACTGCGAAAAAACATACAATATGTGTTCGATAACCAGTACAATTGAATGACACAAATAACCTCATGAATGGTCTACCCAAGAAAGATCCAATATTATTTGGATCTGTAAGGGGTTTAGGACATTAAGTCCTCACTCCATGGTTTATTTTAGTTGGCTCACATGTATTTTGGTTGTGTTAGTGTGCACACTAGTTTTGAGTTAAAAGAAAATTCTCGGATTATTTAAGTTTGATAATTTGTTTGTTGCATTGCTTTTCATTATTTTGTGTTACGTTTCGTCAGTCGGTGAGTGTTCGTGTCCAGCCTTAATCTGTTTTTTTTGTATTTCTTTAGTAAGTCGCTTGATAGCGCAAGTTGATTCACAAGTAAATGTTTTTGTCTGTTTGGTGTCTGTTTTCCTTTTAATTAATAAACCATTGAACGTGATATCGAGCTCTGGAGGTGTCTCTCTGCTTTGCACACCACCCTGAACCATAACTGGATCCCAACCGCTTAATTACAATGTCAACTGTACAGAGAAAATGGTTGGTTCTGCATTTTGCCTGTGGTCACACACTGGTTAAAGACCAGATTATGTCTGCATTCAGCAATGCATTAGTGTTGCCTAACAACAGACTTTTTATTTCATTGATACAAGCTTGACCTGGCCGATTGTATGCCTTTGCATTTCACCCTGTTGTCACGTATATCAGGTTATTCCTGTTGGTCAAGATTAGATTAGATTCAACTTTAGTGTGAGTACAGTACGTGTATGTGTTACTCAAATGAGATTAAGAACAATGAGGTATTAATGGGAAGTACAAACACTAAGTATTGTGTGTAGTACATGAGGTAGCAATGGGGAGTACATACACTATGTATTGTGTGTAGGACACGAGGTAGCAATGGGAAGTACAAACACTATGTATTGTGTGTAGGACACGAGGTAGCAATGGGAAGTACAAACACTATGTATTGTGTGTAGGACACGAGGTAGCATTGAGGAGTACAAACACTAAGTATTGTGTGTAGGACATGAGGTAGCATTGGGGAGTACAAACACTAAGTATTGTGTGTAGGACATGAGGTAGCATTGGGGAGTACAAACACTAAGTATTGTGTGTAGGACACGAGGTAGCAATGGGAAGTACAAACACTATGTATTGTGTGTAGGACACGAGGTAGCATTGAGGAGTACAAACACTAAGTATTGTGTGTAGGACATGAGGTAGCATTGGGGAGTACAAACACTAAGTATTGTGTGTAGGACATGAGGTAGCATTGGGGAGTACAAACACTAAGTATTGTGTGTAGGACACGAGGTAGCATTGGGGAGTACAAACACTAAGTATTGTGTGTAGGACACGAGGTAGCATTGAGGAGTACAAACACTAAGTATTGTGTGTAGGACATGAGGTAGCATTGGGGAGTACAAACACTAAGTATTGTGTGTAGGACATGAGGTAGCATTGGGGAGTACAAACACTAAGTATTGTGTGTAGGACATGAGGTAGCATTGGGGAGTACAAACACTATGTATTGTGTGTAGGACACGAGGTAGCATTGGGGAGTACAAACACTATGTATTGTGCAAATTGCAAATAAAAGCAGTGGCAGTGGCGACCCTAAAACAAATTTTACCCCACTTGCCACCTCTGTTGTTTGGAGTGTCTGCTAAAATGTATTAATATTTTATTGGGCCGTATCATTTTTGCTCTACTTCAGTCCTCTTCCCCGTAGTCCTGGAGTCCGCCTGCACCTGTCACGGTGATGCCCACCTCCCTTCCAGGGAATACACCAGTCAAAGTCTGAACAACAAAGCTGACTGTATTATTTTGCCTTGTAAAATGAACATACAATACAGACCAAACATTGAGGTACTGAAGAAGAAAGGACTCACTTGTGTGTTGCTGAATCATAATGACAGACCTTGACCTATTGTGTGGGCGCAGTGGACAAATACAGAACATTTTATACCTCACAGTGCCATAATTAACATGCGCCCAAATAGTGCAAACTGCAAAAAAATAACATAGTAGCTAAATTCTACAATGTTAACACACTACAGTTCACCACCTTATGATTGAGAATCATCAATTATTTGTTGTTTGCTTAGTGGCAAGATTGCACAACTATGTAATAATGTGCCCTGTGTCAACAACACATGACAGCTTATAAACTACTGGAAGTCGACACATACCCCGTACTCTCAAACCCAGTGTAACGATTCCTAAATAAAAACTTTAACGTAGCCAACAAGCGCTCAATCATCTTTTCATTATATCTAGCTAATGATCGTCGAAGTTAATCTCTCGATGGTCGTAGCTAAAGCAATAGGCAAGCTGACGTTAGATGACCAATGCTGAGCTGAACATGCGAGTGCATTCAGAGTGCGTTTCCAGCATGCCTAATAAAAATAGCACATATTTTGCATTCAGAGCATCTTTTGTTTGATTGAATTTTTTAGAACTGACGCTTATGACGTAAGGCACCGGCACCTTCACATGTTTGTTTACATCTCTCACGCGTGGCGGAGCGCAGCAGATACGTCAGGTATTACGTAGAAGATTCTAGATTACGGAGGGAGGGGAATAACATCCATTCACGATTCCTAAAAATAAAGATTGTTCACGATTCCCGCATCTCAAGTCAAGTATGAAGGCACTGTGTGTGTGCGACTAAAGTGTAAAGTGTGACAGTCCGAGTCTCAATCGCTGCCTAGAAAAACGTTGTGTTAATGTTAGTATTGTATTGTAAAATATAATAATAATCTCTGCATTCATGTGTCGTTTGAGAGATGAGAGATGAGAGATGATCCATAATCATCTCTCCGCAATTAATGTGTTATCTTTTACGAACGTCACAGTTTAAATAATGTGTTCTCTGTCATAGACACTCCAGTTTTGAGAATACATGGACATTCAGATACACAAACACACACACACACACACACACACACACATACACACACATTAGTGGCACAGGCCAATATATTTACAGAGCTGTAAAAGTGTTGGCTTGTAACTGATAAACAAGCAGAACAGGAGATAAGCTCCGCATTTGAAGATGACATCATTTCTTACTTCACCTGGCTCGTCATGTGTTTCCACACCCAGGTGTGGGGCTGGATGTGCAGGCCGCACAGATGATAAGTTTGTCCTCCGTCTTGAAACTGTAAAAACAACTGGAAATGTTTACCGTGATTAAAATGTTTACCGCTGTATTTGTGAGAAAAAAAGTGGGATAAAAGGCAGACATTGTCGGTCTTGCTGGTGTGTTTTTGGACTTTTATTTCACTCTCGTTACACTGTGTAGCTTTGTGAGAGGGCAGACAACACGGTCTATGACAACATGGTCAATTGCACTTATTTTTCTGTTGCTCAACAACGAAAACGGCAAAACTGAGGTTGCCAAAGTTGCAGAAAGGTACCATCCGTGTCGCTAGGGAAAGTGAAAAGTTAAATTGGCACCACTGGCTGTTGGCTAGGACGTGCTGTACTCTGGTTTATGTATTCTGATGTTGATTTGACCCAACCACATCAGGCTTCTCCATTCAGACCTGATAAGTGGGAAACAAACTTCGCTGCTGGCTGAGTTGATTTGGCATTTGAGTCACATCTTCCTCCCTCCTGTCTGTTGCCAGGTGTGCTCTGACATATTTGATACATGCATCTTCCAGCCTGGGTTGGAACTGGACCAAAGCCTTAAACTCACTTTGGCAGCGCCCAAGACATTTAATGATAGCTCATGCGGCTAAACAAAACTTAACTTGATTGACTACATCGTCATCATCATCATCATCGACTACTGTTCTCTCTGCAGCTGAAGCTTTATTTGTTTAGTTTTTTACCCTCTTTATCAATAACGCTATATTCTTTTTTCTACTTTCTCTTCGTTTCTGATTAATAGTACAGAGTTTTCTCGTTCAAAATGTATTACAGTGAATTACTGGGCAGTTGGAATTACATTAGTGTCAAGCTTAAGGGTGTAGTTGTGCGGTTAAAAGCCAGAGGATCACGTTTCAGTTATTTATTTATCCAACAAGGAAAACAAACACGTTGACAACGAACGGACAAAACACCCTCTGAATGGAAAAAAAGTTGCCCATACAAAGCGATTTCGATGCACAACATCAAAAGCACCCTGAGTGGGTACTTAGCATCCAGCACTCGTGACAATTGGCCCCCCTGTCTAACCTGTTGTGTGACCATATGTGACATACGTGAACATTGAGAGCAGGTTTGAGAAGTACATTAACCTCATATTTCTGTAACATGACAGTGCTTGGGTGGGACGTGCCAGTTAGAGATTGGCTGCTACCTGTAGGAACATGCTCCTGCAGAACAGGAAATGTGAATTATGTGAGAAATTCTGATTGGAACACCTAATGAATCTGTCAACGAGGCAAATCAGGTCCGACGGTTTGAGACGGGAACTACACAGTTTAAAGCTTTAAAACTTTGTGTTTGCAACTTTTGCGACACTGTTTTAAGGCAAAATGTAAATATGTTTGTAACCTTTGTTGAGGGAGCATTTCCTGCAGACAGAAGTACAGTGGTGACACTGTGAACCGTTAAATATCTAGGTTGGCGTACAGACGCCCATTATCAGCATTCATCACTCATGTGTGCCAATGTCAGGTTGTGTTTGAGAATCCAAGTTGATAATTAGAAACCCTTTTTGCAATTATGTTAGCATTGCTGAAACTGTCCACCAAGTCCAGTGTCTGGAGAATCAGCAATAGTGGGTTCGATTACAGATTAAAGAGAAAAAAGAAAAACATGTTGGGCTTGTAAACCGTTTGTCTGAGTAGGGGCCAAAACGGGAATATGTATTTTAGGGAGAAATGACGTTAGCACAAATGATGGTCGATAGGCGCCACGCACCAGGGAGTGGGAATGTGTAGAAGTAAAGGAAATGTGAGTCGTTGACACAAGACGGCAGTGCAGTATCTTATCTAACCCTGTCTCGTAGAAATACTGAAGGTGTCTGAGCTTCAGGAAGCATGGAGTGACATCTCTTCAGACTCCGGGCACATTTAGCCCACAACAATATGGACGAATTGATACCACGTAAGTATGACATATCTGCCAGAAAAATCATCTGGTAAAATATAATACAGTACAACAATATTCTGATGACATAACAGGTCTTATTTGAACAAAACATTTCCACAGCTAAATTATTAATGTTTTATAGAGCAAGCACCTATAGCCTAGGCTACATGGTAAGAAACACAGCCAGTTTGAATATAATTCAAAGCCAATATATTTGTTTATTCTAGAACTGTTGAGGCAGTTATTTTGCACAGCTGAAAATCTATCCAGTAACTCCCTCAGAACCAGGGAAAGCACCAGGGGCGGCTTTCCCACCAGGCCAAGGCGAGGCGTAGCTAAACTACACCCGAGAATACCCCTAACAGACCTGTTCATCAATCTAGACCAATCAACTATTCCTGGCACTGCTAGATTGAGGAGGGAATCTGTTGATGAACAACTGCTAGCTAAGGTTAGTGTTCGTATTACATGTAGTGTTAGCAACGGTATGGCTTTAACTGAACATTAGCATTAGCTTTTGTTAGCGTCATCACGCTGTTTTTGCCTCATAGCCTACGTTATTTTTTTATACTGCCCAGGATATGCACACTTCATCTTTTCCCATTTTGTCACTGGTTATTATTAAATATTTGAATGTCTAAAAATGTCTCTGAACTTAAAAGGAAATTATGCTTTTATTAGTTGTGACTTTCCTTCATAGATGTAATTTGGATGGTGGCTAATGTGATTATGCATGTGTGTTGCTGAATGCGTTTAGCACCTTTCCAAATAATCACTGTAGCTAAACTAAACAAATAAAACAGTTGTCAACTCTGAGCCCAGGTACACTGAGCTGTTAATTAATGTAGTTACCTAGTAGTTAGTTGAATTAATCATATTTTAACACCCAGCCTTTAACCCGACAGAGTACGCATCAACAAGTAGATCAGCAGCGGCTACAAAAAACTCCCCAATGAGTTGAATTCAGGAAGAAACCTAGAGAAAAGCCAGGCTATGAGGGGTGGCCAGTTCTCTTCTGGCTGCGCTGGAGGAACTTATAATAGTTTAATAATTATTAAATGCATTTTTTTAAATGCTTAGAGTCTTATAAAATAGTCCAGGTCAAATTTATGACCAGTCTGAAATTGACCACCCGGCAGGGACTAATCTGGTGTCCCAGGTCTCATCACTTCCTGATTAGAATTGCATTAAAACCTTGCTTCTGCAGTTCAAAAGAACAAGTTGTTATCCACGAAAAAATACCAAAAAGATCCAGTCATTGCATTGGTATGTACTCTGCTTGCAAGGGGAAAAACACAGAGATTTCTTCATGTCTACATAGCGTTGTGCAAGCTCATTATGTAAAATGATTTTTATTATTTCCTAGAGTTAAGCACAGTTGTTATTCTAGATATTTCCCAACAGCAATTACCTATCTGGACCCTATTTATAAAATCTTCCAGACACCCGGGTAATTGAATACCGACAGGTAATATCACATTTAATCACACAATTAAACTGTTTCCCCAGTGGCAGTCTGTGGATCCTTGTGAGCTTTGGCCGGGTTGGAGGCACCGTCACTGTAGACACACTGTCGGGTAATCTGACGTGTGTGTGGTAATCTGACAAGTGTGTATGGCGGCAAGTCACCCTGGGCAGACTGCCCACCTCGCCGCACCACTAGACACAAGGCATGTGTTCGGTTGTGTTTGTGAAAGATTGCAAGATTGAATATCCATTGAATATCCATTTCAACCTACCATCATTCACTCTATGTGGCACAGTAGATATATTTGGATTATGATGTGAAATAAAAATACCACCTGTACAGCCTCAGCTCAGATCCACTGACACAACATGAAAGTATGGAGCAAAACTAAACCAATGGAGGGATGGGTATAGAATAGATATACAGATCTGGTAGCTGGAACGTAAAATAAAAGTTGGGTACATTAAATGCAACAAATGTAAAATGTTGCAGGCCGTTAATTAATAAGGTAATTAAGGTAAGTCAGCCAATACAATTTTTTTCTAAGTGTCACGGTATCTGAGACAGAACACTAGTGTGGGGTGAACGAAGGACATTTATTAAACAAAAATGAGTCCAACGGAAAAACACTAAACAAAGTCATAGACAGACGAGACACACTGGGAATGGAGGAACTTAAATAAGGTGAGTGATTAGGAAAACAGGTAAGGGCAATAAAATGAAACAATTGTCCAGCAGGATGTGAAATTAGAGTAACAGATTTATTAGCAGACTGTGCACAGTAAGAAAGAAGATAATCAATAATAATAAAACTCAGCAACATGTGTGGAAGGCTCACAGCCTTCTCAAACTGAACAGGGAAAATCAGAGGTCCTTGTTAAAGCCAAAAAAGGGATGGCACCGCATTGAAAAGTGTCCTTGTGGATTCTGAGCTTCTTTGATCCACATATTGGGAATTTTTACAAAATATTTTATCGGGGGAACATTGCCATGTTGGTCTTGAAATGAAACCATGTTTTTGTTGGACTAGCAGACTAAATTACTTTAATAATATAGAGTGTGGTTCTACTTAAAAAATATCACGAAATAAAATAACTTGTGGTTGAATCAGAGGACAGCTCCGCTGTAGTCAAGTGCATTAGCCCAGACACCTGGTGTCTGGTCCAGCCCCAGGCTTCAACTATTCTTACGTATTAGCTCTTATCTTATTAGCACTTCCTGTTGATGAATTCTTCACGGTCCTGCATCTTAGACGGTATGCTAGACTGCACTGGATGCAGGTTCAGCACATGGCTACATTTTAAAAATAAGTTTTAGAAGCGATGAACCAAGAAGTACGTGCCTCAACTGTAGATCAGATAGTAGACGACAGGATTCACGAGGAAGAAAGGGGGACCAAGTTTCGTGTGAAAGGACATGTGCAGAGTCTTGGATCAAGGCTGTATTTGCTCTTCGCAGCCAATGAACACAATGTTCCTCAAAACACGTTACTGGAAGTTTTTTCCACAGCATTTTTTATTATTTATGGACCATTGTTCTGGATGATAAATTGAGCTTTGGCTCCACCTAGTGTTTGTTATGATCATTGTTTTGTGTTCCCACTGACTGTTATAAGACGGTTGGGATGAAGACACCTTTTCTTTATATGAGCATTATGCAGTTTGTTTTATATATCTTTCGTTTTGACACAAATTAGAATATGCTTAAAATAAATTCAGTTGTAAATATGTTAGAACGTTAAATATGTGACTGTGTGAAACTGGTTACCAGGTGACTCACACGCGTCTCCTACCCCCTTTGTTTACATTGGTCAGAAATGGGCTTGGTAAACCCTGGGTGTGGTCGCAACGTTGCGACCTTGTTTTGATCCGACTTCAATGGTTTGGGGCCTTAGAAGAAGAAAACCCATGAGAGAACAAAGTGCTGTGTACATCTCCGTTTTGCATGAACACATCGTGGGGGAGGGGGGTCACATCAGGTCATGTGTTGTGGTACAGTTACAGTTATGCCTGTTACTGAACAGCCGTTTGTCTCGTAGGGACCTTAGAGCATTAGGTGAGATTGGTAGTCTACTCTGTGTGTGTGTGTGGGGGGCGGGGGGGGGGGAGACAAATACATTCTTAAAGCATTAGCAATAGCAGGGTATTGTTGTTTTAGTCCGCGTAACTAGACTACTATGCGTGAGAGCACGACTTGTTGTCAAACAAACATATGGGAATAACCGCGTGCATAACCATGTGCTATGTAATCACTTGTCACAAAGTAAAACCTTTGATTGTCTATGTAAAATTCTTCCCAATAAATATATTAGTTAGAAATGCTCTCTGTGTGGAATGTGTGGAGGCTGTGGTAAACTGAGAAACCACAAGCCGATAACCAGGACATTCCACTACGCCAAAATACGTAGTAAGCATGCCATTCCCCCTAACAAAGCACCACTCATGTGAACCAATCCGTGTGTTTTTGTAAATCCCGCATCACTATGGCAATGCCACACTGTCCACTCGAGTTGTGTCAATATCATCCCAGGGAGTGACGTCAATGTGTTGAAACGTGGTTGTTTGCAACATTGTTTGTTTGAAACATGTGTTCCAAATGTTGCAAGTGATGCTGCCGTTCATGTGGCAGTAGCCAATGAGCATTCGGGTTAGTTATAAATATGAAGATTGTTTTCAGAGACATTTGTCCATGTATGGTGTGCCCTGTGAAGCTCAGGTGGTTGAGAGGCGGGGACCGGGCCGGAAATGTAGCTGCTTATTTCTGCAGATGGGTGTCCTCTAATTGACTGGAATGTGGAATTAAACGGTTATACGGATCTGTTCTTTGGTGCGGTCCAGGAAAAAATGATATCCGTTATTGAGATGAAATCCACCAAGTGGATCCACGTTCTAAATGTGGCAAGCAGTAGAATTCAGAGGTAAGTAAGTCTCTAGATCCAATCTCAACATCCTTCTGGAACTTGAACTTATTTTGAGATCCACTACAACCATTAAGGGAGTATGTATCCTTTAGCTCATTTAGCTCATACAATTTCTATGTTAATACTTGTTTGTTGTAAACAGACTTTTATGGGCCCGCCTTGTGCAAAGGGCACAATCTTTCGGGAACTGGTAAAGGGCAGGGCCAATCTGGTTTAACCAGGCCCAAATCGTTGCTTGGCGTTGTGCATATTGATGTGAGGCTCGTGTACAGCTGCTCAGCCATGGAAACCTTTTTCTTAAAGCTCCCAGAGGCCAGCTGTTGTGCCGGAGGAGCTTCCTGAGGCAGTTTGAACCCCATGTAGTGACCTGATGCAACAGATGATAGGTGATTGTTACCTATGAACTATGCAAAGTGACTTGGGGCAAAAGGTGGCATCCTAAGGCATTGCCACTGTTAAATGCACCTGTGAGCTGAAACACCCGAGCTCAATATTTAGTTAGGGTGTCCACGAACTTTTGGCCTCATAGCGTATTAGGCTTAGGCTACTCAAAAAATGGCAAATTTATGGGTATTGCTACTAACAACATTTTGATGTCAGTTTCATATATTCTATAATTATATGTTAATATCTGATACTAGAATCGTGAGAATTATATAAAAAAATATTTTGGCAAGTTTGAATAAAATGGTTAGAAAAAAATCCGATGTTGTGTAAAACCAACGTGCTATTGTGCTGACTATTTTTACTACAGTCTCGGTTTTGCACAATTAATTGTCGCTTTCCTTGAAGGATAAATCTTGGTTTCATTTCTGTGAAAAAGGAAACTGACTGAGAGGTTCTGGTGAAGAGGTAGTGAGGTTTAATAAGACCAACATACAGACGTGCGATGGGCTCAGTCGGTACGGTTAAAGGAACATATGGGTGAGCGTAGAACCTGTTTCATTAATGAGCTTATTAATTATTTGCACTGAAAATAAAAGGAAAACAGCTTGATCTTCTAGGAGACGAGTATGTGTTTGTACATTGTTAATTATGTTGATGCTTTATTGTTCATTACCTTTAAGAAAGACACAGGTGGCTTGATTGATGACTAGTCAATAACATTTTTATTCATAGAAAATTGTCATCTTAATAGATATGATATGTTGTCATGTGACTGAATACAAAACCAACGAATAGTGCGATGAATGACCGCAATTTGCGATGAAATACCTGTAACCAAAGTTCATGTCTGTATTTATTTATCTCGTTTATACTATAGTCATACTGTACCACTAACAAAACCGTTATGCCCAGTAAAATACGTTTACGCGTGAAGCTTTGACGTGTTAATTAATATCCCCTCGGATGTTTAAAATATTGTTTTTATTTGTATCTTGGTCACTTGAGAGTCAAAGAGACTAACTCTCGGATATGGTCGAAATCAGTGGGCAAATTTCATTATTTTAAAAACGAAAGTGAAACCAGCCGCTCTACTGTCGCTCTTATAGCTTGAATATTGTTATCGTGTACTTGGCAATACACGGAGGAAACATTTGATCTAGATTATCTAGATAAGATCTAGGTAAAAAATAAATGAATAATATTGTATAAAACCCCTGATCCCGACCTTCACTATTATTCATACTGGGTCCAAGAATTATCTCTTTACTGCCAAAAGTGGACTATTTGTTGGCCAGTGCAAATCAATGATGTCACCAGGAACTGCATCACGTCTGAGACAACATGTACAGCCCTGTTCTCTCTTACGAAATAGAAACTGTTCCTGCTATTGTAATATCTATTTTTAAATACAATACTACAATATAGTGGGTTAATTCCTATATATTATGTTTACCTTTTTGGCTCAGGTCGTCAATCACAAAGGTTTTTTTCCTAAACAGCGTCGTTGGAAAGTATTCATAGCAAAAACCTGTTTAGACTAAATTATTGGATTTAAAAAATCTTTTACATAAAAATGGGGGTCATTTGCCATGATTTCATTTGAAAGTTCCTAGGAGCACAGTGGACTGCATCAGAGTGATGAAAAGTCAAATAAAAGTGAGTAAACACCACATGACAGTGTGCCTGATGGACACTGCACGTAACAGTTATGCCATTAACATCCCATAATACTCCGTGGCATGTATATAAATGCTGAGCAGGCCCCGTTGACCTGGACTTTGGATCGAGATGGCAAGTGGAAGGGATCTAAGTGGATTCCTTATTGTGTCTCTTCTAGAATGTCTTTTCGACACAGCCCAAGGGGTCACTGAATGGTTTGATCGGCGTGAGAATTAGGTGAACAATATGCAATGGCATGTAGTTTAATGTTGATCTCGTAGTGTTCGGCAGGGAAAGCCATGCCAGTTGTAAGAGAATACGATCAATATACTGGAATTCAAGGACTTGATATGAGAAGGCAATTATTTTAAGGGTCAGGTTTTTTTCCGATCAGCCAACCATCGACCGCACATCGCATGGAAGTTACTAGTTGTATTGTATTGTTTTGAATTCTGTTGTAAATTCAACAGGGAAGTGGTGATTTAAAAACAAGATTGGTTCTACAACCAGATAAAGGGTGATAAATAACTTATGCCAAGTGAATATATTTGAACTCATCAGGTTGGCTGTAGCTCTGACAGGTATCAATGTAATTTGCGAAGTCCTTTGGACAGGGACAGGAGTCATTTGACCCAGGAAGTCCTGGGGCGTGGTTAGATGGCCTTGTCCTTCTAAGGTCAATTCAACACAGAAATTGAAAAGGGTCACATGAAGAACTTAACATTTTGCAACATCATTGCATAAGTCTCTTGACAGAATTAACAGAGAGACCTTTAATAGACTAATAGGAACTACCCAGATAGAGTAGAAAAAGCAGAAGCTGAAGAGATCTTTCTTTCCCAATGTGAGATCTGTGACAGAAATTCATAACGCTTAGTATTTTTACAATTACAATTTTAAATACCTTTTTGTACTTTATAATACGACAGTATTCGATTTGAAAACGATTGACTGCTGTTATTAATCATTATTTTTTTCTATAATAACATACACATGAATGTAATATCACCATGAGGCACTCTTCCAGGGATACTGTAGGATATTATTGGATATGCTTTTTATGCTTGGATATGCTGGGATATGCTTGGGTATGCTTGGATAAGCTAGGATATGCTAGCTAATGTTAGGATATGCTAGAATATGCTAGATAAAGCTAGGACATGCTTGGATATGTTTGGATATGCTAGGATATGCGTTGGCATGCTTGGATATGTTTGGATATGCTTGGACATGCTAGGATATGCATGCACATGGACGTATTTGTCACACTACTAATTTGGTTGGGTCAAAGGTCACCTTACTCTGAAATGTAGAGCATTTGCAACAACAATGTAATGTAATGGGGTTTTTTTCATTCTAATATCAATTTCAGAGGTTAATCCGCCAACTTGATAAGCTGAAGATGGAGTTAAACAACTTATTAGAGGCGCACAACCTCTATCTTGGCTGCGATCTGTGCTGCAAACCGGAGTCCGAGATCACCTATACTCTTAACAATATCCAGGAGCACGACTGTACTGGCGCGGTCCTGCTGGCCAGGCAGAAGCAGGGCACAGTGAAATGGAGGCTTGTATCTCATCCTCCGTTGTTCCCTAATCCTCAGAGGTATTCAAAGTGCACCCACTACACAGAGGAACTAGGTTGCACACAGCACAAGAGGGGCTGCACCTTTGCCAGAAGCACGGAAGAGGCTGCAGTGTGGACTTTTCTGAAGCAAACCGAGAGTCATTGTTTTGAGCTGGCCAGCTGGTTGAGAAAAGAAAGGTCTCCACCTTTGGAAAAATCTCTCAGCCTTAAAGGCAATATTGAACGCCAGTTTCCAGGCATGTTCATGGAGCTCTGTGAAACCTGCTTCCATCTAAATCCCCAGTTCATCTCTAATAGGGACAACTCCAAGTGTAATTCCAGACACAAACATTCTTGGAAGGCAACTCTAGTTCTTCGTCAACAAAAGACACCGCTGTACCTGGAGGTCAGGCCACTTCCTAACCTTCCAGTCACCAAGACCGGGCCTTGGCGCTTCTGTAGGTATCTTGAGACAGGTGAGCAATGCCGCAACGGCGCTCATCGATGTTGGTTTGCTCACAACAAGGCGGAGATGGCCGTGTGGACAGCCGAAGACCAGGGGTTAGTTCGGTCTGAGCTGCTTGCGAATGTCCGGAGACGTCGGAGGTCGTCGGTCGATCCTCCGCTCCGGATCTTCGGCTGCAAAGTCTGCATTGTGTCTTTTCCGTCGTGGGGAGGCTTCCAGAACCACCTCAACACGATGGATCACATCAACAGGACCAACGACTTTAACAATGTGACGAAGGCAGAGTGGAAATGCAGAGAGCCGCCTCAGACAAACAAGGCTTACAAATTGTGTGAAAGGTACGACACGACAACAAATTTGACACGTCACAATAGGCCTGTTGTAGCAACGACAGAGTACACACGGCTGAACAAATAATATGTCAACGATGTTGGTGGACATCTGCTCGATTCGTTATGGAATCGGTTCCACTTCGCACCTAATGATAGAGATTCGTTGTTTCTACAGGGCTTCAACATGTGAGTTTGGGAGCAACTGCGTTGATGCTCATTCAGCGGCCGAACTTCAAGAGTGGCGCGCCAGAGACAGGACTCAGCGGAAGACGCTAATCGCCGCTGAAGAACAGGGTTTACTCTCGTACCAGAACAATCTGTGGAGGGAGTACAGAGAAAGCGGCAACAAAGAGGAGATTGTGAGTGCATTTTCGAGGCAATGTGACGTGGAGAAGGGCACGTCCTTTAGTTTAAAAATGCAAAAGTTTAAAAGTAAACTATATCTCTTAATACTAGACCTGCCAAGAAGAAAGGATTTTGGACTAGTTTTCCTCTGCTATATATTTTTACTCTTGTGATCATACTTTCTTTTCAGATATCTGACACAGTGTCCGGTGTTAAGGTAAATTCGGACAAGGACTTGATCATTTCTTGTTCAAACGAAAACGTGCCACTGAGATGGAAATTAAATATACAGTCCGAGGTGAGTCTATACACATCCATACACCAGAAAACCTTTCACATTCCACATCCAGTACACGTTTAAGTAAACCTTCCACATCCAGTATGTTCAGGTAAACCTTCCACATTCCACATCTAGTATGTTTAAGTAAACCTTCCACATTCCACATCCAAGACACATTAAAGTAAGTAATGTTAAACATGTCAAATTAATTACTGACATTGACCTCTTCATGTTTACAGAGCTGTACCAGCTCTTGTTCTAAGCCAATAAGGGTGTCTAGTAAATGTTCTGCTTCAGCCAGACCCTGGAGCAGGTTAATTCCAAACGCTGCTAAGGGTTATCCTACCTGGCATAGCGTGCATCAAACCACTTCCCAAATGTAAAAGGAGGTTGTTGGTTACACAGAACAATTAGCCATGCAGGCATAATTGCACCCCATCGTTAAGACAACGCGCTATATAGGCGTTGCATTTTCGACTCTGTGTGTCAACATTATATCGGACAAATTCACATCGTAGGATCCAATTAGATTTGATTGCATTTTGATAACAAATTCAAACTGAGGAAGTCAGTTTGCAGGTTTCATTTCGGCGGCAATTAATGTACAACTGACATAAATATTAACCATAAATATTAACCCGACCCAAAACTAAGTAATAAACACGTGTTTGTACACAGCTGTTTTCACTGTAGCAAGCGGCTACCTATTTAACTGTTCAATGGTTCCTTACAGAGATTACTGGCGCATGTCGCGTTACTGAAACAAGAACCTGGAGCCTCTTTCTCTCTGGAGGGGAACATTCCGGAGCCTTGCACTTACTCCAAAGGTGAACACTTCTGCAGCTCAGACATGACCTATGACATCACTGTGTCCTTCAAGTCCATCCAGCCGGGTCTTTATGAACAGTGGTTGGTGCTGGACTTTGACATGAGGCCAGTCCTCCGTCAGAAACTCAAGGTTACAGTTGGACAGCAGTCATCACTTAATCCTGAAGAGCCACCTGAGGACCTTGGAATCATTTCCCAGAATCTGGAGCGCTGGCATCAGTGGAACAGGGTCATCATTCCATGCTTGGACAAGACAGAGGCAGAAGAAGAGCTTCTGAATGAGTACAAGCCTCCTCAGATTAGCTTTCAGTATGAACCTCTCAATGTCGACAGCACACCCATGAATCGCGAGAACTACAAAGACAGAATGCACAGTTTCTTGTATTCAGAAGAGCTGGCAGAACATAAAGTGGTTTCAAGGTAACAACCGCGGTTTGATTATATGGCTTTCTTTCTAGTTAGTCATCTCTAATAGTAAAAATCAAAACAACTTTGTTGTAATTTTTGTTTTGTTTTGCATTTTAGACTTAATGTTCGAGGAACCATCACCTTGTCAGCCACTTTAGACAACGTTGACTTTGGGATGAAGATCGCTCCTCCGGGGGGACTCTTCTGCGCCATCTCAGTCCCGTACACCCTAACCCCAAACACCCCAGAAGGTTGGATGCTGAGACGAAACGTCCAGTCAGCTTTGATAGCTCCAGTATCTTCAGATGATGAAAACACCAAGGTCTACGAAGCCATAATCCTGAGAGACGCTACTAGCGAGAACACAATGCACTTGCAGCTGTCCAAAAGATGTTGTTCTGACCTACAGCTACAGGAAAGTGAAACACGTGAAATAGAGGTTCAGTTCCAACTGAATCGTCTGATGTTCTGTGAGATGCACAAGGCCATAGATCTCCTTCCAAATACAGAGAGAGTCCTGCCCGACTTCAGGAACTGCACCATCCCTGTAAACAACATACTGATCCCTACAATAAATGCAAAGCAGCAGAGAGCAATCAATTTTATCGTAGGAGAATCGGACTGGCGGAAAAGTGTGGCGCCCCTCCTAATTTATGGACCGTTTGGAACTGGGAAAACGTTCACACTATTTACAGCAGCCAGAGAGTTGATCCAACAGTCTGACACCAGGATACTAATCTGCACCCACACAAACAGGTAAAAACCTCAGATAAACCTTCAGATCCATTGGCATTTTTTATGTTTTTTCAGTCTTGCATAATTTATTAATGACACGCACTAGTAATGGCAGTATTTGAACACAGATAAAAATACTTTTGCAGATTGTGCTATTATTGGCAGAAAAAAAACAGTGCCCTGGTTTATCACAGCAGCATATTGATGCTAAAAGTCCGATAAACTAAGTGCTTTTTGGGGAATTTGTTCTTTGGCATAGGAACAGAAACCTTCCAGTTGACAGTTTTAAAAGGTTTGTTAGACTAAATACTTTCTTGTCAGCTCTGCAGATCTGTACGTCAAACACCACTTCCACCCATATATCATCTCTGGACATCACAAGATGAAGCTACTGAGGATAAAAGAAAACAAACAAGGGGTTCCTGTGAATGCCACCGATGAGATCACACGTCAGTACTGTCTTCTATCGGAGGATGGACAGTTTTTTCTACCTCCTGACAAAACTGCTTTAGACGGCCACAGAGTAGTCATAGCGACAACTGCAATGGCGAGACAGTTTTACGGCCTAAAGCTCCCCGTTGGCTACTTCACCCACATCCTGATCGACGAAGCTTCTCAGATGCTTGAATGTGAAGCTCTGATGCCACTTGGTCTGGCTGGGCCATTTACTCAAGTGGTTCTAGCTGGAGATCACATGCAGATGGGACCAAAGCTCTTTTCAGTGGACGATCGCCAACGCTCTAATCACACTTTGCTGAACCGTCTGTTCCACTACTATCAAGGCCAAGAGAGTCGCACAGCTTTGAGGAGCAGAATAATTTTCAACGAGAATTATCGGTCCACCAAAGAGATTGTGGATTTTGTGTCCATTAACTTCTATGTTGGCAAATCTGATGTGATAAAGGCTGTTGGTGATGTCCCGGGTCATCCAGAGAGCCACGCCCTGAGATTCCATCATGTCAGAGGAGAAGCACATCTAGAAAAAACATCAATGTCTTGGTTTAACATGGAAGAGGCTGCATGTGTGGTTACAATAGTACAAAACCTACTCAGAGATTGGCCACTCGTCTGGGGAATCCTGGACCAAAGCTCAATCTGCGTTCTCTCTGAAGGATATCAGGTACAAATAGTTATTTTGTTACATAGTTTGCGAAATGTAATGCCTTTCTTAAAGCCAGAATTTACAGTTGATATGATAACCTCTTGTGTCGTTTAGATTTATTATTCGTTTATATTACGTTTTAGATTAAAACGTACAATTTACTCTACTGGAGAGTTGGAACATCATCCTTCCAATAGATATTTCCTTATTTGTTTTTTTGATGATGATGTCAGAAAGAGCGTTCTAACTTGTTGGTCTAAAATCTTCGATAGGTTTTCAGTTTGGTTGAGATCTGGTAACTGTGAAGGCTATACCATATAATTAATATACCATATAGTAAACAAAAGTTGTGACCTCGTCAAACTGGACTGGACAGTTCTGTGGATGGGGACATTGTCATCCTGGAAGAGACACAATATTGAACCTTCTTTCAAAGTCACTTTGATCCTTTCCTCTTGTCAAATTAATACGATATGCAGTTCAACTGGACCTGCTCAGCATTCATATACACTGTACACGCCACAGTGCCCGGCACCACAAGGGGGCTTGAGTTGTTTTTTCTGCCACCCCGCTCAGTTTAAGTGTTAAATACTCTTTAAACAACAGCAAAACAATGTTTTGCCCCCTGATTTTTAAATGCCTCCCCAGTCTTGTTGTCCTGGCACAGAGCATGATAGGATAATTGATGTATTCTGTATTTAAGCATTTAAGCATCATCTGTTCTGTCCCTCCACTTATTTATTCAGGTTTGTCCTTATATTTGTCCCATGTAAACAATTCATATAATTTCATATTTTTTCTGTTCCATTAATTCTTCATTTTTTTATAGGTAACAACAATCAGAAAAGAGCTTAGAAAAATACGTCTTGGCCGAGTGACCGTGGAGAACATAGCCAATGTGCAAGGTGTATTTCCTTATATGCCCATTACCTAATCCATAAACATTGGTTCGGTATTTCTACGTAGGTAGCATTTACAACGTTTAATTAGAAACCTTTGTTTACAATGAATCATTTTTCTCGACAGGTAAACAGTTCCGAGTGATTGTCCTGACAGCCGTTCAAACCCGTAACAGCCTCGATTCATCGGACTCACCTTGTGTTGAGCTCTTCAACGACGCCCGTGTGCTGAACACGGCCATGACGAGGGCCCAATCCCAGGTTGTCGCGGTGGGAGACGCTGCCGCCCTCTGCTACTTCGGCACAAGCTCCAGGATATGGAGGAACTACATTGACCACTGTATTGGCAATCACAGTGCAACTCTTACTGAAGAAGACCTAATGCAGGAGATACAAGAGATTTCAAGAATGGTCCAAAGGGACAAAGAGGACAGCGATAGTGAGTCAACTGTATCCGAGATACCTGACGTAGATGACCCAATACTGAAGGAGTTACTTGATGAGGGTCAAGATGTACGAATTACTGTGACCGCTGAGGGCCTGCTTGGTATCACTCGGGGAGAAGCGATTGTCAACCCACTGGATGGATTTCAGATGACAAACCGGGACATTGCTCCTCGTCCAGCATCGCAGAGAGATCTGGGAATCTACAAACGCTGTCACTTGGTGATGGAGAGGTATGACTTAGGCTATGCCATACCTATTGAAGAACCCTCCCTCAGAATTTCCATCAAAGGAAGGAAGAACATCGGCCGTTCGTTTCCTGGAGATCAGGTTAGCGTGGAGATCTTGGACAGTAAGTGCCAACCACCTAGTGGAAAAGTTTTGGACGTGGTGAAGGCTAGTAATTCAAAGTTGTTTGTCTGCACAATTGATATCCATGACCTTCAGGTGATGACGCCCATCAACATTCGCATTTCCAAAATTTACACACCGTTTTGGAAGGACAAACCAAATTACGTTGCTGTGCGGAAAATAGACGATCTGAGAATTGAGAAGTTTGTGAAGATTAACGAGGAGTCGAGAAGAAACAATATCTTTGTCGTCAAAGTGTTGATGTGGCGAGAGAAATTTCGATTACCCTTGGGAGTTGTCGTAAAAGTCCTTCCCAAAGTGACGTCTTTAGAAACTGGACTTGATGTACTAGACATCGAGTATCAACTGGCAAGGGACCCGCCTGTTGAAAATGATGAAAAAATTCTCAAGGAACTGGACACAGACACGCAAAGTCGAATGGACTATCAGGAATTAACAACCTTTACAATTGACCCGGCACATTCAAAGGACCTCGATGATGCCATCAGTGTGAGAGATTTAGGTTCCCGATATGAGATCGGAGTTCACATTGCCGATGTAGCAAGCCTTGTGACAAAAGGCAGCCAATTGGACAGAGTAGCGCAACAGAACGGAACATCATTTTATCCCCCTGAAAATGAGCCTGTTTACATGTTCCCAGTTTGCCTCAGCACCAACCATTTCAGTCTGCTCCCCGGACGTAAACGAAATGCCATTTCACTGATGCTGGAAATTGACAAGGAAACCGACCGCATCGAAAGGCGGACGTTTCAACTGTCTGTAATAAAGTCGGATAGAAAATTCTCATATGAGGAAGCTGAGAATATCATCCAAAACTCTGCTGATAGTAACGGACAATATGACCGTTTGGAGGGATGCCTTATCAAAGCATTTCATTTCTCGGAGGTTCACAGAAAAGACAGGAAACTGGAAGACTGGTGCTATAAATCACCCGACGATGACGTAACGGTTGGCAAAAGACGCTCGCACGCGATGGTGGAGGAGTTGATGGTGATGTATAACCACGCTGTCACGGAACTGCTGCTTAAAGACGCAAAGACTGTCGGCTGCACCCCGGTCAGATGCCAAGACAAGCCCGACACGCAGAAGCTTCGTCAACTGAAGGAAAAATACGGCTCTTGGATTCCGCTGACCATCCACTTCGGTCACTGCGTCAATCAGCCCGTTGACATCGATGATAACCAGCGGACACTTGAAACGGAAGCGGAGAAAGAAAAGCATCCGGGGGGAGTTGTGCAGACCCCCGAGACGTTCTCCCTGCTGACGTCCATTTGGAGGAGCATTAAATCTGCACATTCGCAGCAGGACGTCCACAGAATTGTGGACCTGATTGCAACCGATGACATTCATCCCCAACTACTGCCGTTGATCCTGGAATTCCGGAAGACGATCCACCGGGCCCACGTTTTGTGCTCCAACTCAACCTACCTGTCTAAAGTCGGCCACCATGACCTTCAGCTTGACAGCTACACTTGGGCGTCCTCACCGATCCGTCGGTACATAGATGTCATTGTTCAGAGGCTCGTGCACTTGGTTCTCGACGGGAAAACTGTGAATTACAACTCTGTGGAAATTGAACTGTCCTGTCTGAGTTTTTCTGAACGAACGGACAAGCAAAAGGTGTATGAAAGGACGTCTCTCTGCTTGAGACTCGCGTCACTGCTGAACAATCAAAATGCAAGAAAGCTCGCCTTTGTCATTGAGGCATCGCGAGTCGGAAAGGGTTTACAGGTGTACTTTCCGTTGGCCCGAAACTCAATGCCAGATGCAATCCCTATAATGTATAGGGATCTGCAGCTGACGGATCTACCGGAGTACGACGAGCATGACAACCGTATGGTTCTGAAATGGAAAAGAAGAGTGTACTCCTTGACGAATGAGCACGTCCACGATGAACTGCAGCATCAGGGTCGGAATCCGTTTGTGATTTCTGTGCCGGTGGACATGTGGGAGAGGACGGTGTCAGCCCTGAAGCAGGACGACTGGGCTGGCGTGTTTAAATCCTTGCACGACATCAGCTCGCACGTCGACCGTAGACAACCGCTCGGCTCCAAACGGCTCCATCATGCAAAGACGCCGGGAGCCAATCAGAACCCGGAACATTATGTTGAAATGCAGTTGAAGGTGAAGCCAGGTGAAACCCTGGAGGTGCAACTCGGTAGCGACACACAGCGGGGACTGTTGGTACCTGTCGTTCAAATGCTGATCGTACGCAACAAGTTCGAGATTTGCTTGCAGCACTCAAAAGACCCAACGCAGTGCTTCTCCAAGTATGCCACGCATTCATCAAAGCAGACGTACGCGACCTACATGGAGTATCAGAAGATATGGAAACCGTTGTGCGAGATGGAATCGGCCTCCAACGCTGTTTCGGAAAACGAAAGCATTGTCCTTGAAGACGTGCCCTTGACGTGGGAACCGGCACAGAAGGACAGACAGCTCAGAGGGTTCTTCAGGTTGCCACTGGAGAAGATGAAACAGTGGGCCATTGAGTTCGGTCTCAGACATAGCTTTCTGTGTATTCGCATGAGGTACCTACCAGAAGCAGAATCGCAAAGAAATGATGATTGTGAACATGGGGACTTCAACGACATCCCAGCGCTCATTTGGGTTGCTCATGGAATAACTACTCAAGTCACAGATGAGGAAGAAGCCAAAATTCTCTCTTACGTACAGATCGACTTTCGGATTAATCACTTGTCTTTTGCCAAGATTCCCACGAGAGTCTTCAGGAAAGATACAAGATTCACAGTGGAATTGATTTCAAAGCTGCTGCCTGATGTGTAAGCATCTTAGTATTTTGACTATTTCACGTTTATCTAGTATATAATAATTACATCTGAAAATCGATGTGTTATACATAATTCTGTGTTATTTGCAGGCGTAAGGAGGCTGCCATCACTAACCTCACACAGGCTAACCAACTTGTGAAAAACATTGCTCTTGGCTGGAGAACAAACTTTGGTAGGTTGATTTAGTTGATATAGTATAAGTTATAGAAAAATGTATATTATTTATAAATATTTCAATTTTCTCACAATGTAAATCATGGATGGTTTGGGGAGTGTTACATTATGTGTAAATTCACCATTAGTTTAGTTTCCAGAGTGATTGAACACAACAGAAAAAGCAATGGTTCCTTTCTGTGGTTTTGCACACAGCTCCTGTACAGAAAAAGCAGACAATTGCAAGGTTTGAGATCGAAGGTCACACCTCTGTGAAGTTTCCTGATCTGAACAACAGCCAAACCAAAGCAATCAGGGAGGCCCTTGACAATCAGTTCACTCTGATTCAGGGACCCCCTGGTGAGTTTACAAAACCCATAATCATCTTTATCACCAAACAGTTTCGTTATAAGGCATTTAATATATATTTTACTATGCTCTTAGGAACTGGGAAGACGGTGGTTGGAGTCCACATTGTATATTGGTTCTTTCAGCAAAATCTAAATGTCCCAACCCGGCTGAGGCAGAGAGCTGAAGATGGGTCTTTAAAGAAGAGGAGTATTCTTTATTGCGGACCCTCGAATAAATCGGTGGACGTGGTAGCTGGTGAGAACATGGCTCCCCACGCGGTTCTATACATGATGTATTGTGTGCTTCACTTCACAGTTGATCTCAATGTGTGTCATCTAGTCTGGTAATGTGTGGGCCTCGGTAGGTCAGATGTTTGCAGTCAGACAATCGTTCCAGCGCGCTATCAGCTCTGAGACGTGTCTCGTCTCGTCGGGTTTGTCACAGGTCAACTTCTTAAACTCCGCGAGGTGTTGAAGCCACTCCGTGTTTACAGTGAGCAGATGGAGATGCTGGAGTTTCCCTACCCTGGAAGCATACTGAGACTGTCACGCCGGTCGGTCAGAGACGAGAGAACCAACCGAGAGCTTCGGTGAGCTTGTTTTTTTCTAACTGGTTCTTGCCTTAGACGTCGGGCCTATCATCATTGACATTATTATTATTATATATCGTATATTTATATATCGTATATCCATATATCGTACATCCATATATCGTACATCCATATATCGTATATACATATATCGTATATACATATATCGTACATCCATATATCGTACATCCCTATATCGTACATCCCTATATCGTACATCCATATATCGTACATCCATATATCGTATATCCCTATATCCTACATCCATATATCGTATATCCCTATATCGTATATACATATATCATACATCCATATATCGTACATCCATACATCGTACATCCATATATCGTATATACATATATCGTATATACATATATCGTACATCCATATATCGTACATCCATATATCGTACATCCATATATCGTACATCCCTATATCGTACATCCATATATCGTACATCCATATATCGTACATCCATATATCGTACATCCATATATCGTACATCCATATATCGTATATCCCTATATCGTACATCCATATATCGTACATCCATATATCGTACATCCATATATCGTACATCCATATATCGTACATCCATATATCGTACATCCATATATCGTATATCCCTATATCGTACATCCATATATCGTACATCCATATATCGTACATCCATATATCGTACATCCCTATATCGTACATCCATACAGTATATCGTACATCCATATATCATAAATCCATATATCGTACATCCATATATCGTATATCCCGATATCGTACATCCATATATCGTACATCAACGTGGGACAATATGACAGGTTTTGTGTACGTGTTTTTTTATTATTGTTTGCTTTTCAGACCCATCACATTGCATCATCTCATTCGGACGCCAGACAACCAGTTCTCCCGTGAAATCATTTATTTCGATCAAAGAATCCAAATGGAAGAGGAGCTCACAGACGAGGAAATCATAAGGTACTTTTAAGCAAATCAAGTTCCACGAAGAAGGCTTTTTTCTAATAAAAAGCTTGCCTGATTCCCAATCTGTTTGACTTTCAGATACAAATCCATACTAAGCAAAGCAAGGCAACACGAGCTGAAGAGACACGATGTCATTCTCTGCACGTGCACCGCCGCCGCGAATCCCAACTTCTCCAAGTGGCTCGACTTGAAACAGATAATCGTTGACGAGTGCGCCATGGCAACTGAGCCTGAGGTCTTCATCCCGCTTGTGACCCATAAACCTGAACAGGTAATTTAGAATCAGCGAACGATACATTTCTCGGTTGCTGTAAAGACAGACGCTCCTGATTGCTTGTTCCACTTGCAGATTGTTTTACTAGGCGACCACAAGCAACTGCAGCCCATCACAAGCAGTGATCTGGCAGCCAGGTTGGGAATGAGGAAGTCTCTGTTTGAACGGTACATGGAAAAGGCATTGATGCTTGATACACAGTACAGAATGGTATGAGCCTCTGAGTCATCAATCATTTATTTTTGTATGTCATTTCCTCGTTAACTTTTCACCATGCACTTTTGGAGCCACATGTATACGGACGAACTCGCTGCTATTGTGTCCTTACAGCATGAGCGAATTTCTGAGTTTCCCTCAATGGAGTTCTACAAGGGTATGCTCAAGACCGGGGTATCTCGGAAACCCAGTGTTCTGCTCGCACAGCCCAAACACCCGACGCCGATCCTTTTCGGACACGTCGACGGCAAAGAGACCAGCCTCGTGGTCAACACAGACAGAGGCAACGAAAACTCCAAGGCAAACGTGGCGGAGGCCCGGGAAGCGGTGAGCCACAAGCGCTAACGTTACCCAGCTCTAATAGCGCCGAACACAGCCGTGCTAACGGTGAGATGTTTTGTTTTGTCAGGTCCGCATCGCCTCACTGTTGATCGGGCAGGCCCGGGTGGCGCAGTCTGACATAGCTATCCTAACGCCATACAACGCCCAGGTGGCCGAGGTGAACGAAAGCCTGTCCAGGAAAGGAATGCCAAATGTTACCGTTTGCACCATCACCAAGAGCCAAGGTACTGTCATGTTTGCCCTCATGACGTGTGCCAAAAATATACAGTATCTCACAAAAGTGAGTGCACCCCTCACATTTTTGGATATATTTGATTATATCTTTTCATGTGACAACACTGAAGAAATTACACTTTGCTACAATGTAAAGTAGTGAGTGTACAGCTTGTATAACCGTGTAGATTTGCTGTCCTTTCAAAATAACTCAACACACAGCTATTAATGTCTGAACCGCTGGCAACAGAAGTGAGTGAAAATTTACATGAATAGATATTGTGGCAAAGTGGGCGGAACCATAATCAAATATTTACAAAAATGACAGTGAGGCTACTTCCTTTTGTGAGATACTGTACATAAACAGACATATAGCTACTGTAGTGAAAACATATATAAACAGACAGATAGCTAGTGTAGTGATAACATACATAAACAAACAGATAGCTAGTGTTGTGTAGTGAAAACTGCTAATACACTAAACGATTTTCTTCTGAGACAGGACTAAGAGGTCAGGAAGTCAGACCTGCAGATGTCTTTGTTGACGATCATCAAGACAACACACAGAGTTCCTGTTTGTCAGAGTAGCTCTGCCTGGGTTACACCGCAGCTTATATTTCTAAGAATGTACACAGCATAGATGAAGGTTTTTGATTAACTATAGGCTACCTTTAACTAGCAACTCAGAAACATGCTCCCGGAAAATGCTCTCGTTTCGCAACACAAGGTTCTAGTCTAACAGCCCTATTCTAATCAATGTCGATAGATGGATGGAGGGATAGATAACTAGATAGATAGATAAATTGATAGATAGATAAATTAATAGATGATAGATAGATAAATTGATAGATAGATAGATTGATAGATAAATATACAACTTCTGCTGAGTATTCTCTTTTTCCTTATCCAGGAAGTGAATGGCGGTATGTGATCTTGTCCACCGTGCGCTCCTGTCCAAAATCTGACATTGACCCGGAACCCACCAAAGCATGGCTCACCCGGAAGCTGGGCTTCATCATAGACCCAAACCAGGTCAACGTAGGCATTACTCGAGCTCAGGAAGGACTGTGCATAATCGGTATGAAATATCAGATTCATTACACAGACAATTAAGTGTCTCTAGGTTTCCAATTCCCCACTCTGTATATGTCAGTTGGAGAAGCCTCCAAATTCCGACCTTTTTCCAATTAACCACTCTTTGACTGGATAGAAATGTTCTCACGTTAACTCTTTAGTTCCAACTTCGATTGTTATTAGGCGTTCGGGTTGAAATGACACAACATTTTTATTGTTTTCATATCTATGTGCCCGTTTGTGTATGCGTTGTTTTTCGAACCATACCGTAGAGCTGGACTTAAAGAGTTCAATTATTGAAACCTGACCTCCGCTTTCTACATATACTCTCTGTGGCGTTTACAAATTTACTGGTGGTTAACCGTCGCCCCTCATTTCCCCATTCAGGAAACCGTGATTTGCTTCTATGCAGTTCACTGTGGAGGAAACTGCTGAGTCATTATCAGCAATATGGCTGTGTGCTGGATTCTGCTGCGGACATTCAAGTTCAGAATACCCGGCGCTAAAAGCGGTTCACAGAGATGAGGCATATCAGTTGTGCTTATGAACAGCTGTTAGCAGTGGTATAATAGCCATATACCACACCACCTCCTGCCGTATTGTATCAAAATAAATTATATATTTATATATATTATATTACATACATACATAATCTTACTCTACATTTGATTTGTAACAGTCAAGCCAAGTCAATGATTTAGTGGTAGACTGAACGAGCTAGCAATACACTGAAATGTATTTGTTTCAATACACACCGTTGGACGGTTGGTAGAATTGTAGATATTCTGTTCAGACCTTCATTATTTGTGCACTGCTTATAAAAGTGAATTAATTCATTTAAAAAATAAGCTTAACATACAGGCGTAAAGCGTACATGGTTTATGTCCTGTTCCGGCCCAGGCCAAAAGTCTTAATTTCCTCATAAAATGACCCAAATGTAACAGCTTATAGCTCAGGACCTGAACCATGTATGATCTTAAGGTGTCATTTGAAAGGAGACACTCTGCAGTTTGTGGAAATGTTCCATTAATGAAGGAAAATGTAACATGTCAGATATGGTAAAAGGTGTTGCATTATTATGTTGCATTATCTTTGAAATGCAAAAGGAAGAAGATACTATGAGCTGGGGACACTTTAGATGTTGTCCATCAGAGGGCAGCATTCTGTGACCAAAATGTTGGGGAGAATGAATAACAAACTACAGTGCAATTAAACAGTTTGTAAAAGGACCACTTTGTGTCAGCTGCCTTGAAAAAGTATTTTGGCTGTTATACACTGTCTTTAAACAATTGCATATAGCACTTTGGCTGTTTTAGCTTTTTTAACTGGAGATGGCAGTTAGACTAGATTCAAAGCATTCTGCAATGTATAAACATGTCACATCTCGTAAAAATTGTAAGTACTCGAGCTGGGTCGGAATTGGGAAGCAGCCTTTAACAGGTTTTTAAGTTGCAACTATATTATTTTAACTATTATTTAATATCCTCGCTTTTTCGGTCATGTCATTGTATTGTCTGTGTATACAAGGAAAGGGACCATTGTTGCACTGGTAATAAACATATAATCATATCTATTATTTTGTTGACAGCCTTTGTTTTACATGCATTTTCCATTTTATGATGATTGTAAAATGTGTGACGTGAAATTAACTAGGTATTCTATCTACACTCAATTAACATGTATTTTTTTGTGTTCACAAGCAGAAGGATATATACACATACATGTATGTACATTTGGGTTTTCCCATCAACACACTACAGTTTTATAATTACACACCCTAACCCTTTATAACTGGGTACTTGATGGTAGTTCAAGTGTAACTCTCACTGAGACTTTCTCTAAGCCTAGTAAACACCAATGTTTTACAGATAGTTTGTAGATTTTACCATACACACTGACACTGATGAGCCAATATGACCTATGACACATTATGCATGAACTTGACAAGCCATTTTGCAAGACTTTTCAACAAAACTTAATAATATATTAATTAATTAAATATTAATAAGTGACTTATTCTGAACATTAACATTGGTGCAGAATTTCACAACTCGGCCTCACTTGCTCATCCTAAAATGTCAACATAATGAGCATGCATCTTTCAGAAGCATCCAATTTCAGACTGCAATGACCTTAATTGTCCTGAAGATGGAGCCACAACGTCCCCATGTGTTCAGTCAATTTAATGTAAAGTACAATAACCTTTTCTTAAACAAGTTTTTGGCTAAAAAAGTTATTTAACTGGGAAAATGATTAAATTGAATAATAAGAAATGTTTTGTGTTAAATCTGCTCAATAGGGAAGAAGCAGGAGCACATTTTAAATTGTGATCTGGTTTTATTAACCAAGGTTCTACTGTCCAAGTAAGAGGCTGACTGTGTAACAATAATAAATCAAAATCCATCATGTAGGTATATTTATTTTAAGGTATATTTTGCTATTGATTGTATTCTGACACCTGAAACTGCTAGTCATAGTGTTTTAAAATGTAGCTCTATTTTCTTACCATATTCCATTTTCTAATTAAAAGTTCCAGCCCAGCACGTTTACTCGGACGTGGAGCTCGTGCAAGGACACGCACTAGAAGGAAGAAACCAACTCGTGGGAGAAACAGGGGGAGGCGGCTGGAGAGGTACATTATATGTATATTTTCCTGGTTTGGCCTGCTCGCATTTGTATTTAGAAATGGGAGATATTCAAAGTATTTTCGTTGTTTGTGTAACTTGGCTGATTCGGTATAACTGAAATCAATTTCACGTATAACAGAAAAAAATATTGAAGATACCTGTGTTCATTATTCTGAAATGTGTTATGAAAGTCATCATTTATTGGATTATTCTCTTTAAAATGTAATAATGCCAATTCATTCACGGGTAAATGTTTCAACAGGAAAAATAACACCCCTATCTCAAATAGTACATTACCAGTTTCTACTGTTCCTACACCCCTGCTATTAAATAATAGTCTGTCCCTCTCCTGAGTCTCCGCCCCTTTCTGCTCGATTAGGATTCGGTATTGATTGTGCTCGGTCACTGCTGCTTCCAATCCAGCGTGAGAAATAAGTGTCGTAAACATTAGTTCGTGTGCAGTAACACCGTCGGGTCGTGTGTGCGTGTTACATCTGCGGTATGAAAGGGATAACGTGTGGATGTAAATTTTTAACGTCCAGGTACCCATGGATATCGGCGACAACAACAGCAGACGTAGACGCACCAGAAGTCTGAGACCTCGCGACAGAACGGCGACACGAGATGCGCACGTGACAGGGGGAAAAGCGACCGTCCTCAGGTCACTGACCGTGGGCAATACGGACGACAATGATGCCATGGAGGAAGACGACGGTGGCTCCCTTAAACGTGGGAGTGTGGAGGGGTCAAAGGTCACGCCTCCCCGGTACAGTTTAGTGCGCGAGGTCGGCCGGGGCAGCTATGGCGTGGTGTACGAGGCGATCGCTCGCAGGTCCGGCGCGCGGGTCGCGGTGAAGAAACTGAGATGCGACGCACCGGAGAATGTGGAGCTCGCGCTGGCCGAGTTCTGGGCCCTGGCCAGCCTGGAGAAACGGCACGAGAACGTGGTGCAACTGGAGGAGTGTGTGCTGCAGAGAAACGGCATGGCCCAGAAGATGAGCCACGGGAACAAGCGGTCCAAGCAGTACCTGCGACTGGTGGAAACCTCCATAAAAGGTACCCATAGTCAATGCATTTGTGGGGCAATGATCATGCATTCTACTATAACATCATATCAATAGGTTGTCAATAATGTTTTCTACTCAGCCGAAGTGAAACGAAACCAATTGTGTTGAAGAATCTCTGCCTATGTTGACGTCACATAATCATATATGGATATTATTTTTCAGAAAGACACTGTCGTCCACTAGATTGGGGTTTTGATGTGCTTGTAGTAGTGCTGGTGCGCTTTAACTTTAACTTGAAGGAAATGGAAGATTATTCCATTTGTTGTCGACTTGGCCCCTGGCTGTTGATTACCATATGTGGTATCTATAGGATCTGAATGCAATGCATTTGGGTTGCTGTCCTACCACCACCAGGTCTCAGTGGGCGTGCTTTAGGTGGTCGGCATCTTAACTCAGCAAAACAGTAGCCTCTGTTATGGATGTGTCGTCCTCTACTCTCAATGCTGGCCCTCTGCATGTACATAAGGCCTGTTATGCATCACGGACTTGTGTTATAAACACCGTATGGAACATTATTTCCAGAAACTCTACTTAGCCTGCCTGTACTTTTAACGTGTTTATATTATGAACCTGTTTCTATTGGCCAGATAATTAATAAGCCTTTGACTAAGCGTTTTCCAACCTATGGTTAAAACTTTGAAACATCAGTGGAGACTCAAGTGGAGTTTTCAGGAAACCTTTTTATAGAATGGCCGTATCCTTTATTGTGTACTTCCTTTAGTTCACGTCACTCTCAAATGTATGCAGTTGTTTAATTTAGACTTCAGTTTGACTCAAACAACTCGCAGGCTAATTACAATATTTTATAGAGGGTTCTATGTCATGGCAAGTTAAAATGAGTGCACACAAAGCCCCGAACGCGTGGGATCTCTACATGTTGGTATTAATCTTGATTGTACTTAAAAAGTACCTATGATATGATCAGTTTGTCTGATTGAATGCCTTAATCAGACCGAGTCAACGATCAGTCCTTAAGCCATTCATTGAAAATGTTCCTACAGCCTTTTTAGGGCATGCTTTATCACAAAGATTTGTATTCAGATACCTCAGCTTAGGTGTCGTTCTATTCTTCAGTTAACAAGTTAAACGAACAAAGAATTGGAATGTGACAAGGTTATATCATCACTGTATTATAGCTCGGCTACTATGCTACTATTGCTGCTGGGCCTGACCGATTACCAAGTGTTAAATTGACAGTATACAAATAGGACATTGTGGTTACAAACTGGTTCTCTCGAGACCCGGCCGTCTGGGAACTCCGTTAATTGTTGAGCTTCTCTCAACTTTTTTTTGGTTCGTATACACATGTCATTTAACAAACAAAATTAAAGGTATGTTTTTAATAATGGCAGTTTGTTGTTGATGTCATTGACACAATACTGCTATGTCCTCTTCGTATTCCTTGGTTACGCCGCATGCAGAGGGATTTATTTTCCAATTGATTCTGATATTTCTCAGACATTTGCATGCCAGTCCCATTGTCTGTCTTTAAAATGCGATGAATGTAAACCAGGCAAATGGTTTTGTGTGGCGCAGCCTCATTTTACCGTCCAGTACGGCTGCACTTCCCCCTGACCCATGCCCATTTCCATTGCAGGCGAGCGGGTTCTGAGCCAACCTGAAGAGCCCTGCTACCTGTGGTTCGTTATGGAGTTCTGCGAAGGCGGGGACCTGAACCAGTTCATTCTGTCGCGGCGGCCCGACCCGCGGACCAACAACAGCTTCATGCTCCAGCTCACCAGCGCCGTGGCGTTCCTGCACGAGAACAACATCGTCCACCGCGACCTCAAACCCGACAACATCCTCATCTCGGAGCGGTCGGGCACGCCGGTCCTCAAAGTGGCCGACTTCGGCCTCAGCAAGGTGTGCGCCGGACTGGGCGGCGCCGCCGGGAAGGACAAGGAGGGCGAGAACAAGAGCGTGGTCAACGTCAACAAGTTCTGGCTGTCGTCGGCGTGTGGCTCGGACTTCTTCATGGCCCCCGAGGTTTGGGAGGGCCACTACACGGCCAAGGCGGACATCTTCGCTCTCGGCATCATCATCTGGGCCATGCTGGAGCGGATCACGTTCATCGACGCCGAGTCCAAGCGCGAGCTGCTCGGCACGTACGTGAGGCAGGGCGCCGACATCGTGCCGGTCGGCGAGGCGCTGCTAGAGAACCCAAAGATGGTGCTGAACATCCCGCAGAGGCGAAAGTCCTCCATGTCGGATGGCGTCAAGAAGCTTTTGCAGGACATGCTCGCGGTCAACCCTCAGGACCGGCCCAATGCACTTGAGCTACAGAACCGGATGGACCAGGTCACCTGTGCCGCGTGACCCACCTTCTACCAGAACCAGTATACGGTCTTTCCCAAGGTACGGTGTTGTGGAATAATTTCTAATACCACGTAATTAATGTTACTATACCTTTATCTCTAAAATAACATTAAGCAAATACACACTGAACTCAGACTCGAAATAAGAACAGACAAGAGTATCTCTCAAGTCAACTCTAATAGTTTAATTGATAGATGAGGAAAACCATACCACACGCAATCACGGCAACAATGCGGTGGCAGGTTATTCCTAACTAATATGAAGAACATTGCAGTATATATAGGGTTTGATAACGCACACACTTCCACACAAACTTAAACAATATCAGATGGAGAACAGGATGACGCTGTTAGATGATTCCACCAACTATACAGTATAATCTGGAAAACACATAAAGCTGTAACAAAACTCGAAGGTCAGTGCTCTCAAGCCAAGGGAGGCCAGACACATGGTAGATAAAAACAATAGAGAGGCACACAAAAGACCCATACAGTTCATCACAGATAAGGTGTTCAGGACATCTGTTTCTAGCCTTGGCCTCTCTAACAGCCTGAAGATCACATTCCTGTTTCTCAGGGTTTTGTGCTTTCCTCTCTGGCCCCCAAGACCCACTGAAACACGTAGTTTATCACATGCTAATAAATGCTTAACTCACTATTCCTAAACTTCTTAACCGTCATGTATATTTTCCACAACAACGGGTCCACACATGATTTAACTGCAGTGTTCTGTAATATTTTGTAGGCTCAGAATTTGCACGAAATGGTTTCCTTTGATATTTAAATTATTGTTCGAACATTTTGGTCCAATCGTATGTAAGTTGTTGTAAACCTTTCGTAGACAACGGATTGATCAGGTAGTTAGTTTCTAGGCGGCTGTTTAGCTAGCTAATCATTCTTCCTTTTTGTCAGCTTAGGCTGTTGTTTATGGA
Organism: Dallia pectoralis; assembly: GCA_029465975.1. Classification (NCBI taxonomy): domain Eukaryota; kingdom Metazoa; phylum Chordata; class Actinopteri; order Esociformes; family Umbridae; genus Dallia; species Dallia pectoralis. The sequence continues at coordinate 5,384,616 of CM055743.1, forward strand.
AGTTAAGCTTTTTAAAGGGAAATACATTTTAAATCCTGTTTAGGCTGTTTGTCGGAAACCCCGATTTGGGAACATATTCGTTTTCTTTTTTTAAAATGGGAAGTTTTTCACCATTTACTCGAACCGTCGAACACTCACGTTGTTTTTGCGTTGTGTATCTTCGATCGGCATGTTTTACGCTGGAGGTTTTAGTGTCCTTATAGCCCACCAGAGAGGTATTCTCAATCAGTGTCTTCTGGCCGGGTCAAACGTTTGTAGACTCGTTGCTAATGTCTATGTTTCTTGCTTCCTGTGTGTTATTCTCTTCTTTCCACAGTTGGAAGTGGTTGTGAAGTGTTGTGTGTTCTTCCCTATTCCAGCTGGAGAGTGCTGCCCTCAGGCCTGCATTGCTTTAATTAATTTATACTGCTTGGCATTTCCGCGTGGAGCCTGCACACAGTGTGCCATGCACTAAGCGGTTTTCTAAGATGGAGATCACCTTCAGACTGTCGACTTTCACCTTATTCCTTCGCCCCGCTGCGCTAGAAGGAAACGTTTTTGTGGCGCGTTTGTGACGAACAATACAGAAAGTGACTTTAGGCCCAAGGCATTGAACCGTACGAACGCTTCTTAATATGTTACCTTTAAGTTTGAGAACTTAAACTGGGGTTACATTTAAGGTATGGAGCACATGGATGATGGCGTTGTCTAGTTCGCTCACTGCCTTTGTCCGGTCCCTCTCAGCTGTGTACTACTCTCTGTCCACCACGTTACTCATTTTAAGGATGTCTGCGTGGTGTCTGTCTCTGGTGCACGTCCAGCTGCCGCCTGCCTGTGTTCCCATCCCGCTACGCATGCTGGGATGCCTGTTATGCAACGAGCGCGTCACCCTCCCCCAACCGCCCTCCGTCTATTTGGCCCACGGGACCAAATCCATCTGTCTGATGTCTGTGTTTAGAAAAGATGTAGAGCTCCCTTCGTGACGAGCCAAAGCAGTGGACTGCCCCAATTCATGTCCTGGTTGTTTGTTTCTCTCTGTTTTATGTTACTGTTGTGTAGCATTGTCAGGTATTACAATCCTATTTTTTCTAGACTGCCTGTGTCCAGGATTGTTAACTGCTGTTATACGATTAAGACAAATTTCCACGATTGCAAATGTTCTATATTTCTGATCGTTCTCCGTGACCTCTTGCGACGGTGTGTGCAGAAAGAAATCCCAGTAGATCAACAGTTTCTGAAATACTCAAACCGTCCGTCTGGCGCCACAACAACCATGTCACGTTAACGCGTGGTTTCATAATGACTTAATTGCTCTGTGATCTGTACCGTGCCCAAATGCGGAGCTCTGGAAATGGTTTGGTTGCACACCTCGGGGGGGTTCGACCGAAGCGTGCCTCTTCTCTCCTTTCATCCGACGCTCTCGTTCCTCACCGCTCCCCGTCACATGGGACGGTTTCTGCTGCGTCATCAGCTTAGTGAGGGAATAGGATTAGCCATTGTCCCTTTTCTGTAACAACACTGTGTTTGTGTACATGAGCCTGACGTGCCCTCGGCGCTGTTGCTCACGTGTCGGCAACGGTCGTCGCGCTCTGCGTTTCGCTCACTTGTTCCGTCCGGTCTGATTTCACGGTAAAGGCTTTCGGGCGGATAATCGTCGAGACCGTGAGATCGATGTAATATTATTATTAGTGTTAATAATTAGAGCTGTGCGTTTTGTCTACTACAGCCCCCTCTGGTTTGAATTTGTTCACCTGTTTGGGAAACGCCTGTCAGGATGAGCGTTGTGCTCTTTGAGGGTTTATCTCGTCTCGTCAGTGTTTGTCTTAACCCCCGGCAGTGTAAATCCTTCAGTCCTAGATAAGATGGATGTTATCACCAGCGAGATACGCACTGTGTTTGTGAGCCCAGAGGAGACTCCACTCACCCACTGCCAGTTTTGCTGTAACCTTGGTGGGTCAGTAGATCGCAATCACTGCCAGTGGCCGCGGCATGAGGGTGTCATTCCCTCGCTCAAACCCTCTTATGTAATATGTTGATGGGAAGTAGGACAGTATTGTTGTGCACGCATCTGCCACCGTCTACAGTCCACATGGTTGGATGGTAAAGGGCCGTGTGTGTGGTGACCTGTGACCCCAGTACATCTGCCTGTGGTGAGATATCACAAATGAAACCACTTTTTTACAGTAGTACTTGTGGTAGTTTGTTTTTACTCTTCTCTAAATGAGCATTGTTGCCTGGTAGCCATTATTTTATATCTAGAGTACCTCCCCCAGTACCTTAATCCATGTGCCACATATGAATAGAAATTAAGTGTAGAAAGGGTAATGTTAGCCAAAGAGACTGATAGCCAGTCCGCCGTAGAAGAAGCACAGCCATTGTCAACTTCTTGATTTCAACGTGTTACCGCTTACACTTTCACAGTATTCTTGCTCAAGTAGTGATGTGATAGGTTAGTTTCGCCGGTCGTGATTTCGAGAGCTCTTTCGTGAGCTGTGCTTTCTGTCTCAGCCGGGACACTAGTGACCACCGCAGTGCACAGCTGAAGACCAGATGTAACTAGGCAGTTGTCTGCTGCAGGAACCGGCTGCAATGACTCTGCAGTTTTAAACAGAGATACTCTCTCATCCAGCTGGAACTGCGGCCTTGGCTGGAGCACGACCCGGTTCTGTGTACTACAGATTAATACGGGCCGGAGTTGGGCCCCTTGCTGGCCGGAGTTGGGCCCCTTGCTGGCCGGAGTTGGGCCCCTTGCTGGCCGGAGTTGGGCCCCTTGCTGGCCGGAGTTGGGCCCCTTGCTGGCCGGAGTTGGGCCCCTTGCTGGCCGGAGTTGGGCCCCTTGCTGGCCGGAGTTGGGCCCCTTGCTGGCCGGAGTTGGGCCCCTTGCTGGCCGGAGTTGGGCCCCTTGCTGGCCGGAGTTGGGCCCCTTGCTGGCCGGAGTTGGGCCCCTTGCTGGCCGGAGTTGGGCCCCTTGCTGGCCGGAGTTGGGCCCCTTGCTGGCCGGAGTTGGGCCCCTTGCTGGCCGGAGTTGGGCCCCTTGCTGGCCGGAGTTGGGCCCCTTGCTGGCCGGAGTTGGGCCCCTTGCTGGCCGGAGTTGGGCCCCTTGCTGGCCGGAGTTGGGCCCCTTGCTGGCCGGAGTTGGGCCCCTTGCTGGCCGGAGTTGGGCCCCTTGCTGGCCGGAGTTGGGCCGTGTGATAGGCCGGAGTTGGGCCGTGTGAGAGGCCAGTTTGGACGCCTGTGTACTCTGGCCTTCCTGCAGTCTCTGGTTCCTCTTTGTTGGCCCAAGTCTGGGTCTTGCAGACCTGTTTAAGAGCAAACCACACATTTTGGTTAGGCAACAGGGAAATCAGCTGGTCACCCGCACGTTTTAGGTTTTTAATTGTCCACTCTTTTGAGATAAATTGTGAAAGAATGTAATGAACGTCTACTCACTTTTGTTCTTGTGATGGTCCCATGATCCCGGGTGAATGTCAAGCTATTATGGTACCTCCCCAATAATGCATAATCCTAATTTTGAACAACAAATATATGGTTTTGTCTATCTCTGATTTGAATTATTAATTATATATTTTCTTCTCTCCTTAGATACACAGATTCCTTGGCCTCTGGAAGTTTGAAGTAAGGGACATGACTTTGGGGAAATGTGAAACCTTTGTCGTAGCAAATGTGAAGAGGAAGGAGGCGATCTACCAAACTGCAACGGAAATGACATTTGCCGTTGAACTTCTGTCGTTACAGAAAGGGTTTCACTTTGAGAATATGGATGGGAACTCTACTGTTACCTTTTTTTAATAGCTGCTATTTCCTCGTTGGGTGGACATTTTCTTTCAGGTTTTTTTTTTTTTTTTACTGAATATGTCTTAGTTTTGGTCTCACCCCAGTTCACCAGTAGTAGTCTGCTGGCACCCGTTGGCACTGTGAAAGGTTAGGCATTCTGTGCCCCATTAATCACCTAACTGTCTTTCCCCCATGTTAAACTGGCAGTGTGTTATTCAAGAGAAGCACCAGCCAGTGTACACATTTCCATCTGGCCTCACTTTTACCGGCCCACGTGTTCACTTGAAGGCATGGAGCAAATGGTGTGCGAGTTGTGGATTCTGAACCTGGTGGACTGGCTTAGAACATGTATAAACCCCCACTCCCTTTACCCCCCCCCACCACCCCTCGTTCCAAAAAGAATAATATAAATCCAAGAAGCCTAAAATATTAAGAAAATTAAACACATTTTTGATCCGCATCGTGCCTTGCTGATAATATTCTGGAAAGTGGAGTTGAAATACCTTTATTTTTTTCTGCTAATTTGACACTTTTCCCCCGTGCATAATTAACATGGGTTGGGCCGTCTGTTTAAAACGGGGAGCCGTTTGAGATTGTGAGGAGTTGGCGAGATCACGTCACCCATAAGGGTTAGGGTCCTTTGGTTCAGAATGTAAAATATAAACATGTTTACTGTTTCTTTTTTTTAGCTCTCGGAATGACCCTGAGACACAGGCTGCTAATCTGCTCCAACTCCCCTGACTAAATATGTGACTAGGTTAGCATTTTAATGTATTTTGTTACTCGTTTGCCATCTCACACTTTGCTTTGTAGCGTAGCGAGTAGATTTCTTTGTCACGGTTCGACTTCCATCTGTTATTACAGTTAAAACGAGTGTCCCTTTGCTGTGTTATCACGATAAGCTTCCCTAACTCTTGGTAGGATCTTGCACGATGTATGTGTCGCAATGTCATTGATGTTTTTTGACCAGTAAACCTAGAAATTGTCCTAGTATTCCATGATTTTTTTTTTTTAATTGTTACCTGATACTGAGAGTCTTCATCGCGTTAAGACAAATGTAGACTGTTGATCAGAGGAGGTTTAAAATTAAATTATTTCTCAACACAATCTCAAAGTCAATTTTCAACATTTTTTTCTCCAGTATAACAACCTACATTTTGATACAACTACAATCTCAGATTTTTGGCTTTGCTTTGAAAAACATTGCCATTAATTGTGATCACTTAATTATGCATATATATATATGTACTTTTCATCTTGTAGTTTACATTAACTAAGCAGCAACAAGAAAGTGGAATGTTTAAGATTATCCAATATGTATTATTCTACCTCGTTTTCCTGCACATTTCCAGTGACTTCCCTCAGTTCAGCCAGTGTATGTGTATATTTTATTTTGTCTGATTGTTTGGGAAGGTTGTGGAGGTCATTCCTATCAAATGTGTATGCTAGTTACGTTCAACAGTATTTCATTGTCGTTTTTCTTGTTCATTTTAGCAAAGTTGCTTTCTCCTAAACATGGACATTGGTATTTGATTTGATTACCACAGAGATTCCTTGTGACTTTACCGGAGACAAACTGGAGAATTAGGTTTGTGTGCGTTTGGCAGTTGGGTCCTACACAAATGTAGTTGTTTACATGTAACTAACGTTGACTTGTAAAGAAGAGAATCATTCTGTTCTGACATAATACTTGTTCTCTTGTTGTTTATCTGTTGTGCTTTAGTCACCCTTCACTTGAGAGATATACCTCACGTTCCACTATTTCAATTAACAATGGAGTCGATTCTTTGTAGGGCTGAGAATCCAACTAGAGCTCAGATTCCTATTGTTTATTCCACCTAGTGAGTGGGACCTTGGGGCGGAAACAGAATAAATGGCTGCATTTCTTCGCTTTTTTCCTAATTTATTTTAAAGATTTGTTTTTAAATAGTTTAATTTCGCATTCAAATCTTTGAATGCAATCTTTTAATCCTTTGAGAATCTTCTTGTTGGAAATGTCAGGGGCCGATTTGCAATATAGTTGCCCTAATCATTGGACTCAGGTATTTGGTACAGTATAACTGACTCTTTGCTGCTGGGTTTGTTAAATAACAGCGTATCTGTCAATGTTCAGCAATGTGAGTTTTGCAGTTAGCCAGCGGCTCACATTCTTTTTGTTCTTAGGTTTTCTGCTGTCTAAGTTACGCAGAGCTAACTTGGGCATTTCATAGTTCCCTCTTTTGTCAGTTATTTAACGCTCTTCTTTGCGACCGTCGCTCGCTCGGACGCGCATCTGAGCAGGTTTTTGTTTTCATTTGAACTCGCTCGCTGCGTGTCAGAGTTCTCTAAGGGGTAAGAGGAGGATTCTCAATTTTTTGGGGTATTCTTTGTCTTCTTACACGTCGTTCGGTAATCACCTTCGGGTCTTAGAGCTTACAAGAAACGTAAGCTTCAGTTAAGACTTGTTTGTCTTTATTGTACATATTTGGTTTAAATAAAGTCTGGCTCCTTTAACCACTTGTGAGTTTTGTCTTGTCTTTAACAGTGATTTAAATTGTTAAATAATTAAAAGTGCGCATGGTTAGAAGGCAATCAGCTGGGAAATATCTTTCCATGGGCTTGGACAGCAGTTGGACGCCACCTGGGCTTGTTGACCTGTACGCACGTCCCGCTAGAATGAAATGTAAATGTCTCACGGCTAATTGTTTAAAATGTGAATTTTCATATCATACCGTGTTTTTTCTTGCATTCTAGAATAATCTCTGGCATTGGATGGGCTTTGAGCTGCGATGTCATGTAAGCTTCCAAGGTTTACAAAGGAAGTGCAAAAATGCATTTAAACCTCCTTGAATGCCAAGTTTAAATTGAAACGGTGTGCAGCAAATTCCCTCACAGAATCTCACCTGGTGCTGAATGCAAATGGTTCCAGGTGTGGTTCAGTAGATCAGACCCGTGGATATGTGAGGTTGTGGTGTTAGGAGTTGCCAGGCTTCCAGTTGGTGATTTCATCAAACCCGACGCCTGTCATCCTGTTGCATAGAACATGGCCGACATGTCTGGTCACATCCCAAGTCAGATGTCACCAGGGGAACACCACCCACGTGGCTCATGCTGTTTTCATTTAAACAAGCGGGACGGAAAACATCCCGCCCAGATCAGGAACCATTTGCCAGCTGTTCGGGCTGGTAAAAAGAAAACGACTTTCTGCAACCAATACAGTAGTCAAAAAATTTATTTAAATGTATGCATGTGTTTTTCAGTAGATTATTGGAGATCGGGGACATGTGTCCCTTTCACCATATTATTCTGACTGTACACCTCAGCTAGAGAAAACCGGTCCCCCCGGTCGCCTCCTTACAGACGAGGCCCTCGAGCGGAGGGTTCTCTGAGAACCAACCCCCCTCCGCATGCCTTCCTCAATCTCTTCAGCATGTTCCCTCACCTTGTACCAACTTGAAAATGAAAGCCGGGTACAGACAGACCAACGTGGAGCAACAAGCGCAGCTGGCTGTTTTTACGTCCTGCACGTTTGATCACCACTGAGAGAACTTATTCTAAGTTGGACGCCTGTCTAATGAGACTCTCTGTAAAAAGTTGTGTTCCAGAAAAATCTTGTGCTGCGCCAAAAGAGTGACAGTGTTATTTTAAATTGCATTAAAAATGTGTATCTACAACATTGTTCATTGTAATATGCAAGTCTTAAATAAGTTGTTGACACGAACGCATGTTATTGTCCACAAAAGCCAGTGTCCTCAGGCTCTGTGACATAGCTAGCGTGGAGCAATGTAGCTAAAGCTATGCTAAAGCTATGCTGGTAAACAAAACCTTTACACTGAACTTCCTTATATGTTCTGTTACTCGGTCAAATGTCTTAATTGTCTTTTCAAAGACTAATTAATGAATTAACTTCTGATGGCACTGGGAGAACAGTGAGATGATAAACGCACACTAACGCTTAGAAACACAGTCACGTTCTACACATGCGCAGGATGTATGGAGGAGATAAGTGTGGGGTATGGTTAGGTATCTAGACTTTAGACTATGGTGGAACAGGGGGGGAAACTGAGGGGTGATAAGTGTGGGGTAAGGCTAGCTATTTTTTGTGGGTGAGACAAAGCCTGGTAGACTGCGACTGGGCACACCACTGAGTTGTTGTGTTTAGCACTGATATTTGTAACTCTCTAGGCCTATTCCAGGACTGTACAAGGACATCCTGGCAGTTTCTGGGTTTAAATCAATCCCGGCCTCTGTGTGTTTTATTGTGCCTCGACTTGAGAATTAGGTCAACAGTATTGTCAACGAACGTACCGATCATGTAATGGAAATGTTTTTCTTAGTTATCTCTGGGATGACTGTTAAGGACGAGAGTCACGTTTGTCCCGATCCTTGACGGATGACTTCACCTTATAGGCACTGGGATTTAAACTGGCAACGCTTTGCTCACTGACCCAGTGGTTTTATCTCATGTCAGGCAAACTCACTAGGCACGAAGCATTTGTCTCACATGATCTCTCGCATGCCTGAAGACATACAGGAAAATTAAGAGGAGAAAAGGACAGTTGGGTGTCGAAACAATTTACCAGTGTTTGAGCTGATGACAGGTTCTGCTGATCAAACTAACGCCGCCTGAGGCAAGGCAGAGGAATATGATTTGGCACTCACACGCAAACCCAACACTCAGCTCGGCTCAACCTGCTTTCACACTACTGAACCAAAGCCAGCCGCGCTGAGCCTAAGCTGGCTTCGCATTACGTTTCTGTGCTACCTTAGATTCTTAATTGGTTCCTAATTGACCCTTTCTGCAAGACCCTTAATTTAACTCTCTTAACAACCCCTAAATCGTGTAAATATAGCCGTGTTCAATCATTTCTGACCTATGAAGTGTTTAAGAGTAGTCGGGTTTGGGATCTGTCTCTGGACATTTCATCTCTCAAACCAAATCACTTATCACTTTGCGCCTCTCTCCAGACGCTGAATTCTAACACTGTGACGTGTCACGTCAACCACACCAGAATTAATTCGCTCTTGCCCAGACGAAATCCTAGAGACAGACGGTAGCCATAACACCGCCTTGTCAATCACAAGGCCGTCGCCTTGCTTACAATCTCATAGACGGTGTGTTTGGCTTTCACTTCTTCTGCTCCCACTGTAAATCTTACCACCGCCAGAGCAGCAACCCGGTGGTTGACAGTCACAGAACTATTCCAGGCATGGAAGACAAGAATCGGCCAGGGGTGCTACTAAAAGGTCCTGTCCCGTGACTGGAGCGGTTTAGAAGTGCTTGGAAGGAGAGCGCGTGTATACGTTGATGTAACACTTTCTTTCTCATATTCGGTAGAATCGCGGACTACGACACTGGCATTGGCAAACACTCAAACAATACAAACCTGCATTATTTGCTATCACACCTGTCGTGGACTTGCGTTCGGACCAACACAATAACGCAACTGCGTTCACCAGGGTGTGATCGGCGAGTGCAGAGATAATGAATATTTAAACAATTTCCATTGTTGAAATCTTCATATCCACATCCTTTTGCGTTGGAAATGTCTTTATGGTATCGGCCCGATGTAGTAACACCAGGATATGGATACCAGCCTTAACTTCCTCAGCTATTGTTTGTGGCTCTCTCAAAGTTTCCTGTTTCAGCACATTGAGAGGGTATATAGCAGGGGTGGGCAAAGTAGGGCCCGTCTGCCGAAGTCGACCCTGGAAGAAACAGTATAAATGTGTAAACATTTGAATTATTTACCTTTTCTGGCCCACAAATCATTTATAATTAACAAACTACAAAACAAATGTGGCCCTCCATTTAATTTCAAAGTCCTGATGTGGCCCCTGAGCTATAGGGTAAAATAACTGTGATGTGAATCTAACTGGAATTGAGTCAACTCTGGTCATATCTGTTAACCAGCCAAAATGTTAAAATCTCAAAACCCTGTTTTTAAATAACAATACATCAAGGTAACCACATGATGATGATGCAAAATCATACTCGCCTATTTCCATTTGTGCTGGTTTTGCATTAGGTCAACCTGGAGAGATGGTGTGTGTATGTGTGTGTCTGTGTCTGCCTGTGTGTGTGTGTGTGTCCGTCACCACTGTATGAATTCAAATGGGAATGAGATCCAAATGGCTCCAAATAGTGTCATGTCCAGGTGCAGCTCTGTTAAAAAGACCTGGGTTCTGGTTTAGTTCCCATGGGGGCACAACAAAAATACTGACACTTGACAATGTATGTCTCTGTATCAAATAGACTTACACGCAATGTCTATAAGACCTGATTGAAAGTGGACCACTCTGTTGTGAAATGTATTGCCTTTTGGGATATAACCTAGTTCTTCATCCTAGGACAGAAACACTAAATGGATAGAGGGATTCTATGTCTTTAAGAAAGTGACAGGCCTCCTTGGAGGCGAGGCTTCACAGCCAATGGAGAGAGGGGTCCTTGGCTGAATAGCCAATAGAAAGGCACCCTGCACTCTGTGCAGAGAAAGAGACTGCCGGCCAATCTGTGCTGTATAACGCGCAAACATTACTTTTATATTTTAGTCTGATCATAGATGTCTGGTCGTAGGGGTTTGATTACTGACCTCTAGTGGTTCGAAGAGTGCTGATTTTATTTACAAATATGAATCCATGTCCATATAGGCCTACTTCTAATTTTGAATAATGAAAGTAAAGTTTTAAACTGAAACCAGTTTTTTCCATGGGGAAAGTTGGGAATGGCACAAAAATGTGATAGTCAATTCTTGTAATATATGTGATCGAGCAAAATCTCACAAAATTAAAGAGAGTCTTTGAAAGGTTACACACCAAAACATTGCTGTTAAGGTGAGGTGATAAGCGAATAATAACATGCTGTGTCTTGAGCACATAACCCATTTAATTTCTTTGTGGGTTGGACAATAGTGACCCTAAACTAAGATGTCTTAGGGATATGCAAGAACACATTTCCATTAATATGTTACATTATTGATACTCCCATATGTAGTGGTTAATAATTAATATGTTAAAGTGTACTGTTCCATCATACAATGAACATAAAATTACATGGAACTGTTTTTCCAATGTTTGTCAGAGGAAATGAAAGCTTCTCAAAGACGATGGTGCATTTAAATGGGAATGATGCTGTTGGCAAGATGTTACTGGAACTAGTTTATAATGTAACAACTGTACAGTATATTAAGGCATCCAGAGGTCTTTACTGACACCTACTGGTGGTCTGTAGACGGTGCAGTCAATGTCGCTCTCTGCGTTGCCTTCTCTGAACACCTACACGTCTACATAATGAATATATTATAGTTATTTTATTTACTGTATAATATGGGCTCAGATGGATATTGTTATTGTAAAATAGTAATCAGTGAAAAAGCACATGGTCCTTCAAATGTGTCGGTCATTCCATTTCACTCGCATTCAGCAAAACACATGTTTAAGTTTAATTTCATACATAATGTCAGATGTTATGTTGTTTGAGTCAGATACGTAGGGGAAATATGTATGCACATATTTTCCTCGCACTGCTGCGACATTTGATTGCGTATCCATGGTGATGAAAAATGCCAATAAACAAATGTCCAGATTTTTTGAAAATATTAATCGGTACCAGACAACAAACAATGTATTAGCTGAAACAGGTAAGAAAAAACATGTGTTTTAAATGTATTAGGTCTTAAGCGAACTGTCGAGTACTGAGAACAATGTTATTAACTTTAAAAAAAATAAGACAGCTATATAATCTCCCTTTTTGGCCAATTTTGTAAACCTACCTTGGGTCTTATGTCAGTTGTGCATTGGATTTATGTTTGTTATCAGTTCACCAGACTCTGATCTGGTATCTCTGGATCTCATTTGGAGAGTACTTTATCTTTTTAATTGCCTTAATTGTTTCCTTTTGCCAGCCTGCTGGAGACTTTGGTCATGATGCTTATAGCTGTAATTTGATAAGCAGGAAATGTTAGTGGTGATTTGTCAAGTGAATCTTTACTGTCGGTGGCTTATACAGTAGCTTGCATTATTTATGAAAAAATGTTTTGTAGTTTACACATGTATGTGTTTGATTTCTAACTGCAAGAAACTGAATTTGTTTTTGCAAAACACAAACTGAGAATGATCTGGGGGAAAAGTGTTATGTACTGTTTGTTTTCAGGGTGGGATATTGTTAGCACTGGGCTTGGCCTACTGCCTGCCTGTTCTAAGGCTTTAAATGGCCTTTATCCATATAGCAGTGTGGACTTTGAACACAGAACCTCCTTAGGTCAAATGTGGATGGGAAATGTGTCTTTCTCGCATAAATGTATCTTTCTCGCTTACAAAAAATACAATTTTGTTCATTTATGAATCACAACATTTAGTTGTGTCAACACATTTAGTTGTGTCTTTCTGTTCTTAAATTGTCTATTCACTGTTCTCCATGCATCAAAAATGGTATCATTTTGATTTATTATTTCAAACAATATATTATTGCAAATAATATAGCAAAAGTACACAAGTGAAATATATTTGAATAGATTATAGATGGCAAAAAAAGTTAATTAAACCAAAACGAACAATTGGACACACAGACACACAGAGACGATGATCTAATAGTTTAAAAGTTTTGTGATTTATTGCTGCCCAGCCAGGGGAGTTGTATGGTCATCTCTCTCTCACTCTCTCTCTTTCTCTCTCTTTGCCCCAACACCGAGAAAACTCACGTAATATATTCACCACAATGATGCAATCAATCAATCTGGTGATTATTTATCTTTGAGTAATCAGCGGAAGCCATCTGCGTCCATACGCAGAGGGAGCCTTTGGCCAACAATGACTGGCTGATCGCCTGGAGACAGTTCATCGGAAGGTCTACAAGTGGACGGACACAGTTGGACCCACAATCAGACACGTACATCAACGCCGTGGCCTCTTAGATGCATAGAAACCAAACAAATGTTCACCCACCCACCCAATGGTTCAAACGAATAGCTCTTATATGACACTTTACATTCCATTGTCAGACTCTTGTCTGTAGACCGTGTTTCTAACATAGATCTTGCAATATTTGACAGGTCATAGTTTGAAGTCTTTAGAAGCACCGTCTGGATGCCCGGCGGGCGTCAACGGGCATCACGTTCTGCCACATTTTCTGTTGGCTTCAGGTCGGGCCCTCCCACTTTCCTTGGTATTCCTTAGCCAGTGTTGCTTTGGCATGTCATTGTCATGCTTAAAGGTAAACTTCCGTACCAGTTTTAGCGCTCTGACAGTAAGCTGCAGGTTTGCTTAGGTTTCTGTACATTCCTCTATTTAATTTCTCGTTTTAGGGTGAGTCCCGAACCCCATCCCATAATGTTATGCTGCCATCATACTGCTTCGCTGTTGGGATGATGTTGCTGGCGTGACATGATGTGTTGGATTCGAACTATATCTAATACATTCAGGCTATATTGAAAACATATTTTATCAGACATAGGAGTCTTCTGCAGCATGGCAACAGAATTTTCCGGGTTTTTTTCAAGCATTCTTCCAACAGGATTCAAGCTTGGCTTGTCATTTTACCACTCAAGTGAGATTTGTGAAGTCCTTGAGATATTGTTGTCTTATACACATTGGGATCAGTCTTGGCCGGAAAAGAAAATGAATTAATCTATCGAATTCATTTTATAAAGCCTTTTTTACAACAAGGTTGCCACAAACTGCTTTCACCAACACCCAGCCTGAACCCGACAGAACACGCATCAACAAGTTGATACACAGCGGATTGGAAAAAGTCCTGGAAAAAGTCCACAAATCATTTAGTAATTTGTCATTGTCCTCATGGTAGATTTTCTGAGAGGGTTCCAACTTGCTCTGTCATTCAGCTTTAACGGACGGCCTTCTATAAGATCTTCTCCGGCTGGTGTCATACACTTTCTGCTTCTGGGTCCAAACACAACTTTGTCGTTCAGCTTTTTTGAAAGTTCCCTGGTGCTTATGGTTTACCGGGCAGCAGAGAGCAGGAACAGAACCTCCCCTGTTAAATGGTGCCAGGCAACCATGTGTCTACGATTGTGATGTCATCTTTGTGTGCTGCAACACGATCGCCTGAGTGGAAAAACAACCGTGGCACGTCTTCCTCAATAGCCAACGTTTGCCATTAAAAAGGCACGCTGTGCTGTGCTGTGTGTCTGCACACTCCCTAAATAGATATTTCACAGAAACACGTCTTGCAAAGTCAGTGCAGAACATACACGTCCACGTCCACGCTTGTCAAAACGTAGCCGCGGTAGAACGGGGAGAATTAACTGAGTGGAAATGTTTGTGTTTTTTTTGTAGCTGGCATGATAAGAATGACGACCAACCCGAGAGATGAGAGTGAGCTCAACGACCTGGTCCACCATACGAGGACGCAGTGTGCTAACAGGCAGGGAGGCGACAGTCCCAGCCTGGACCGGAACAAATGGACCAGCGCCAAGGACCTCCACGACCAGGTCATGCAGCTTCTCTCCACCAAGCTCACCCCCTTCAACGTCAGGCGGCGCAAGTATAAACTGGACGTCCTCAAGAAGTGCTCCTTCTACCTGGAGGTCGGCATCGAGGAAGCGCCTCTCACGCCCGACGGACAGCAAACGCAACCGAACGTCTACTCCACCCTCCTCCACATGATTGACCCCTGGAAGTTCCAGCGTATGAAGAAGCTGGGCCACAGCCAGGTGTTGATCCAGCTGAGCCTGCTGGAGGGACTCCATGAGCAACTCTGCCGAGCCAAGGTGGAGATGGAGGCCATAGCAAGCATGAGCGACTATGGAGATCGAGAGGTCCACCGCGTGAAGCTACGGATCGCTGAGGTAACAGAGGCGCTGGCAGAGTTCGATCGAACCTTGACACTCGGGCCGCTGCATACAAAGCACCGGCTTCTCACGGACACGGACAGCGCCAAAATGCCCCCGATCCATTTGAGGCTGTCCGTCCGGATGCCTGTGACGTTTGACAGGTCGCTTTCGGAGGCCCAGGCCGTTAGCGCTCGGCTCCACTGGGAAATCGGCGACGGCGAGGAGCTCAGACCCGGGGAGCACTTCGAGATTCACCACAAGCTCCTCCTGCCGGCCACCGCCGAGGAAGGTAGCCAGGTGGGGATGGTGACCTGCGAGGCCTGCTGTGTTCAGGTCGACAACCTGCTGCCTCAGAAGTGCTACGAGTTCACAGTGAAGCGGGCGGACACCACGTCCCTGGTCTACGGCTTCTGGAACGACACCGTGGTGCTCAGAACCATGTCCGTCTCCCCTGAGGGCTCTAACGGAAGCCCGGAGAAAAGACCGAGACGGTTTCTCTGGTAGAGAGCTGTCAGTGCATAGATATATGGAAGGAAATACGTGGTTACTTTTTTATCTCTTTAATAAAACAAGTTGTCTAGATCTTTGGTAATTTGTGCCCAGTAAGAAAACGTGATATGTCAGTATAACATGGTCATGTCCAACGCCTTTTATTTTGCTTTACATCGGATAGTGTCTGTTGCTAAATTGTCTAAAAATATTATAATTGTACAATATTAAAATTATTGACATAACACAAAGTCTGGTAGATGTGCTGATAATAAATGAACAACCATAACATAAGAATAATATCAACAGCACAGCCCTCGTACACAGTGTATTCACGTAAATATTTACAATTATTTACACTGGGTAAGTGTCTGTGTTAAATGAGTGTGTGTGTCTACATGGTCGAGTGTGTGCTTGAATGTGTGCCTGTGTGTGTGTTCCGAGTTTGGCAGTGTTGTTGTTAGTTATGTGAAGTGTTCAAAAGTCTGACAGCTTGCATAAGCCAATCACAGCCTGTTAGTACGAGACACTTTGTGACAGGACAGGATGTGGTGTTAAGTGCTTTTGATAATGACACTTTGTGACACAGGACAGGCTGTGGTGTTAAGTGCTTTTGATAATGACACGTTGTGACACGGACAGGCCGTGGTGTTAAGGGCTCTTGATAATGACACTTTGTGACATGACAAGCCGTGGTGTTAAGTGCTCTTGATAATGACACTTTGTGACATGACAGGCCGTGGTGTTAAGTGCTTTTGATAATGACACTTTGTGACATGACAGGCCGTGGTGTTAAGTGCTTTTGATAATGACACTTTGTGACATGACAAACCGTGGTGTTAAGTGCTCTTGATAATGACACTTTGTGACACGGACAGGCCGTGGTGTTAAGGGCTCTTGATAATGACACGTTGTGACACGGACAGGCCGTGGTGTTAAGTGCTCTTGATAATGACACTTTGTGACACGGACAGGCCGTGGGGTTAAGTGCTCTTGATAATGACACTTTGTGACATGACAGGCCGTGGTGTTAAGTGCTTTTGATAATGACACTTTGTGACATGACAAACCGTGGTGTTAAGTGCTTTTGATAATGACACTTTGTGACACGGACAGGCCGTGGTGTTAAGGGCTCTTGATAATGACACGTTGTGACACGGACAGGCCGTGGTGTTAAGTGCTTTTGATAATGACACGTTGTGACACGGACAGGCCGTGGTGTTAAGGGCTCTTGATAATGACACTTTGTGACACGGACAGGATGTGGTGTTCAGGGCTTTTTATAATGACACTTTGTCACAGGACAGGCTGTGGTGTTCAGGGTGTTTGCAATTGGCGTTGACTAGCCCTCACCGTTTCAAACACTGAGGGAATGTAAACTGCTGTCTGTTTCTACTGTAGGTCCGTTGATGCGAAACAGGGGTGTTCCCTAATCTTCTATCTAATCTCAACAGTCGTCTTCGCGGATGGTTGTTCACCTGGTACTTCCCTGTTGGCTGATGCGTTCTGCTTATCAGCACGGCACACGGTGGGAGGAGAGGAGCACGGTCGAATGGAATAAAATGTACAGCGATCTGATGGATTTTTGTCAAATTTGGCATGAGTCATTGAAGACGACAAGCCACAATAAGGTCACTCAGTTCTGAGTATGCGTGGCTGTTTTTGGTGCAGGTCATGTTGTCATATATATATATATACTTAAAGCTATCTGTCCCTAAACGCATCTTGGTGGTCAGAGACACTCACAGCGAAAAAATCTGTGTTTATATACAATCATATCGTTTGTATAGAGCAGAAAGTATTGCCTCGCTCCGCGCATCGCGTGGAAATGAAAATATTTACAATGTGTCTATCTACCAAAACATCTGCGCAAAGACTTAGAAAATAAGAACACGGTCTCCATTCCAAATGGCATTCTGGCTCCCTACTCCCTGTGCAGCCCTATGGACCGAAAAAGGGAATTAGGTAGTGGATAGAAGGCCATTTGGAATGCAGAAAAGTGAATCACCTCTTCTACCGGGATTGATAGTACGGGGTGGAAACATGAATTTCTCTGTACTTCGGGATGGTCTGACCTCATTATCTTGCCTCAGAAATCACTTTCCCCCGTACACACTGAGCTGTCTCTCCTTAAGGATGCTTAACCTGTCTGATACACTGTGCTACACACACACACACACACAAGGTTGTCCTGGGTCACAGGCAGAAACCCTCTGGTCCGGTCTACCAACTGATTTCTGCCAACGTGAGCTAGCTAGCTACTAACAAGTCCCTGGCAGACCACCTACTTTGTTTTTCTGTGAAATAATTTCGGGGAATTTTCTAAGCCTATAAAATAAATATTAATGTGTCGGGTGCTTCTTTACAAATGCTTGTTTGTAACAGTGAAACGATTCATTGCTGAAAAAAAAGATATTTATTAAATGAAAACTTTTTATATTGTTTCTCATCAAGTGTATGGTTACACATAAGGTGTCTCAGCCTCCAGGGCCTTGGACCTCAGCCTCTAGAGCCATGGACCTCATATTCCAGAGCAATGGATCTCAACCTCCAGAGACATGCACCTTAGTCTCCAGAGCCATGGACCTCAACCTCCAGAGCCATGGATCTTAACCTCCAGAGCCATGCACCTCAGTCTCCAGAGCCATGGACCTCAACCTCCAGAGCCATGGACCTCAACCTCCAAAGCCATGGACCTCAGTCTCCAGAGCCATGGACCTCAGTCTCCAGAGCCATGGACCTCAGTCTCCAGAGCCATGGACCTCAACCTCCAGAGCCATGGACCTCAGTCTCCAGAGCCTTGGACCTCAACTTCCAGAGCCATGGACCTCAACCTCCAGAGCCATACACCTCAGTCTCGAGAGCCATGGACCTCAGTCTCCAGAGTCATGGACCTCAGTCTCCAGAGCCATGGACCTCAACCTCCAGAGCCATGGATCTCAACCTCCAGAGCCATGGACCTCAGCCTCCAGGGCCATGGTCTGTTCACACGGCTAACCTCTAAGAGACGGTTCTAGAGCGACACTACCAGGGGTTGATAGAACAAACCATTGCCCCGGGTGTTGTTTGAGCATTGCCTGGAAATAGGGAGTGGCAGTTCCTCTAGTCGCTCCGTAGTCGCGCAGCACGTTCCTATGGCGGACGCAAGCTTTAACAGGAAGCCAGTAACGCATTCAGAGAAGTGGCGTGCGAGAATTCAGGAGGGTTGAACACCAGTCCCACTGCATTACTCTAGATGAGTGTGCAATTGTTGGACCACGGCGAGGATGTTGTCAAGCGTCAACCACACCAGGACGTGACAACTAGATGAATCACCGGACACCCTTTTATCTCTAGAAACGTCAGATTTCTCGACTGAAAAAAGTCCTCCTCTAACAGAGCAACAGTCTGCCGATGCAATCCTGTTTTGTTTTCGCTGCATGAGACATAATTACATAAGAATCCAGTTTTTGCAAACCACCCGTTCACCTGCTGGCCTGTCCATCTGACACCCACCTGACAAGCTTAAAATACTGTCGCTGGACCTATTGGAGTAATTTGACTTTTGCCCTGCTGGACCTCCTAACAATTTGAATGTATACAGTACGTGACGTCAGACGAACTAGCAAAAATCTCTGGGAAACTGAGTGTTTTGTGAATTTTTTTATTGTAAGCTAATGGCTTTTGAAACGACTTCAGATTGTCTGACGATACAAGCAAGGTGAAATGGAAAGCCTCTGTCAGTCCGAACCAGCTGCAGCCTCCTCCTTCTTATCTACAGTTGATTGGAAATGGTAACCAGAGAAGAAGCAAAGTGTCTCGTGAACTCCCTCACAGAGAAATCCACTCTAACGATTACCCTCCAGACCCTGATGACCACGAGACCCGGGTCTCAATGGGACTCACTGTTTAATGATGCCAGGCGTAGCCTTAAAGCAAACTCTCAGAGGTCGGTTAGAAGGAACAAGCTGTGAAAGGAGCTTTTATACACCTTCCTGTTTCACAGTGCTCACTTGAGTTTTTTACAAAACGCTTTCAGGGGGAAGCGGATTTCATTAGGTGAGCTGTTGACATGTGTTTCCTGTCACTAAAAAAGTCCGCTTTACTATTTTACAGTCACAACCAGAGAAACCTGTAAACATAAGTAATACCCAGGAAACAACAGTCTCAACGTCAACAGTGAAGTGGCTACTCCGAGGTGTTGGCCCATCTAGGCAGAGTTTTTGTTGTGTTTGTTATTTTACCTTTAGTTAACCAGGTAGGCCGATTGAGAACAAATTCTCATTTGCAATGGCGACCTGGCCAAGATAAGGCGAAAATGATGTGCAGGATAACATACAGTTACACGATAAATACTCAGGACACAAGAGTGCAAATAGCAATGGGGCACAACAAGGCAAAACAGGATCAAGTGGAGAGTCAAAATACACATAATACAGAATGAGGTATATATAGCTCAGTTGAGCTGCAGTGATATGGTACTAACAACTATATATAAAATGCAAGGAGTATCTTTATACAGGATGTACAAAGATGAAAGTGTGTCTAGCAGGTAGGTAATTTGTGTGCCCATTTTATATGACCGTGGTTTTGGGGAAAAGAGCATTTGAGCATGCCTGAGCAAATTCAAGAATGTAAACAGGTATGACAGCAGTGCAGGTGAGAGAGATCCGCTGTGAAAAAAAGGGCATGGCATAAGTGAGACACGTACAGAGACCGGACCGGTGTTCAGACGGGGCGGCAGTGGCTCGGTGGGTTGAGTCGGTTGTCTATCAATCGGAAGGTTGGTGGTTCCTCCTGGGAAATTGTCGAGGTGTCCATGAGCAAGACACCTAACCCCAGCTGCTCCTGGCGAGCCTGCAGTCGCCTTGCATGGTAGACACGGTTGTCAGTGTATGACTGAGTGAATGAATGGGTGAATGTGACGCAGGATCTGTAAAGCGCTTTGGATAAAAGCGCGATATAAAAGCGCAGCATTTCAGACAGGAGTAGTTTAAAGGCAACTGGTGAGATTGTTGTAATTCGTTCCAGTCCAGTCATTGGCGGCTGGAAACTGGAAGGATTGGCGGCTGAATGTCGTGCAAGCTTTCGTGATGACAAAGGCCTAGTACCTAATTGAGTGTAGACTGTGGGTGGGGAGAGCTTAGGTACAGCGGGACTTTACCTAGCAGAGACTTGTAAATAAGTTGGTACCTATGAGTTAAACGCTGAGTGATAAAATCACGGCCAGTCGACTAATGAGTAAAGGTTGCAGTGGTGGGTGTTTTATTTGGACATTGGTAACCAAACGTTACCACACTGTGGTAAACCACATCCAATTATTTCAGGAGAGAGTTTGAGGCTATAAATTACATCGCCAAAGTTGAACATTGGTATAATAGTCATTTTCACCAAGGCAAGTTTGGCAGCATGAGTGAAGGAGGCCCTGTTGCGGAAAATGTGCTAAAATGTGGTATTCCAGACAAGTTCAAAAAGAGGAGAACAGAGAATGGGACTTGCAGACGGCAGAGTGTTATGTTTGGTTACTGATTAAAGTGAGCCAAGAGCAGACGTTCTGGGGTGATAAAATGTTTTAATCATAAAGGCTATGAAAATTATAGATAATGCTTTGTCAACTTGCAAAGTCACTAGAATAATTAGTTTTTCTCACTCCAAACTCTCGTAGAGTGTACATTTACATTACTGAACTAAAACATGTGTTAATGAGAGGGCTGTTTGCTTGAAGTCATCGCGATGTCAATATTTCTGATGTCCTAAATACAGCCGTGATTTTATTAGGCTTGTTAAGGTATTTACCAAATAATTTGGCAAACTTTCCTCATAAAACAGCCATCCAGAGAAGCTGACACCAGCGACAAACCCCGGCGTCCTCAGGAATTATCACAGAGGTCTGTGAAAGTAACAGGAAGGAGAGAAATATCCCAGAATACTATTCATCTTTAGTCTCTGAGGTCCACTCCAGAAATCTTTAACCGGGTCTCAATAATTCATCATCGTCTAGTGTTTCTCCCCTGTTTAAGGCCACTATTGTTAGCGTGTAAACCAGACAGTCCCTCGGTTTACTATCCGAGTATTTAGAAGCTACAGCGTAGACAGAATGGACGAGATTTGCTTTGTTTTAAGTAAATGTACTCCGTTTTGTATCCAAGTATAAACTGTTTTTCAACCCTGCCAGTCCAGCTGTCACTTTTTGGAAATTATGACAGAAAATCAGTCGCAAAAATGAAATGTTGATGTAGAAAATCATCAAGCTTATGATATTATAAATATATGTATATACCGTATCTCACAAAAGTGAGTGCACCCCGTACATTTTTGTAAATATTTGATTTTATCTTTTCATGTGACAACACTGAGGAAATGACACTTTGCTACAATGTAAAGTAGTGAGTGTACTGCTTGTATAACAGTGTACATTTGCTGTCCCTTCAAAATAACTCAACACACAGCCAATAATGTCTGAACCGCTGGCAACAAAAGTGAGTACATTCCTAAGTGAAAATGTCCAAATTGGGCCCAATTAGCCATTTTCCCTACCCGTATTCCAACATGATCACGACCCCAAACACAACGCCAAGAAGACAACTACTGCCTTGCTAAAGAAGCTGAGGGTAAAAGTGATGGAGTGGTCAAGCATGTCTCCAGACCTAAACCTCATTGAGCATCTGTGGGGCATCCTCAAACTTAGGGGTGTACTTATAGTATATTATCCAGAAAGATGTGTCAAAAAAAAGTAAAGGAATACTGATGTTTATTCATATATGCACTGTATAACCAATAAAACATGTATACGCAAGATATTTGTAGTAGATGAGTTCACTGTAAGGAAAAGGAGAGAGCAACCAAAGGTCAGCCAGGCTATGTGGAACGGTTGTGAGGACAGTTTCATACCTCTACAGAAGGCCGGGGAGACAGAACCATAAAACATGTAGACATAAGCGTTTGGCAGTTCCTCCATACCTCGAAACTAAAACCGCAGACCATGTACAAACAATACAATAACATAGTGGAGGTGATACATTCATTCATATTCGTAATGGTTCTTCAAATTGACTTCTCAATAACGTTTTGGTGTTGTATTTTTGACGGTGGGGGGGGGGTTGAAATACCCTATTGTATGTTTCCAAGTCGTTCTAGTAATTTCCTAACATGTTTCGATGAAGAACCCCCTAAGGAGGATCCAATAACCTTTTCTTTTTAAGGTATTAACAGTGTAGCAAACGAAGTTCAAGGACTTGTTTACATTACGAGAGAACCAAAAACACCCGTGACGAGTCGTGTTGGTTTGCATAATAATTTTCTGGACGTTTGAATTGACACATTGACATGTTGAAAAGGTACCACGCAATGGCGATTGGGCCGTCAATTGTGTCAAAATCATTGGCGATATGATATGGCTGTGCATTGCACAAAAACATGACTCCGTTCCTACAGAATTGTCTGCATACTACTTGCTAAACTCAGAGGGGGTGTGTCAAATATGTGTCGCACACTACCTCTGAAGGGGATGTTATCCGTTTTTATTCATAAATATGCATGACATGAAATAGTGCCCGAAACATATGAGTCATTCCTTTTCTGGCAAGTGCATTGTAATTGCATTAGCATTTCTCGATCAACCATTTTCTCATTGTTTTCCATGTTCCTGTCAATTTTTCCATCTTCAAAAATGGCACATTCACAATATTTACAGGTTTGTAGGCATTATAGCCACGCTATTGAGTGTCATTTTGTCTGTAAATATATACAAAAAAAAATGCCTCTGTCACACATGAATATTCTTCAAATAATTTCATGAAATAACAAAATTCTGATCAAATGTTCTGTATTAGTCTGACAATTAGGCAACTTAACACAATAGACTCAACAAAAACCATACTCACTCAAAGTAATATGTTAAAAACTAATTATTGTTATACATATGCAGATATTAAACAACGTTTTTCCTCATTTGAATATATCAATAGTTCAACGAAACAATACAAAATATATTGTATTTAATAATACCTTCAACTGGTAACGTTTAAGTCTGATAAGAGCATGGGGGGGGGACTATTAGAGGGTGGTGTCTGTCCTTATAAGGCACAATATAAGATAAAACTTGACACCTATTGAATGCTCTCGATAACAGCCAGACCATTCCACCATGTGGAGACATGGAAAGCTACTCACCTTGAAGTAATTGGACAGCCTCGTATGCAAAGGAAGTTACAGTGCATTCATTAGAGCGAAACAAAAACACGCGCTTGTCAGTCCCATGCAATATATGTGACGATTTGTTGCATGCATACTTCAGCATGCGCAGCATTTTAAGAGATAATTGTATGTAATTGCCAATATCATTTCCACCGAACACAATGGCCCAAACCAGCCTCACGAAAATTACTGAAAATTGGCGTATAAAAACAAGAAAGATAAAACAATGTGCATTGAACAGCGTCTTTACATACAGGCTTTTTGGTGCAATACTGACTCGGGCAACCTTAACAACAAATGCAACTCGCATGGAAGTGTTGGGTTTAAATTAAAATATCAGCTGGTCGAAGTCTGCTGGCTGAGATTCTTGTGTAGGAGGATCTGAATCCGGTGGTTTGCGGTAGATCACCGCATGCGTCCATAGAGCCACGGACCTCCTGGCCTGCTTGCTGAGATGATGGCAGCGCATGAGGAACTCATCATTCCCCACCAAGTAGATCAACGGGTTGATGGCACTGTTCAGACAGGCCAGTCCACGGCTGATCTGATATGCCACATAGATGTCATTGAAGCTCGCCCGGCAGATACCCTCCATCTTCAGGATGCGTGTCTTCAGGTTGAGGTTCCTCAGGATGTGATAGGGGATGAAACATATGGAGAAGAGCATGGTCAAGATGATGACCAGCTTCAGGCAGCGTTGTTTCAACAGTGTGTTCACGTTGGCTTTGGACGCGAGGACCACCACAATGTGTCCATAACAGGCCATGATAATAATCAATGGGATGACAAATCCGGTGACGGTCCAGCCCACACTATAGGGCAGGTAGTCCCTGATGTATTGATCGGAGGTGGAGTCATAGCACGCCTCCGTGGAGTTCTTGGACTTCTGAAAGAACATGTCGGGCAGAATCTGGGCGATCACCAATATCCAGACAAGGAGGCTCAGTGCCACCGAGTGACTCGTCTGGGTTTTGCCCAACACTTTCAGCGGGTGCACGATGCCCAGGTACCGGTACATGCTGATGCACGTGAGGAACCCGATGCTGCAGTACAGGTTCAGGTTGAAGCAGAACCTGGAGATCTTGCAGAAGGTCAGACCGAATATCCACTTGCTGTCCAGTGCGTAATATATGACAAAGAATGGCAAAGTAAATATGTACAGCAGGTCTGCAATGCCAAGGTTCAAAATAAAAATATTTATACTCCCAATTTTATCCCAGCTCGTGAACACCATTTTTAATCCACACACGTTTGCCACCGTGCCTATAATAAACACGAGCACGTACACGGTGGGCAGGAACCGATGGGTGAAGGTCAGGTTGATGTCCATACATGCGCTCATGTTCAGGTTGTGGTGGTCCTGGGACATTTTCCCCGTCCTGTTTCCTCCTCAATGCGTCCAGAAACAACTTCGTCTGGTGCAGAAATGCGAGTCGACTACTTTATGATCGAAGTCCATGTTGCGCATGCGCACTCACTGCACGCTGGGCAATTAACGTCATATTTAATATGATATGCAATAAGCACGCCTTATTTCGAGATATTGTGCAGATTGTCACAGCAGTTGTGATGACTGCCGACGCATTTTATATTGGACATTAATGTTTGACATAATTGATAACAATATTATGTTTAGTAAGGACGATGATAGTGAAAGTAACCTCAAAGTGTTCATATGCAGATAACATATTATGACCTGTAAAAAAAAACAGGATTCATCATATTGACAAATGTGGAGATGGTGTGTGGAAATGTGTCTTCATTAGATTTACTGAAGTTCTCTTGTATGATCTTTTCTTACCCAGAACACTCAAAATAAATGTCAGCTCCCATATGTGGTTATTTATATAATTAAATTCTTCCTATTTTTAATAACAAAACAGGAATGCATTACATGAAACTGCATTTACTCAACTAAATAACGTTTTGAGATTAGAGAAGTCATTTGTATGAGCGTCCCACCCAAACACAGCTTTCCCGTGATCATTAGTGCCCCCTAGCGGTTGTATGATGTATAACACATACCCACTTAAACCCAATATAAAGCAGTCAATATAATTTAATTGTATAGTTCCATCTAAGCAACGTTTCCCATTCTTTTACGTTTGAAACATGTCTGACATATATTTTTATATAAGTTGTTGACTAGCAAACATTTCTGCTTTTAAATTGGCAAAGCTAAACATATCGACAGCCGTGGTGTCAATGAACTTTTGACCTATATGGTTGACATTTGCAGCCCATCTGCGGCCTGTGATCCACGGTAGTGGGAGTGGTTATCTATTCTTAGAGCTTTCAAGGGGTGAAGGAGAACCAGGATTTTACAGAACAGTTGGACGTTTACTGGGCTGGCAAGGGGGTTTTACAGGGTAGGGGGCTGGTCAAAGTCGGGGTGGGGCATTTTTTTTTAGCAATGGGGTGTGTTGTGTTCTTTTATTAAACGCAGCAGTGTAGTGTGTGTTTTCTCCATGCTTACTTTAAATATTTAGCAGTTGTTAGAATTATTTTGTCACCAGGCCTAATAAAAAACCCTACCCAACCTCGGGGTATGGACATGATGAAAATAAAAAAGTCACACAGGTTGTAAACAATTTATTTGATTAATTAATATTTTCTATAATGTTGACTGCCTTTGCGCTGAACGTAAAGTGTATGACATGTGCGAGGCTTAACAGTAACGGCTCTTTGTCTCAGACCATTTAATATGACCATGGATATCAACAGCAAACGGGCTGTTAGACACTCTCAGTGATTTTTTTGTAGGGGATGAAAATAAATATAAAATGAATGTTGTGTAGAGTGGTGCCTTTGATGAAACACACCTCAAGCTTGACCGAGAGGCTTTAAAATGACTTTCATTCATCAGTTTATCCACAGTGGGTGGTGACCATGTAAAACCAAAGAATACAGCCACTTCCTCGGATATAGAGGCTATTCAGTAGGTGGCAGGAAGCAATTGTAGTCTGTAGTCTGAAGGAAGTTAGAGTTAGATTATCGGAATTATTCCAAAGTGTGATTTACCTCAGGATCTAACTCTAACTTCCTCTAACCATTACTTGTTATGATTACCCAGAAATCCACACAACGTAATCCAATATATTTGCAGTCATTGAACCCTATCATTAACAACATTCCGGGAATGGTAATTGCTGGCACAGTACTGAAGGTTTCCACAGGAATTACAGTTTACCCCAAAGCACAGTACATTTAAGTTTAGAGTAACCTATTTTTAGAATAACTGTCTGCAGTTTCAGTTTCACATCGACTTAGATAAACCGACACATTAGTCATTTGCCTCCATTTCGTCCTTAATCTCTCTCTCTCTCTCCTTCTCTCTTACTAAAACACGCACCACGCCCACAAATACACACACAATTTAAACTATCGGGATCCAATCAATGCAATTAAATCACACCTGCTCTGATGAAAATGCTAACACTGCAATGGATGCTTTTAACAGTGCAGGGACCCTGAGTCTTGATACATTTCGATTCCTTTGGTTCACTCTGATGCTTTATTGTCACTGACAAGGCCTGCCCAGCTCTGGCTTAGTTTCCCTTGTCTACATAGGCTAAAGCCAGGGCGCGGCTCGTCTGTATGCTGTGAGTGGGGCCGGCTGTGTACAGAAGTGATAGTGGCAGGTGCAGGACACGATCACCATGACCTCCCGGTGGACAATCCGGCCCGAGGGGCAGTGAAATGCCAGACGGACGGTCCTGGTACGATAGGGACGGCAGCAACGTCCATCCGGACACTGAGGGCCACAGAACCGGGGTCGGTAGCCCCGCAGGCTCAGGCAGCCCTGGTGCGGGAGGCGAATCGGGACAGGGGACGTGTAGGCGTTGTCGCACGCGCCCATTCCCTGAAACAAAAGAGCGTCAAGCATTGTCAATATGGTTTTGCTAATTCAACGGTCTTTCTATACAACGCAATTTATATGCAGGCGACGGCTGGCATCCACTCACCGTCCGGGGCCTGTTCCGTGGCACGGCTGTGTCTCGACACGTCCGGACCTGGCACGATCTGGTCTGGGTCTGCGGGCGGCAGGCCCAGTTCTGGTTGGAGCTTCGGGTTGAGACACCTGGGCCACAGCTGCTGGAGCAGGGGCTCCAGTCTGTGCTCTGCTCAACGCAGTTGGATACCGGACCTCGGCCCGGAGAGACGGCTACGCCACCGCCGTCCGAGTCTGGATGCTCCGCCTCCTTTTCCGGTGGTCCCTCCGCCGGGTTGTCTTGGAGACGAGGACATTGGGATACGGTGAGGCTGTTTGTGTACTCATGGGATTTGGCACTGCGAGGCTGTGGGGAATTTGTGGCTTTGCTTTGGCAGTGCTATTACACACAAAGGAAGTGTTATGTATAACAAAATTTAAGACGTTTATTTTGGGCTTTTGGCTGGTTTAGAGGTCCACACATGTGCTATCTCAGTGGGGGTTTGCTTTTTCAGCTAAAATGTGTTTTACACCATCGTCCAGATCCCCTTAAAAAGATTCCGTGTACATATTAAGATTGCTTCAAGCTTTAAACAGTGATATGTAGTGTTTAAGGAAATTGATCTCCAAAAACTGATCTCCAAAAGGTTGACAGAAACGGTCAGTTACTTATCTGTTGGCATGCTACTACGCAAATGCTGACATACTTGGTTTAAATCCTGTGGCCACATCTAAGTTATCAATATAGCCCAGATCATTTGATAAAAAACGATAAATTATTTAGAAATATGTGTATTGGGACTGCTCACACCTAGCAAAACATTTCACAGGGTGTCTTTGGGAGATCAACTAGCAGAAATATATAGTGGATATTAAAAGTCTACACACCCCTGTTAAAATGCCATCTGTGGGGTTATCTGTAGAGGGCTGTGCACAAGAGATGTCCTCGCAATCTGACAGATTCGGAGCGCTTTTGCAAAAAAGACTGGCAAATATTGCCACGTTGAGATGTGCCTTGCTAATAGTTTTAATTATTTAACCTTTACTTGACCCGGTAGGCCGATTGAGAACAAATTCTCTCATTTGCAACGGCGACCTGGGGAAATTTTTTCACATCACCAAAACCTGTGTAGACTGATTATATCCACATCAGATAATTCTACGTGGTTTGATAAAAGTAACAGGAAGCAGAAAAGGAAGTGAAATGTTTGCTACGCTTGAATGAAATCACAGTACATGTGGCGCATATCTAGTCGAATCATGTGAAAGCTGGTTACTAGTCTCTAAATGTAGAGGTTCAACAGTTCCTGTTGAGATGTATGCAAATGTATCAAGATATTATTTATAAATGTTTTTAAGCCCTGGGAAGACTCCTTAGTAACAGTTTTGTTTTACAAACTGTGGTAATAATATCTTTCACTTGAATCTCCTTTGCCCCTGGAAATGCTGGGCGGTAGAAAATTTAATCTGGGCGGTAGAAAATTAATTTGAAGATATTTCCACAAACAATCCTGATTGGCATTAATAGTTATTGGTTTGCTAGTACGATCGACAAGTCCACCAAAAGTCCCATCCTAACCTCTACAGAGCTTTACCGCATTATAGACAATGTCAGTGTTTTGGTCCACTCATAATGTAATATAATTGGTCAGAGAATTGTCATTTATTTCACCAAAGTATGTTTTTAAACATTTTGAAGTCGATACAGTGAAAGCATGGTGAAGTGGACTGGGCCTTGAACAGTTTGAAGTTCGGGAAGCCAAAGCTTTTAAGTGTGGACTACTTGTCTGTATCTCGAAGGTCATAGGTCGATATTGAAGTGGTCTATTGATTTTTGTGGGACTTTTGCGTCCGCGGTCGACTGCGTACCTGCCATCACAGCGTCCGGGTGAATGTTGTTGTCCAGGCCATCACAGACCCACTCCCTGCAGCACCCCCGAGATGGGCGCACCAGCTGGGCGTTGGCACACGTTGCCGGGTCGGGCACGCGGAGGTCATCGCTACACAGGGGCACGCACGTTACCCCGCCGCCCAGACAGTGACACAGCTGTGCACACGACGGCTGGAATGTCTGGCCCTCCTCGAAGTGCACGCCGTCCAGGTCACAGCCCAGCGAGTTCTGGCCTGGCCACAAACAGAGGAGCAGACGGTCAGCCCGGGAGGGCGAGTTTAATCGGGGGGAGCCGACTGAGGAAACGTGTCTGAGAAGAAAAATTTGTACAGTGGGGGTCGAAGGTTTATTTCATTTACTTGAATGTATGAGTGCACGTATGAGCGCATGTATCAGTGGACGTATGAGTGCATGTATCAGTGGACGTATGAGTGCACATATCCGACAGTGGAAATATGAGTGCATGTATCAGTGGACGTATGAGCGCACATATCAGACAGTGGACATATGAGTGCATGTATCAGTGGACATATGAGTGCATGTATCAGTGGACATATGAGAGCATGTATCAGTGGACATATGAGTGCATGTATTAGTGGAAGTATGAGTGCACATATCAGTAGATGTATGAGTGCATGTATCAGTGGACATATGAGTGCATGTATCAGTGGATGTATGAGTGCACATATCAGACAGTGCACATATGAGTGCATGTATCAGTGGACATATGAGTGGATGTATTAGTGGACGTATGAGTGCATGTATCAGTGGACATATGAGTGCATGTATCAGTGGACATATGAGTGCATGTATCAGAGGACATATGAGTGCATGTATCAGTAGATGTATGAGTGTATGTATCAACAGAAGTATGAGTGCACGTTCTTACTTGGGTGTGTCCAAACGTTTGACTGATAAGGTGTTTGCAAAAATAAAACATGAACACACCCTAAATGACAGGGCTGTGGCATTTAAACATGGTGTGCGTGGGAGGTGTGGCCCCATAGATGGGAGGGGCCACCATCGTGTAAACCCCTCCCCAGACCAAAAATGCCTGATGGGGGAAATGCCTTTAGACAACACAATCAAACTGTACCACTTACTCTATATTGAGGGACTTACTTTCATAATCACATAATTTAAATAGTTTGAGAAGAAATAGTAGCCTGCTGTCTGATCTCTTTAAACGGACACAAAACTTTTGACTTATATAAACGACATGTAGCAGTTCTCACAAACTGGTTATAGTATTGTACGTGTCCTATGTCCTAACATCATACACATTCTGATTGCTAACATGATTGTAGACAATTGACGTTGTCATATGATACCTTTATACGGACAAGTTAATGGTTACATCACCGTCAGAAAGCATGCGACTGTTGTAAGGGCAGGTACTAACAGGCCGTTAACAGTTCCCAAGAAAGCGCAAACACATAGTGGAGTTGCCAACATAGCAGAAGGCAGACCTGTACAGACCTGTGAACCCGATGGCAGAGTAACGGCATACTCACCAACACACTCTCCTGGACCTCCTGGGTAGCTGGCGCTGTAGTCACATATGAGACCCTGCAGGCTGTCACATACCAGCCTCTCCGAGCAGCTTTCGCCCTCTTGCCTGGCACACATCTGGCAGCAGTGGCACCCGTCCAGTACCACTGGCACGCCCGGGGGGCAGCGGACCACGGGCAACGGGCAGCTGTGGCACGGGACCCCACACAGCTGGCACCAGACCTAGCACACATGGGTTTAGAGTAGGAGGATTGACAACAGTAAGATAATAAACACTGGTGGGTTTACAGTTGGATAATGAACACTGGTGGGTTTACAGTAGGATAATGAACACTGGTGGGTTTACAGTAGGATGATGAACACTGGTGGGTTTACAGTAGGATGATGAACACTGGTGGGTTTACAGTAGGATAATGAACACTGGTGGGTTTACAGTAGGATGATGAACACTGGTGGGTTTACAGTAGGATGATGAACACTGGTGGGTTTACAGTAGGATAATGAACACTGGTGGGTTTCCAGTAGGATGATGAACACTGGTGGGTTTACAGTAGGATGATGAACACTGGTGGGTTTACAGTAGGATAATGAACACTGGTGGGTTTACAGTAGGATGATGAACACTGGTGGGTTTACAGTAGGATAATGAACACTGGTGGGTTTACAGTAGGATGATGAACACTGGTGGGTTTACAGTAGGATAATGAACACTGGTGGGTTTACAGTAGGATAATGAACACTGGTGGGTTTACAGTAGGATGATGAACACTGGTGGGTTTACAGTAGGATAATGAGCACTGGTGGGTTTACAGTAGGATACTGAACACTGGTGGGTTTACAGTAGGATAATGAACACTGGTGGGTTTACAGTAGGATAATGAACACTGGTGGGTTTACAGTAGGATACTGAACACTGGTGGGTTTACAGTAGGATGATGAACACTGGTGGGTTTACAGTAGGATAATGAACACTGGTGGGTTTACAGTAGGATAATGAACACTGGTGGGTTTACAGTAGGATAATGAACACTGGTGGGTTTACAGTAGGATAATGAACACTGGTGGGTTTACAGTAGGATAATGAACACTGGTGGGTTTACAGTAGGATGATGAACACTGGTGGGTTTACAGTAGGATAATGAACACTGGTGGGTTTACAGTAGGATAATGAACACTGGTGGGTTTACAGTAGGATGATGAACACTGGTGGGTTTACAGTAGGATAATGAGCACTGGTGGGTTTACAGTAGGATACTGAACACTGGTGGGTTTACAGTAGGATACTGAACATCAGTTGATTTTAGTTCCACATATGGTGCTTCAAACATTTTAGGACCTCCTTGGATTTCAAACATTCCAGTAAAGTTCACAGGGAATATTGCAATAACATTTGAGTGAACAGACGTTTGTTAATTAGATCAGAGGATCGTGGCCTGGCAATTTCTACTGTTGGAATGTGTTAACTAAAACTTGATGTCTGAAAAATGGAAGAACTTGACTTGGTCTGATAAAACTCAACCTCAGCGGTAATTAGCCAATGGTTGCGTAAGAACATGTAGCGAGATGCATGAATCTCACCCTGACTCCACGACCGTGACAGTGACTTCTACTCTAAGGGCCTCTAGAGTCCCCGGATCTCAATCTGTTTAGGACGGCGTGAAACAGGAGATCTGCAGCATCAATATTTCGTCAAAAAATCTTCAGAGACTGAGTGACGCCAACAGGTCAGTCAGGACCAAAATCCCTAAGGAAGGTTCCCGGCACCTTGTTGAATCTACGGCCCAAACGATAACGTGTTTTTAAATAACTTTCCGACACATGTTCAAGTCACGGCCTGTTACTTTATCATTGTATTGTTGTCCAGAGAAACGTGGCAGGTAACTCACAGCAATTTGTCTGAAAAATAATTGGTCAATTGAGAAACATGGCAGCTGCTCTTACATCACGACTGCAGTGCAACAGATGCCAGTAACCGAGGGAAACCGCTACCGACAAAGACTTCAGAATAATAATATGCCTGTTTGAGGTGGTCCATTAATAATTGCACTGCCTGGATCAGGGTTGCCATATTGGATTGACAGTGTACCTCTTAATAAGTCACGTACGACTGACAAAAACACCTAAACGCTCGTATTCCCCGTCCAACTGGGCCATTTTAAATGACAGCGTTCAGGTCGATTTAAAGACAGGGTTGTATCGGGAATACGAGCGTTTAGGTGTTTTTGTCAGTCGTACGTGTATTTTTCTGCTTGGATTTCCTCTCGTGCTATTTGCCAGTTAAATGGGTTGTGAACTCCTTCCCACGGCCACTCACCATTACCAGTCAAAGTTATTTAAGATTAAAAAATATATATTGTTTGTTTGAACCTGCCGTCCTAGTCTGACGGGGCAGTGGACGCCCCAGGTTTCCCCATCTGGAAACCTGGGTCTAGATGTGACAAAAACAAGCCAGGAAAACCAGTTGGGTCATTTGATCTGTCGGTATTGTCATGTCCCTAAAGTGCCAAAAGTAAAGAATGTAGTAATAATGTCACTCAGAAGAGATGTCACACGATCCATCTGCCACCTTAGGACATTGGATCATCTGATAGTTCAACACCCACTCAGTCAGTTACAAAAGTCTCTTCTGACGACCCAGTTGGGGCGTCCACTGCTCCGGTTCAAACAAACAATATATTTTTTTTAAATCTTAAATAACTTTGACTGGTAATGGTGAGTGGGCGTGGGAAGGAGTTCACAACCCATTTAACTGGCAAATAGCACGAGAGGAAATCCAAGCAGAAAAATACATGTAATCAATGGCATCCTGTTCTAACTTCTGGTGTTCAGTTTATTAACTTGCAACCCAGCTGAACTCGGATTCAACACAGCAATGACCCGTCAACAACCATAACAAGACAAGAAGGGGACTCTATTTATGACTCCCCCATTATCACACAGGATGCATTGAACGCAGAGTCTTTCGAATGTGAATCACATAGAGAAGAGTTGTCAGTTAAAATGACTCCCCCCATTGTCACACAGGATGCATTGAGCGCAGAGTCTTTCGAATGTGAATAACCTAAAGTAGATTTGTCCGTTAAGACAACTTCCCCCATTGTCACACAGGATGCAATGCACACAGTATTTCACACATTAAGAAATCAAAATATATGCTTATGGTTTCACTTCTATCATTAATTTCTGCAGACAGCTCGTTGATGTGTCCAGTCCCTTGCTTCTTGCCAACACGTGTATGTTCATTCAATATATTTATCATCTTCAACTCAGACCTCCCCAGTTTATCTCGTCAGAAAAAAAAACAATGCAAATGTTTTTGTTCATCTAACATTGAATTCCATCCCCTTCCATCTCTAATGTCTTAATAACTTCCGTTGTGAAGGTACTTCTAGAGCAACTCAGCACTCACCTGAGTGATGAAGGACAACAGCATGCATTTGGCCAGCGTAGCGTCTCTTTGGTTCATCCTCGCGAGTCAGTCAGGTTCTTTCCTCTGCTATCCTGTCTATCTCCTCAGCAAGGCAGCGATGCCATTGGCCGCTGCTCTGTGATACCGTGCGGTTCGTCTCCAATCATTTATAACGTCTGCCCACTGATGTCACAGACGGTGGACTACAGTGTAAATGTTTACTGTACGGGAATAAAAAATTGTTCTAATTCCACATCCCTGCGACCCACTTCGATAGTCTCTGTCCAGCCCCTCTCTCTATTTTCTTTAAAGCCCGTCAATTTTTCCAGAGACTTTTCTTTTGGTGCGGTTTAGACTGACATCCAAATTCTGTGCACTGAGGTGTTGAGTTGTGGGAGCAGTGGGCCGTGTCTGGGTTAAGGTGTCTGTCCTCCTCAGGCTCTCTGTATTGTCTACCCAATGCGGCCGACAGAGATTGACTGAGGTAACGTCCGCTATATGTTCAACAATTGGCCTGAGTGAAGACACCCTGACCACACACAGCTCCAGAACCGTTCACAAGATGCTGACAACACAATGCTGGAGGGTTTGGTTGGTGTAAACGGCACAGCATATGAGGAGATGGTCAGTGGTTTGGCAGGTCGGTGCTGTTCTACCCCCCCCCCCCAAACTAAACCAGGTAGAAGGCTTTAAGTTGTTGGACACAGAATTATCCCTGTTCCATTCTTATGCTGAGAGTTGAGTGTTTTTTACTACTTGCTCACAATGTGATGTGTATTTGATAAAGAACCATTAAAACTGCACCTTTTAAGAAGACAATCATGGTGCAACCAGATAAAGAGACTTTGTTGCTATGGGAAAAGTCTGTCAATTTTTTCTCTCTTGTAGCTTATCTTATATGCCCCTTGCCAGAGGCTGTTTGTTTTGCACTGTTTATTTGTACCATTTCAAGTTATTTGTGTAAAGTGGTTGCCCCTTATATAAAGTGCAATTCATCCAGGACTGCTGTTTATGGAGTTGTGTGCTCGTAGAAAACATGTGATGTGTTTATTCATGTTGGCTCACAGAATCACGCCCGGTATAAATAGCAGGGAAATTGGATGTTGTAAGTCCACAAGAATGCTCAAACTACATCTGGGGAGAACTTCCAGTGTCTGGGTTTTTTTCCCCCAAAACGACTGGTCTTACGAACACATGTTGCTCTCTCCCGAGTCCCGACAGCAAACCAGCTTAAGTCTGAATGTTCGGTGGCTGATTGAATGAAGTCAATGGCTGCGTGATATAAACAAACCGGTTTCCGCGATAAATCAGATGCGTCTGTACTCTGTAATAATAATCTCTCTGCTGTGATTGGGTCACGTCCACCACATGAATCACAATGGCGTACATGTTTTCGGCACGGTCGTACAGCCTCTCACCGCGCCAGCCGACCATATGGCCACCGGTGCCGCCTGAAAATCGGAGGCCAGGACCGCGCACACGTGCCTTCCTCTCTATAAGGCTAAGAGGATTTGCCATGGACCCAGGAATCGGTTCTAAATTAACAGCATAATCGCTTGGTGAAAAAACAGCCCTGCCAAACAACAGAAAGGCAGTCCGGCGGCTGGTGTTCAAGTTCGGCAATTAGGCGCCAGAGAAACGCCTGAAAGTAAAGATGACATCAGCAATAGACATTCTCTAATGCATTGTGGGAAAAGCAGGTTTTTGGTTGTTGCATGTGACATATTTGGAATATTGTTTAAAACCGCTGCTAAATTAGCAGGCTATAATCCAGAATTACGTGTAGGATCAAATTAGACTAACTATCTTGTCATTTATCTTGTCAGCCTGGCTGTCTGCTGTCAATCTTTAGGCACTAGACGGGGAATGCAGGGCCGGTCGCGTTGAATAGCTGAATTCTCGATAATAGTCAGTAAAATGAAATGTATCATGGCATACTACAGTACAATACCATTGTCACAAACAATGCATAGCTGATATGTGCAACAGTATCAGTCACAGTAACACGTCTAACTGAAGTTTTTCACATCAGATGTGTGGTTTCAACAACTACGTTGACTGACAATGACACATCACAAGTACAGTGTATTATCTATTTCTCATGGTTTCAACGTGATTTCGACCGGACGGTAAGAAACATCCCTCTACTGCCATTCACTTGCCACATCTGTCGGGCAAAGACAACCCAAAAAACTAGACCGCAGTTTGCTTCCCTGCTTCCGAAAACAAGCTATTCCCTCACATGTATTTTTGCCCACCGATACAGAAAAATGTAAATGACACCGTCTGTTGAAGCACGCTCAAGCATCTGCCGTTACAATAACGTGACCCCAGAGAGCATAGGCTCGCTATCCAATGCCTTCATTGACATAATGTGACGCATTTCCCTCCCTTCCCTCAGCACATGCCTTTTCCCTGTTTTGCTATGGCCTAATCGGGGTTTTGCATTAAAGCTTTACAGGTTTTATGGATCTTGCATCATGGTCGAAGTCTTTCATGTTTCAAACGCTGTACAATGCAGTTATCATTTCAGAAGACACAAAGCAGAATAATAGCATAGAAATGGGGAATGTGGACAGTGTGAGTAGAAATGCATGTATTCGTTCATATAAATGGGTACATAAAAAAATATGGAGGGGTTGGTAGCTCAGTGGTTGAGTGCATGCTTTGTATGTACCGTATCTCCAGCTGCTCCCCAGGTTGCAGTTGCAAATGAGAATTTGTTCTCAATCGGCCTACCTGGTTAAATAAAAAATAAAATAAATACCAATGTGCAATTTTAAATGTACACAGAAGATATCGTGACGGGGGAAATGTTGCAAGTTAATTGGTGTTGCAACTTGTGTAGAATAGCAGCACTGTGTTTGATGTTGACTTCCTGCATGATGAATGAGCACATCTGTTCCACTCCATGTGACACAATCGGTTTGACGGGAACAAAAACTGAAAACCAAAACTACCATACCGTACCACGCAAATCTGATTGATTTACAGAAGACGATCACTTGACTTTCTGTTAGGATATGACGAGCAAAAAACATTTATTTGAACTGTTTCTTGTCCCAAGAAACAGTTCATTTCCCAAACATTTGACAACGTAACCATAGTGACAATAGTGACCTCTGCTGGTCAGAAACATGTATCAACATGTGAGATCTTGACATACCTAAGCCGTACAGTAGTTTCCCAATAAACTGTGTAAATCTTGTTGAAACAATGCGCAGCTTGGACGGTATGAATACAATTGTGCCACCATGGTAAAATGTTTAGAATAATATATACATATATAGAAAAGAATATGATATGTTGTGTAATATAAAATGAGTTTATTGAACAACTGTGGGGGGTTTCTTGATTGATTGTGTTGAATAAAATGAGCTATTTGAACAACAATCGATAGTGTGGGGTTTCTATCCACTAACCAAGAAATTAGTAGATTGAATATCTGAGCCAAACATTGGAAAAAATGACGGTGCAACTTTAAAACCAATGTGTGGTAACCATGATTTACTGTACATGTGAATAAGTCAACTGCCATCAGGGAATATCGATGCCATGAAAGGGTGTACCTGGTCTGTAATGTTTATATGGGTGGCACAGGTCAAATCTACATGAATTTTACTCATGAATGCACAGCCCCACATGCAGCAGGTTGCGATGAACTGTGTGTTGTGACACATTCCTTCCGTAACCATCATAACAGATTTCTGTGACTTGTGCCACTGCTGACCTTAAGATTATGGTTTGTTCCTTCTAGGACCACTGTGGTTAGGTATTCACCACTGCTGACCTTACGATTGTGCTTGGTTCCTTCTGGGGCCACTGTGGTTAGGCATTCACCCCTGCTGACCTTAAGATTGTGGTTTGTTCTTCTAGGGCCACTGTGGTTAGGTATTCACCACTGCTGACCTTACGATTGTGGTTTGTTCCTCTAGGACCACTGTGGTTAGGTATTCACCACTGCTGACCGAAAGCACCCCATAAGCCTTGAGGTTTCAGAAATGATCTGACCCAGTCGTCTAGCCATCCAATTAACCCAGACCTTGATCATGCAATGTGTTAGGAGATGGAACCATAGCATCATGGATGTGTTGGCTCGTCATCAGTGTATATACAAGTATATTGCATAAGATATAAGTGTATTGCCTCAAGGCGGCGCACTTTTAACATGTTAAAATTGGGTTTCTTATGTAGTTGTCCTGGGAAAATTAGTTATTTTCTGTACCGTTTCATTTTTATGCTGCCACACTTGAAAAACATGTGCAATTAAAACACATGCCATGTTCATGGAATTGATTGAAATATGAAAGTGATTGAAATATGTTCTCAGAGCAGCATCGCATCTGATTGGTTCTCTCAGTCGCCCAATCAGAGGCGGGACACGGTTTGGAGCGACAGCAGGAGGCGGGACTTGGTTTGGCATCTGGGCCGCTCAGTTGTATTCGTTTTGGGGTTATATTATGCTTTGTGAACTAGACTAGAGTTTATTTAGTTTGTGTGTTAGTGTGTGTGACAGTGGGTACGAAAGTGTGACCTGGGTACGAAATGGATGCAAATCCATCCTTTTCACTGTCATGTCTTTACAGAAGTGATCCGATTTATTCACTATGTGCCTCGGATTTAATGACCGCATCTCAAACAGTGAACAATAACTTCATTAAGGAGCAGAAGGAGCTTTTGAAGGTAAAGCTCTGCTTTTTATTGTATTATTTTGTATTAGAGTCTTTTATCCCCCGATCTCCTATTTCGTTTCATTTTGTATATGTGTATTTTATAAATGTTACATTTTAAAAAGCGTCGGATCCAACTGATCCAAATGTTGTATAGCCAATTACATAGCTTTTATTCATTTAATCTGGATATAATTCACTTTTCACTGAAAGTTAGGACCATCACGTGACTTTTGACAATTCAAGTCACGGCTCTGTTAACTGAGTAAATAATTGTCTAAGCAGAGAGTCCTATGGGTGACTTATTCATTTGCAGCATAACAATTTTCCTGGCGTTCAAACTGAATTTGGTGACATTTAAAGTTTACAGGTATAGGCCTGTTGTGTTTCCCATGAAGGATAAAGGGACAATTTACATATGGCATAATAAGAACCAATAACTCTCCCACACACATTTTACAGCTCATTCATAGTTAACTTTTGTTTGGCAACTGAGTGTCAGGAATTCAGTTGTTCTCAGTTACCAAAGAGCCTCCTCTCACCATTGTGTCACAACAAATAGTCTTTCTATGCTCCGTGTCCTTTGATGTCGTCGGGGCAAATTCTTGGCAAACTTGATGTCCCCAAAATGGAGACTGATAAAAGAACCAGAGAAACTGGCAATCCAGTTACACATTTATAACCTAAATTCATCACTACAAAAAGCACTCAGTTGACAGAAAGAGAAAATTAAAGCGTATTAAAGAAACTCAAGTAAGCCATAGACGTTCTGTGAAGAATTGAAACATATTCCACATCTTAACGAAATATCATCTTTAATCTTAACTTTCAACCTATCCTCAACCAACACTTTACAGAACAAACATAGAATGCACACCTCCCCAGCCAATCAGGTGACACCTTAGTTCCATCTTTGCTTGGAGACCTCCCCCCTCATCCACACTCACCAGAATCAGAATCAGAAAAGTGTTTAATCGCCATGAATGTGTGAACAGACAAGGAATTTACTTTGGCAGCAAGGTGCGTAAATAAAACATATGAATAGAACAATATAATTTATACTAAGGGGCTGAGGGGTTATAGGGATAAATAATATACAAAATGCTGTCCTCCATTTCTCCTCGGCCCAGACTCTGAAGACGCTGGAGCAACAGCAGCTCAGCCGCATGCGTCAGCTGACGGAGGAGCAGAAGACCTTCGCCTTCGTCATGAACAAGAGGCTAAGCCTAAGAGGCCCAATGAGGCCCCAGACATCCACCTTGGTCTCCCACTCCTCCAGCGCTCTCCGCAGAGTCCCGGGGCCACGGTCCGCCCCGGCGGCCTTACCCACACGCACTGCCGGCAAGAGAGCGTTTAGTGCCAATAGTGCCAACAGCAAGGTCCTGTTTGAGCAGTCCTTAACCGGCCTGTCGCCGTGGCCGGAGAAACCGAAGAAGGGTGTGGAGACGCGGCAGGTCAGGAAGGCAGCGGAGGCAAGCACTGTGATTGGAGCTGATCCTGCCACGGCCCACTGGGTGACTGCCATAATAGTTGCCGAATATAACGTTTAGATATTTTTGTCCTGTGACGATGACGATGACGTTTTTGCTCTGTTTTGTGAATTACTTTTCTCTTTTGTTGTAGGTTTTGAAGGAATACGGGGCCTGTCAGCGGTGTTGTTGTGAATGTGGTCACACGAGGGCGCTGTTGAGCAGGAGACTGAGTTGCCCGGCCTTATTACAGAGCTCCTGATTCTGCTCTGTAATGTTATGGGCTGCGGAGTGGGAAAGGACTCATTTGCCAACAACTTTCCTTAGAGGCAGACTTAGGATTTATCAGCGGATGTCTCTCCTGACAATTTACCTGCACCCTTCACAGGATATATCTATACCCTTCACTGGACATGTATCTCATGGAATCTACCTACACCCTACTCTGTATCTACCTATACCCTACTCTGTATCTACCTATACACTACTCTGTATCTACCTACACCCTACTCTGTATCTACCTATACCCTACTCTGTATCTACCTACACCCTACTCTGTATCTACCTATACCCTACTCTGTATCTACCTATACCCTACTCTGTATCTACCTATACACTACTCTGTATCTACCTATACCCTACTCTGTATCTACCTATACACTACTCTGTATCTACCTATACCCTACTCTGTATCTACCTATACACTACTCTGTATCTACCTATACCCTACTCTGTATCTACCTATACCCTACTCTGTATCTACCTATACACTACTCTGTATCTACCTATACCCTACTCTGTATCTACCTATACCCTACTCTGTATCTACCTACACCCTACTCTGTATCTACCTATACACTACATTGCATCTACCTTCACCCGACTCTGTATCTACCTATACACTACATTGTATCTACTTATACCCTACACTGTATCTACCTTTACACTACTCTGTATCTACCTATACACTACATTGTATCTACCTATACACTACATTGTATCTACCTATACCCTACACTGGATATCCAGTGCATCCGGAAAGTATTCACAGCTCTTAATTTTTTCTACATTTTTTTTGTGTTACAGCCTTATTCCAAAATTGTTCAATGTTTTCCTCAGAATTCTACACACAATACTATATAATGACAAAGTGAACAAAAGTTTGATTCATATTTTTAATAAATTTCAGAAAAATTAAGACTAAAACTGTTTCTAAGTCGGTGGGTGTGGCTTGCTGGGGGTGTTGATGGGGGGCTGTGTGAGGGCTTTAGTGTCAAACCTGTTGAAAAACTGGTTTAGCTCGTTGGCTCTTTGCCTGCCCCCCTCCACCTCCTGGTTCTTCTGCGTGAAGCCTGTGATGGTCTTCATTCCCCTCCACACCATATTGCTGTCCACCTGCTGGAGTCTGTGATGGTCTTCATTCCCCTCCACACCATATTGCTGTCCACCTGCTGGAGTCTGTGATGGTCTTCATTCCCCTCCACACCATATTGCTGTCCACCTGCTGGAGTCTGTGATGGTCTTCATTCCCCTCCACACCATATTGCTGTCCACCTGCTGGAGTCTGTGATGGTCTTCATTCCCCTCCACACCATATTGCTGTCCACCTGCTGGAGTCTGTGATGGTCTTCATTCCCCTCCACACCATATTGCTGTCCACCTGCTGGAGTCTGTCTTCCATCCTCCCCCTGTAAGCGTCCTTGGCATCCTTAATCCTATTGGCTGCTTCTGAACACACTTCACCCCCCGCCAGGAATGCTCTCTATTTCCTGTTCGGAAGGTGTCTGATGTCCCTGGTGATCCACGGTTTATTGTTGGAGAAGCAGCGGGTAGTCTTAGTTGGGATTGAGAGATCTGTACAGAAGTTGAGGTAACCTGTGAAAGCCTCTGCCAGATCGTCGATGTCCCTGCCGTGCGCCCTCCTATAGAATACATCGCAATCAGTGAGGTCTAGACAGTCCTGTAACGACTCCATTGATTGCTCGGACCATACTCTAATAGTCCTGGTGATTGG
This sequence comes from Dallia pectoralis, assembly GCA_029465975.1. Taxonomy (NCBI): domain Eukaryota; kingdom Metazoa; phylum Chordata; class Actinopteri; order Esociformes; family Umbridae; genus Dallia; species Dallia pectoralis. The sequence continues at coordinate 5,426,698 of CM055743.1, forward strand.
GGGTTGCTGTAGGACATTAGGCTGATAGCTGGCCAATAAGGTGAACCATGTTATGGTCTGACCTCCCAAGTGGGGGGAGGGCAGAAGAGCTGTATGCATTCCTGACATTAGCATACATCAGGTCCAGTGTTTTGTTTTCCCTTGTCTTGCACTTTGCATACTGTGTAAAGCTTGACAGTGTTCTATTGAGATCCCCAGAGATAAGAAAAAGGGTGTTTGGGTGCTGGGTCTGCAGGCTTGCAGTAATGGAATGGAGGACGTCACTGGCGGATCCCCCGTCAACTGCCCAGTGCCATTGTGTAAGCATAGACCAACATCCTTGTGGATTGTTTGTACTAGATTGTGGGGGTCAATGATACAAAGAGATTGCTATTGTGTTTAACATGAAAGCCATATTAAACATTTGAACACTTTTGAAGAGTGTATTTACGTCGGGGGTTTTCAAACCTTTGTGGTAAGACCCAATTTGTAAAGGCAAATTTTTCTAGGACCCCCTTATGACTGCAATGTGCGACTGAACTTCTACATGATCTGGGAAGGAACATTTGAACTGCCGAAATCAAGAACTTTGCTGCAGTTCTATGTCTTGGGAAATCGTTTGTAGTTATGGGTTTCATTATAATGTTGACATTCTACAAAATTACTTATGGGGCACAGTTTTAAAGCCTGATAAAGAATTATTTCTTATTTTAATTTAATCATGTCCATAAAATGTAGAAATCACGCAGTAAATATATTCCACAGTGCCCTTCGTCAAACGCAGATTAATCTGTCGTTTTTGGTAGAATAAAAAACAAAAAGATAAATAAAGAAAACTATTTGACCTCGGATACCATGCAGTACCTCGGCTGACCACGTCAGGTCGCTGTTTACCATCTCTACTGTACTACTTACTGTGTCTCAACGTGACGACATAACACCGTCACCGACGCATCCGCAGAGATACCGGTACTTTAAAAATACCGCTACAAAGCAAAGCCAGTTGCGGTCAGAGTCGGCGCTTGGACTACATTACTATAGAGTCGTTTTACCCAATTAGTATTACCTAAGTGCTACGTATTTTCACGAGTTACTAATCGAATTGTACCTTCATTGAGAATTCAACTTCTGGGACAGAAAAGTATCGAGAGACCTAAAACCCCCCAGGATGGGTGCTGCCCTGGGAGCTTATTCTATCGCCAGCTGGGTAAGGGTTTCTCATAGAAAATATTATGAATATGACATATTTGTGAACAACAATAAGTTTTACATGCCAATATATAATTGTTGCACAGTCGCATCAGTTGAGCGGATGTCTCGTATGAATAATAATAAATCACTGAACGGATTTTACTGGAGGATACGTATGCCTGAAACGAAACTTAAAGTACTCGTTTGGCTTGTTTCAAAACATGTTTCAGCCGGCCTGTTCCCCGTTTCTGTATATCACAGTATTAAATCATTATGCAAAAAAATTATAATATATATTTATTTATAAGGGAAATATTCTATTACATACAATATGGGCTCCTTCTGCTTTACACCCACAAACAGTTAAGGGGTGACCCCCTGTGTGTTTCCGGTAGATCCCTTTTGTCTTCCATGTAGCCTACAAGTCCCACATATTATAGTACCAAAGGCGTGGGTGAAGATTAAATCACACTGGGCCACTACTAGTCCTCCTCTCTACTGGTGATTAATTGGATTAACTGTGTTGGCCTTGTCCTTGTCTGAATACAAAGGCCACCACATGCATAAACAGGTTACCAAATAGACTGTTTAGCTTTGTAGTCAGGCATGTGTAACAATACAACCTACATGTAATTGCTGATTTACAACTGTGTCTACCTAAGGAATAAAACTCTGGCTTTCCATTATGTAGCTGTTGCTAAAATATTATTGTTATTTAACAGCCAGAGCTTTGGTCCAAGCACAGATACAATGTTATACAGATGTACATTGACACAGGACGGATGCCAGGTTCCCTTTGCTACCCAGAAAACCCCCAGCCACCACCTCCACCCTCACATTTCTAGTTTCCGCTACATATTCTAGCTTCTTGTGTGTCTGGCTGAGCCTAACTGGTGTCTGCGTGCCAGGAGAGTTAATTTGTTTACAAGCTCCCCACCCGGAAGGTTAACTGTTGCTCCCAAGTAGTCAGATGTCCTAAGGGCACATTGCCAACATCCATGTGAATCGATTTTCCCTCAGAGACCAGGTTCAATTCAAATGTGATGTGTCTGTCCCTCAGAGACCAGGTTCAATTCAAATGTGATGTGTCTGTCCCTCAGAGACCAGGTTCAATTCAAATGTGATGTGTCTGTCTGAGTGAGCAGAAGCTTATCTATGACACTGACCAACACTGAAGTCACTTAGTTTCTTCCCACGCGATGTCTATTGTTTTCATGGATTTGATTAGATATGTTGAAAAGCCATGGTATATATATATATATATAGCCTCTGTTGGATTTGAGGTATGTCTGAGCAGAGAAAGACCCCTCCACCACCACCCCACCCACACACATATCCGCGGTGAAGAGGCCTCTTACCACTTGTTTAGTGCTCAGTACTGAGGTTAACCAGTCCTTCCCTTACTGGTTTGTCCCTAGCCAACTTTCAACGTTACATGGACGTTTGCTGATGGTTTGCCCCTTCAACCCCGCTTCCCTATTGGCAACAGTAAAATAAAAGTCAAATAAATTTAGACAGAGTGACGGATTGCCTTCAGTCCTTGTCAGTCTCTGAAAGACGGTCTGTACGGGGGGACTGGGATCCAGGTAATGTTCTTCTTTCCTCTGTCCAGATTCCCTGTCTGTGTGGTGGGGCGTCTTGCGTCTTGTGCAGCTGTTGCCCACAACGCCAGAACTCCACGGTGACTCGCTTCGCCTACGCCGTCATCCTGCTGCTCTGGACCGTCGTAGCATGCATCATGCTGTCACCAGGGGTGGATCAACGGCTGATGAAGGTACAGACAGATTAATTAAATCCCTGTGAATGAGACGGGGCGCGTGTGCACGTGTGTGTGTGTGTGTGTGTGTGTGTGTGTTACAGTACCAAAACACAAGAGTATTTGTTTAACGGAAAGAAACCGTCAAGTATGTATAGATCGAACTGAGCGGAATGGTCACCGTCTCTGTCCGCCCGCGCCCGTAGATCCCTGGGTTCTGTAAAGACGGAGCTGGTTCTTCGATTCCGGGCGTCCAGGGCTACATGGACTGTGAGACCTTTGTGGGCTACCAGGCCGTGTACCGGATATGTTTTGGCGTGAGCATGTTCTTCCTGGCGTTCTCAGTGATCATGGTCGGTGTCAAGAGTAGCCGTGGCCTTCGCTCTGCCATCAACAACGGGTAAACGACATCACACACTTGGTTTAAAAAATCTCGAATTAAACGTATAGGTCTTCCTTTGCAAAAAAACACCACTTCTTACTGCGTGCAATGAAAAATTGTCAGAAGGAGGGCAGAACCCTTTAGATCTAAGTCTTTTTGCTGAGTGTTTAAGCGTACGTCTTACACTAAAGTCCCAGGAGCTTCCGGGGTGCACAGATCAGGTAGTGAGTTTGTGTTTATTCTATATGAGCTGTAGACGGAGTAGGCCAGTTGAAAGAACTGGTTGGAGTTCATTCCCTATATTTTATCTTCCAAAACCGCTGCTAAATTCCTCTTGTTTCTCTAAAACGGCTCTGATTTCATCCACCTGATGTAAGTGCAACCCAAGGACCTGCTTAAGGTTGGCTGGGACATCTGATTGGATTAGATTGGATTAGATTGGTGGTGGGAAAGTGGGATATTTGTACATGGTTACAGGGATCTTGAAGAAGGAGATCACTCCATTTTGCCATACCCAGTGCACTGCTATTCCTATTCATGTTGCTACATTTCCTATTCAAATGTATACTATGGAAAACAAGGACGTCTCTTCGTGACCCCAAACCTTAGAACGGTGAAGCACCTATAGTACTGATCGAGGAGCTCTGTAAATATGTTTTAAAAGTGATGCCTAATGTGGAAGACTGAGCTCCCAGTTAAAGACTGAGCTCCCAGTTAAAGACTGAGCTCACAGTTAAAGACTGAGCTCACATCTCCCCACAGGTTTTGGTTCTTTAAGATTGCTGCCATGGTTGCAGTGACCGTCGGTGCCTTTTACATTCCTGACCAGCCTTTTACTAACGGTAAGATGAACATGATCAAATACATAGTTTATAGCCTTTGGACACTTGTGTTGATCAGGCATGTAGCGGTTGACCAATCACATTCTGCATAACCAACATGATCATGATGAATATTCTGTTCAGAGTTGATTCATTTGATTGGACAATTAACACACTGGATTATTGACACGCGTAATAACAACATTTGTTCTAATTGTGACACACAAGTATCATTACTTCCGGAATGTTTGGGCTCATTGTGGTACGCCAATGTGTGTGTGTGTGTGTGTGTCTGTAGTGTGGTTTTGGTTTGGTGTCGTTGGGGCGTTTCTCTTCATCTGCAGCCAGCTGATTTTGTTGGTGGACTTTGCCCACTCGTGGAATGAGTCCTGGACGGGCAAAAGGGAGGCAGGGAACTCCAAGCGCTGGTTTGCAGGTAAGAGTCCCTAAAATGCTGGATATCAAAAAAAAAAACGTCATTTAAAAGCCACGAACAGACACGCATGCGTAGCATGAAATACAATAAAATTAACAATCACGAGAAATGGGAAATAAAAAAACGACTCACAAGTACCATGTCGTCCTGTTCAAACACATACATGTGCGGTGGACTCTGAAGTACAGTAACTAGAAAATAAGATCAGGAGAGACCAACACAGGCTTAAATATGCACTCTTTATCACCTGACTGCTAGCCCTGCTTGCTGTGACTCTATTCAACTACATCATGGCCATCGGCGCCGTCGTCCTGATGTTCATGTTTTACGCTTCTCCGGAGGAATGCCGGCTCAACAAGTTCTTCATCATCATTAACGTGTTGCTGTGTGTCGTTGTATCTGTGGTCTCTGTTATATCCCGTGTCCAGGTGAGTCCATGTTCCACATTTACTCAAGGTGTTGCCAAGGGGAATCTGTTGCCAATGGGGAATCTGTTGCCATGGGGAATCTGTTGCCAATGGGGAATCTGTTGCCAAGGGGAATCTGTTGCCATGGGGAATCTGTTGCCATGGGGAATCTGTTGCCATGGGGAATCTGTTGCCATGGGGAATCTGTTGCCATGGGGAATCTGTTGCCATGGGGAATCTGTTGCCATGGGGAATCTGTTGCCATGGGGAATCTGTTGCCATGGGGAATCTGTTGCCATGGGGAATCTGTTGCCAACGGGAATCTGTTGCCATGGGGAAACTGTTGCCAAGGGGAATCTGTTGCCATGGGGAATCTGTTGCCATGGGGAAACTGTTGCCATGGGGAAACTGTTGCCTAGGGAAATCTGATGTTCTGAGTGGAAACCTTCTGTGCAATTAAGGCCTAGGCAACTTCTCAGCACTCTCTTCCGTTTCTTTCTTTTTGTGTCCCGATATGGCATTAGATACAAATCCAAAACATTAATGATAAGGTTTGTTTCATTTTTACGATGGCAATGCAATTGCTTATGTGTACAGTGCACAGTAAAACGCGTTCAATCAGTTGTTACACCTCCCCTTACTGGTACACAGGACTTTGGATGACAGTTGTTCTTATGGAAGTGTGTCTATATCGTTTCGAATTTCTCCACAGAGCTCAGTCCTCCCTCCCTTATCTGATGTCACTGTTGTGTCATTATTGGTTCAATCCTTTTTCGTAGGAGTCCTCGCCCAACTCCGGTATCCTGCAGTCTTCCTTCATAACCCTGTACACCATGTACCTGACCTTGTCGGCCATGTCCAACGTGCCAGGTGAGGCTTAGGGTCTGCATCCTGTCATCAGATGTTCCTCATGGTTCCGTGCTTAACGAACGAACGGTTTAACGCCGCGCGACTAATCGCTATCTACATTTAATATTGCCCCAAACCTGTGCACCTGAATATTGTAATAATGCTCTAATAATTGACACGGGGATGGAGTAAAATATAATTAAAGGAAACCTCTGGATTCCCCTCCATTAGAGCGGGAATGCAATCCGAGCCTGCTGAGCATCCTCTATCAGGCGTGGGTGCCCACGGTAGCCCCCCTGGTGATTGAGAACCAGACGGCGGTGATCATTGACGGCACGGAGGAGCCCAGCCTGTCCTCCACCCCCTATCTGCTGTGGTGGGATGCCCAGAGCATTGTGGGATTGATCATCTTCGTCGTCTGCATCCTCTCCTCCAGGTATGATTGGTTTAACTGGGCGTGACAGCGGTTTTTGGGAACAGGGGTCGTGTCAAGTTTAGGGAACAGGGGTCGTGTCGAGTTTAGGGAACAGGGGTCCTGTCGAGTTTAGGGAACAGGGGTCCTGTCGAGTTTAGGGAACAGGGGTCCTGTCAAGTTTAGGGAACAGGGGTCCTGTCAAGTTTAGGGAACAGGGGTCTTGTCAAGTTTAGGGAACAGGGGTCCTGTCGAGTTTAGGGAACAGGAGTCCTGTCAAGTTTAGGGAACAGGGGTCCTGTCAAGTTTAGGGAACAGGGGTCCTGTCAAGTTTAGGGAACAGGGGTCCTGACAATTTAATTTGAGACAAACTGAGTGTTTTTTGACCCGTTCATAGGAATTAAATCTTCATTTTGTTCACCGTGGTCAACAGTTATTAAAGTATTTCAATATTCCAAATTCCCCGAAATATAATTGAACTGATCTGTGGGATGTGTGGGACCACCACGTCCACGGCCAGATATCACAGGTCGGTGCTGTTTTCGTAGGACACGGAGGACATAATAAGCATTGGTCATAATGTTATTGCACATCCGTGTTTATTGTAAGAAGGAAACAAATCTGTTGTGTATTGGGTGAACACAGAGTTAATTCATTACATCACGAAGGCTGCTCCATGAGTACCTAATAAACTAGTCAGATGAACAACAAACTATGTAGAGTCTCAAGTTTTTAGAGTATATGAACTGTTCATCGTGTGGCCGGACCATGGTTGACACCTGCACATGGTCATGACCTTCTGGTGTCGGTCCGAAGCCCTTCTTCCCAAACAACTTGGCAGAGGCCAACAGACAGTTGCCTTTATCAGTCCAGAGAAGCAACAACGCTATCTATTGCCTGTTTCTGTGCTTGTGAGCGGACATCTCCCTAACATTATAATAAACGACACATTATTAACTATACAATGTACGGGGTTTCACAGGATCTGAGATTGTCATGTATCTGTCACACACATATATCATCTGTAACACACATATATCATCTGTCATATACATATATATTCAGTCAGATACATATATATTCGGTCAGATACATATATATTCGGTCAGATACATATATATTCGGTCAGATACATATATATTCAGTCAGATACATATATATTCGGTCAGATACATATATATTCAGTCAGATACATATATCATCTGTCACATACATATATATTCAGTCAGATACATATATATTCGGTCAGATACATATATATTCGGTCAGATACATTCAGTCAGATACATATATATTCAGTCAGATACATATATATTCAGTCAGATACATATATATTCAGTCAGATACATATATATTCAGTTAGATACATATATATTCAGTCAGATACATATATATTCGGTCAGATACATATATATTCGGTCAGATACATATATATTCGGTCAGATACATATATATTCAGTCAGATACATATATCATCTGTCACATACATATATATTCAGTAAGATACATATATCATCTGTCATATCTGTCTCCTCGCAGCATCCGCTCGTCCACCCACAGCCAGGCGAACAAGTTGACATTCTTCACCAATGAAACCGTGATCCTGAAGAACATGGGCAGTCCGGACGAAGAGGAAGGGACGGGGAAGGCCGCCAGGCGTGTGGTGGACAACGAGTGGGACGCCGTCCAGTACAACTACTCCTGCTTCCACCTCATGTTCTGCCTTGCTTCGCTCTACATCATGATGACCCTAACCAACTGGTACAGGTCGGTGAAACCACACATCTGGTCGGCGTCCTAAAACCCTGTGTCCGGCGATTTGTTCTTCTCTGACCTCGTCCACCAACTGGCTCCGAACCCTCTGGTTTTCACACAACTCCAATTGACAGTTGGTAGTTAAATAGCGGTAAACAGGGAGCAAATCACACCGTTTTTGAAACTGGGCCGATTGCTCTGTCCGTTGAACCCAAACGATATGTAGTGATTTCTTCCAAGGGAAAACAACGCACGAACTTTCAGCCAAATCCGAAATTGGACACCTTAGAAATAGTCATTAGTCAAAGTATTTGCAGACAGACAGATGTACGGCTTTGTGCTTATGGAATCGAGTGAAGACCCACCCCCTCAATTCAAACCCCTAAGGCCCAACAGATCCACCCCGTTTCTGGGAACGAGCACCAGCAGTCAGAGCCTGGGGACGAGGTTAGGCGTCTGATCCGCCGTTTGGTGTACCTCCGGGGTGGTTGTGGGTTCTAGATGTGACGTGCTGATTTTGACTCGTGTGAACGTAACATAACATATGACATTTCTTCCCCAACAGCCCTATTGGAGACTACAGCAAATGGCCGGTAGTTTGGGTGAAAATCCTATCCAGCTGGTGCTGTCTCCTCATCTACGCTTGGACCCTAGTTGCACCCATTATATTGCCAAACCGAGACTTCAGCTAAAAGCATTTCTCTCAACCCCTGTTCGCCATTTTGTTTACGATTACGTTTTACACGTAAACACCGACCGCGTAGACCTACGTCTACGGAGATTTCCTGGCTAAGACGGATCTGCGGAGGGTGTTGGATATTGATGGCTTTTTATGAAACGAGGTGTTTGTACATTTGAAGTTGAGGATTTTCCACAACATGGGAACAAATGCGTGCAGTGATACAAATTCATGTCACAGATACTTTTTTACTCGGTTTTATATTTTTCTACAAATATAGTCTTGTTCCGGTCTCAACAGGTATCTGGTCATTCCTGGCTTAATGGTTCGAACTGGATTAATCACTTTTGAAAGGAGATACTCCTTTCAGTGGGATGGACCTATGTGTCTCAGTGTTTAAAGAAAGTGTCATTTGCTCACATGTTGCTCAGTAATCGGTTTATTTGCACTTAAATCATTGACATTTCAGTGTTTCAAATGCTTTAATTGTAGCCATTACCATTCCGTTGTTGCAGAGATTTAATGCTACATGATTTGATATTGTAGCTGCCATGCCGTTAAATGCCTTACATAGCTATCTGTAAATATTTGTGTATTGTGAATTGCCGAAAAGTGTTTTATTTGGAAAGCGTTACACAATCAATTGCAACTTTTAATGCTACTGCCAAATATTTGCAATTTTATACTGTTTTTGTCTTGGAGATTTCTAAATGTAACAAAACTGAATCAATAAACTGGAGGAACTCCAGGATATTTTGCACATTGCAATTGTGTGTGAAAATGATGAATGTAAAATGAAGGCTATGCCTTTTAAGCCTATGTGTAGGCTATTCATCTTATTGTGCATTTGTTATTTAAATTTAGGCATTAAAGCTGAACATACAATAATTTGCACACTCATGTAGCTGCCTTTTTAGTAGTGTCAGAGGCAAATATCAGAACGGGGGGAGGGGTACAGTCTAAGGGGTAAAGCCAGGTGTATTTATGGCAACCCCCTAATCTGGGACTTATACCCAGGGCACCAGGTGAGGGCAAATTAATAATGAGGTAGAACAAAGAATCAATGCGGGGTAACAGTCGAATAAAATGAAAAGAGCAAATCAAATAAACCGAACAAATAGGAACAAGGATATTAAACACTGGAACGTACAAAAATAACACTACATTCACATAGATTCATGAGCTGTCAATTCCTTAGGTTCGGCAGAAACAACACCTCCTTGTTTACATTTATTTACAGCAACAGCACTATTTACTTCATCACAACCGTTGTGTCAAATGCTTTTCACACCCTGAGTAAGTGTCAGTTGTACAACCAAAGTTTGGGTCATTTGTAAAACTAAAATCTGCGTCAGTTGCACAGCCCACATCTGTGTCAGTTGCACAGCCCACATCTGTGTCAGTTGCACAGCCCACATCTGTGTCAGTTGCACAGCCCACATCTGTGTCAGTTGCACAGCCCACATCTGTGTCAGTTGCACAGCCCACATCTGTGTCAGTTGCACAGCCCACATCTGTGTCAGTTGTACAGCCCAAATCTGTGTCAGTTGCACAGGCCAAGTCAGTATCAGTTGTAAAACTCAAATCTCTGTCAGGTGTAAAGCCCAAATATGTGTCAGTTGTACAGCCCAAATCTGTGTCAGTTGTACAGCCCAAATCTGTGTCAGTTGTACAGCCCAAATCTGAATATGAGTGCACTTCAGACCTATGTGGCTTTGATGTCCGGCAGTGTGAAAACTCTTTCCTCCAATATCCTCTGTGCACCGTGAACCACTTGGCACCTGAACTCTGAGCAGCGGTCCCCGTAGGTCGAGGTCAGTTTGAGGAAGGTCCACATGCGTACAAGCCGTTGGCGTTCAGGCTCGGCGGGGAGTTGAAGACCCGGCCAGCCGGGATGACCAGTCCATCTTTAAACCAGGTGACGGTCACCTGTTCAGGGCAGAAGTCCTTGATGCAGAGGTTGAGCGTGTACTCAGCCGAGGGAACGGTGGCTCACTCTTAATGAACATTACGCTCGGAGGGGTACCTGGAAAAGGATTTAAAATATCGTACTGACTGAACCAACATGGGGAACAACGGACTGAAACAACTGGTTCACAAGTTGGGCAGAGGCAGGACACATGACACAAAAGCAACACACCAGAAATCAGTAGGGAAAGTAATAAAACTTAAATAAGGCTCCCAATTGGTGAAAGCTCAGCTGCCCCTAACTGGGAGCCTCCAAAAACTCACAGCAGTGATGCCTAGAGGCTACCCTGTCCTCAGAATGCAGTCCCCTGGCAAAATCAGTTGTAAGCCCTGTGCTAAAAATGTGTTACTTACCTCGTGTGTTGATATGATAGAGAACGTCTCTGTATCCTGGCAGAGGGAAACTGGAATGATAAACGCGGCACGTGTAAACCGCGTTCTCGTCTACCTCAGCCATGACCAGTTCGATTTTACTCCACATGCTGTACATGCTCTCGTGGTCGGAAAACGGTCCGTAATTGGTGATCGACCTCACTTGCTCCCCATCGTTTCTTGTCCACTCGAGTTCTACATACCCCGGGTAGAATTTCTCAACCCGGCAGCAAAGCACCAGCAACGTCTTCACCTTTGGGATCTGAGGTATGCTGGAGATTTGAAGGAATGTTGGATTCACTGGAGAAAAAATAAAAAGAGTACGTGAGCGTGAAAAGGCAAAAGCAACACATGTGGTAGAAAATTTGAGTTTTTGAATAACCCCAGATATTTCACATTGTTGGTTTACCTCAAAACGGGCATAGTGTATTGGTCAACTAATACTCAAACCCTTAACTAACTGAATGAGGTGTGCTTGTAACAAAGAACTTTGTAAAATGGCTCAGGTGAGACCAGAGAAGAGGTTAGAGACACTCTGCTTTATTACAATACAATTACTCCATTCCATCATCGCTGCTACATTACCTTGTACACTGACGGGGGTCTCTCTAATAATCCTCTTCCCTCCGTACTGTACCACACACTGGTACTTAGTCATGTCCTCCTTGACAGACACACAGATGGTCAGGGTGGAAACGTGGAGCGTGCCCTCAGAGCTCGTGTTCGCCTGGTCGCTCAGGTCCTCGCGGCTCAACAGGGCCTCCGATTGGCTGTTGTATGCGGAGGCACAGTCCCCATTGGCCAATGTTTTGAACCATTTCACCTTGAGCTCACTAATTCGGCGAACGTTTTTAATGGTGCATCGTAAGTCCGTCGGCTTTAAGGCGTAAACGATAGATGATTGGCTTATGTCAGAGACGGTGGGCGGAACTGGGGGGGGGGAATGAAAGATATCCTGTCAGTGAAAAATCTGCTTGACACCAGATGTACGGCAGTGGAGACACATCACTGTAAAAGTACCTGTAAACGTACCTGTATGGATGTACCTGTAGAAGAGCAACACACCTCCAATGACGGCGAAAACCAGAAGAACGCTGACGACACTAGAAACTGCAATCAGTGTTATGGCATCGAAGCCCGGCTCTTTTGGAGCTGAGTGATGGATGGAGTCTTAAATTGATTAGCTTGAAAAAAAAAAAAAAAAAAAAAAAAACACGTGTAGCCTACGACAGTGATTGGTTTGGCTATTATGAATCGCCCATGCGATATTCTCAGCGTGTTAACCGTTGCTTCCTTTATTATTATTATTTTAACGGGCCACGGGCAACGTTTCTCCGCGTGGGCCACGTTGTTGCATACAGGTGCTCTGCGCCTACCTCGTGTGGTCAACCAGACACCTCTGCTGTGGTAACCGGGATAGGACCTGTGCGTGACGCGGCAGACGTACACGACAACCCCTCCGGCGGCCGCGGCCTGGACACGAATGAGACTGCGAACGCTGTAGGTCCCGTCCGGATTGGCCGTCGCCATTCCGGTGCACACCCCACGAGACACCTGGGAGACATTTTGGATCAGCCAGGTCACGGTGATCTCCGCCGGGTCAAACCCTGTGATGTCACACACCAATGTCTCTTTTTCCCCCTCGGTGGCGGTCGCCGGGAGCGATATCACTGGTCGTGCTGTGGGGAAGAACACATTATTGGTCCCAGAGCTCACTATATAGCGTTACAAGGCCAACTGTGCTGAAATTAATTTCTTCGTCCAGATTTATGAAGTGGTCAACCACGACTGTGCGCTCAGAAGATATGCACGACCCTAGATCCTCTCCAACCCCGAAACTGACCCTACATCAACCCCCCTACCCACTCCGTAACTCAGCCTCAATCAACCCCCCTCCTCACTCCGAAACAGAGCCTAGATCAGTGTTCCTTTGAAGTCGAGCACCAGCTCTGGTGACCCAAACTAACGTGATATCAGACGGCACCTGAAACCTCCAGCTGAGTGGAGACTTTGTACATGTTCGGGTGACGATCACCCGACAGCAGTAGAGCCCTTCGTCTGCAACCGTGACATTGGCCAGGTGAAGGGAGGCGTTGCCCTGAAGCAAGCCATTCGTGTCCACCCAGGAACCTTCGCGGTGCACATTGGGCCTCTCGTTCTGAAACGTATATACCAGTTGCTTCATGGTGAGCGCATCCACCATGATCCCCCAGCAGTACGTGGTCGGGCTTGTTGAACGGGCAGTCTAGGGTCACGTTCGAGCCAGCTAGGACCTTCTTTATAGACTCTGCGGTCGCACCTACGAAGTACAAAACCCGAATGAGCATTTGCACGGCATTGAAAAGAAACTTAGTTAGACGGTGTGTTTTGAAGCTCTATTTGAATTAGTCTATTTTTTAAGTGCGCCTACACCTTGTCTAACATTCAAAACAAACACTTTCTTGAACCTAACATTGCTTTCCAAAACGCGCATACCATAAACATTTAAATAACTTCATATACATGTAACACAATAACCACAAAACATATTTGTACTTCATTTAACCAGCAGTTGTCCATGCAAATCACCTGAGAATGTGTGGATACGAAAGAAACTATCCCGGTACAGAATATTTCTCTTCTTACCTTTACAAAGCAAAAGAACAAGCACAGTTTTGATGAAAATATGTATATCTAAGCAGCTATTCATTGATCTGCTGTGTTTTTTTTGTCCAGGCAGGCTATTGAGTCAAGCGGAGCTGTTCTAGTAAACTTTCACACGCCTTTCGTAGTCACATGCATTCCCAGCTCCAATCAAATCCCAGGAAAGATCCACAATGATCCCAAATATGGAAAAGTCACCTGACATTGCAGGTATGATCACCTGATATTTCTCGTTTACACTTCCGAGATCAGATCACATTACAATCAGTTCACAGTGTGTCCTTAATGTCTAATTGTCTACGGCAGTGTAAAACAAAGTGGACAAGATCAGAATGTGGACAATGTAGCCCCAGGTGTAAATGGGGCTAAAAACAGAACAGCCACATCACTTACATTACGTTCAGTTGCATGTTCGTTGAGTTCGGCTCTACCTTTGATTCCGACCACCAGCTGAAGTGGTCATTAAGCTGGAGCTGGGGCGAGCTGGGCACGGCTGTGACTGGGCCAGAGACCTCCATGACCAGACAACGCCAGGTGGTCGATGGGCATAACCCCCTCTGCCAGCTGGATCTGTACCACAGGACCTGACAGGAGCGTTGGGTCGGGAACCTTTACCCTGTACACCCGGCTCACCGACGACTGTGTTATCACACACACAAAGTTACCATCTAACTCCTACAGGAAGGCAGTTAACATTCAACCTGTGAAGTCTTCTTTGTCCTGACTTCTGAAATTACAGTATAGTTTTTAAGTTTTATGAATAATATAATGTGCACATACTGGCATCCCCATGTATAATGACAACTCTTGTTATATTTGGGGACCAATGGATTTGGGATCGATAAACATACCGAAATCAAGCAGTTTAAGAACGTTTAGTATTGATGCGACCCTGGTAGGGCCACTACTCGCCTCTCCAGATGAGATACCCCTCTTAGGAGCAGTGGGTAGTGCGCTCGGCCGCCGGTTCAACTTCCCCCGCCGGACGCTACCGTATATTGGCTGGCACGTACCTTTCACCTACAATAGACTACCAACAGTCTGCGTACCATTGCTCCGATCAGACGCCGGGTATCTTCTCTGGAAATGCTCTGACCTTCTGTTAGCTGTTTGTATCTGCAACACGTTGATTTTTAATTGTATTTAGATCTGGAGTTTTGTGGGAAAATATTATAATAATCTCTCTGCATTAATGTGTCATATGATATAATCATCAATAACCATCTCACTGCAATAATGTGTGATATTTTATAATAATCGATAATCATCTCTCTAAAGTTAATGTGTTATATTACAGACATCACAGTATAAACGTCGTGGACACTTAGAAACACAGTATAATTAATAAATTACTATAAACATGTATGTATGTATGTACTATTTTACAACACACACACAGTCAAACACTCACATGCTTTAAAATGCTGAAGCCACATTAAGCCTGCAAGGTCAGTGTGAAAGAGATGTTGTTCGGGTTAACTGCTCAAAAGGGCCCAATAGATAACAGAACGATAGGCACTGTTCAAACTGACACAAAGACGTTGTTTGCTAACAATGACCATGAATTCATACAGTGAGACGAACAACCCAGACCGGTTCTGCGCATGACAAAAAGCCCCCTGGGAGCATCATATAAACTAGGTACAAACCTGAGTTCAAGGCTCCCAAAGTGGAAATGCTAGATATCTAACTGGGTAACAGCTTGTGGACGTATTGACTCTTTGCTGACCCCTTCTGGAGAAGTGTATAATGTAAATGTTACGGTGAAACTCAATAAGTGTATGGTACTCTATTGATTGTTTTTAATCATTAAATACTTCCTATGATGACTATTTCGAATCTGGCTATTTGCTGACAAACAATGAGGAGATTTTCTTAACAGTTTGACTTAGCCGCTCTAGAGTCTAGCAATTTCCACCAAAACGCTGTGCACAACTCCTAAGTAGTGATGTCATCGTCCTGCCTTATGGTGAAGCGTCATCGAGACGTCGAACATTGAACAGTAAGCAATCACATGGGCACGGCCTTACACACAAATGTCAAGAAAACCTTTGATCTTCCTTCAATCCGCAGTATCATCAGGAACTAGAGAAATGTAGGAGCGAAAGGTATTTTATTTCAAACAAATCTTTGTTCAAACATGACTTCACGATAACCACGTTCTCGTCGAGGTCCATGGCAACATCGTTTCATTTAAATATATCAAAACGTTTAACAAATCCGTGTCAATCACTGGCCAGGCCTTTTAAAAAGACATTTGCCGAAAACACCAGAGAGGGTCACCATTAACCGACCATCGACCTCTTCCTCCCTCTCAACCGAACTTCGTTAAGCTTACTGAGGATGCCGTGGGACTTCCTGTAGGAGGACGCGTACGATTTCAGCAGCTTGTCAAACAGAGCCTCAGTGTTGGGATGGGTGCTCAGGAAGGCCTTCTCCAGGACATACATGTCCACTCCCTTGTCCTCCGGCAGAGCCGATATGTAGCTGAGGCCAAAGTCGATCAGAAACAGGTCCGCTTCTTCAGTCCCGGCGCCGACCCTCAACAGCATGTTGGACGTGGTCAGGTCGCCGTGGACGACGTCCTCTTCGTGCATTTTGCCCAGAACCTGTCCGATCTTCTTGGCGAGCCTGTCCAGACTTTCCTCTTGGCTTTTCTGCGGCATGAGCCGGGTGGAGGTGATGTAGTCTCGAACAGTTATGGAGCCAACGATGTCTTCCAGGAAGATGCAGTGGCAGGAGTAGTCGACAAAGTAAACCGCTGGAACAGATATGCCTACAGATGGAGAAGTGGGTAGAAGAAACAGAGGCAGTGGAGAGAAATAGAAACAGATTAGGAGGCAAGAAAAATGTCTTGGAAAGATTAGACTGATTTAATATAAGGAGTGTAAAACTATGTAGCACAATTAACAGCAAAATATAACTTTGCCTATAATAAGCATGGACAATTCTCCCTGGCAGATAGATAATTTGTGTAGAGTGAATTGCAGAGAAACCATCCCAATCTGCAGGAAAAAGGTACTTTGTAGATTGAGTTGTTTGGACACACAAACAGTATCAACACCAAGCAATTCAAAATGGTATTCCTTTTGGAGTGTTCGCCATATCCTAATCTATGACTAAGTCCGAATTGTTATTGTGTCGTTGACACCGGTGGTCTGGTCCGGATTTTATCTGACTGTAATTACTACCTATGCATTATTTTACAGATTAACAGTATACATTGATAAAACCATTGATATGATGATGAATTTGGGGGCGAGGGGCGATATATTATAACTCCACAGCACCTCGTCAGAGCGATACAGCCTCAAACGTAAACTTATTTCAAGATTTTAAAAAAAACAGAGAAGTCACTTACCAGCTTTCCGACAGCGTAGTAATGAACGCACCTCCTGCACCGTCCTGCGATGTGTGAGCTTTTCATCCAACAGGGGATGCCGGTACAACTTCGGAAACCTTTCTTTACAAATGGTCGGCTTGCCCAAAAACACCCCGCGATACACACGGGCTTCTGCGCCTTGTTTTATCTGCTCGATTTTCGCGAGAAACTGTTGTGTGGCCATGCTTCTGCCGTCAACAGCCATATTTACCAATAGCGGCTTCTTCTGTCTGACAGTTGATGCAGCAATTACCGGAATATCTATTTAACAGCGCCCCCTTTCGGTTCGGCGTATAACTGACGAGGATTATTATTGGTTATGTCATCAATTAAAAAAAACACTAGGAGAGTCCCAGATCACATATTTAAATATCACTTTAAGTAATTGCGAATACTGCTAGTAAGGTTGTTTAATTAATATTTTTAATTGTACAACTTTCACACAGTCATTTTTTTCTCTTCATCACTGCTATTCATACTGAATGAATGAGTATGAGCTGTAATTATGAATCATTAAAAATAATGACTCATTAATATGATACTAGGCCTAGTTATTTCAGAGGCAACAATTTTACCAAGATTAAATTTCCTCGGAATGTATGGGAATTTAGGATGTAGGAATGTTGGACGAGTTAAGTTAAGATGTCGACCCCTGGTGTCAAGTTTGAAAAGGAGTCACTGTGCAATTTGAGAAGCATCCCTGCCACGTAGCTCCAACTTCCTGGTGAAAAATGATACACTGCGATGCGATGAGTTCCTCTAAGAGCATCTTCAGATAAAACCTCCGTATACTGCATGGTAAGATAATGCGCACTGTTTGGTGGCGCACACTTTTGACAGGTCTTTAAACTTTACAACAAGCGCCCGGGTATTGCATTTTTAAATTCATAGTTAACTCTACTTTCGTGTTGAATTTCATGCCTAAGAAAGTTGGCGGAGGTGTTGTATTTTCGACTATATGTCTGTGATTTCGGCGATAAATGTGTGCTCGTAGAATTGCAGCGTTGGAAGCACTTGTCAAGACAATCAGACAGAAATCATGTGAACACCGTTAGTGTTTAGTGGTAATTAGGCCAGAGGACAATAGACCAGTGGCACCTCATGTGTTTTCAATTGCAGTACATTTTATTTTTTGAACTAGATATTTTTTTTGACTATTCAGTGAACTCCCGGGTTAATGGGGAGAATAGAAGCGGGTTTGAATTTTCGAACCAGTTTTCCTACAAAGAAAAAACATGATGAATTAAATGGCCTTGTAATTAATGCATTTGACCTAACATTCATTTTGTAGTTTTTCACAATGCTGCAGCATTATGAGAGGGCATGTAAAAAAGAATTAACGCTTTTTCATTCCCTCTCTGCTGAATTATAATGCGTTATTGGTACTCCCGAGCAGATAAAACAGGCATTTTGTTGAGTGTCTCAAGTGGTCCTGTCTAATGAAAGGCATCAAGAGTTGTCATGACTACCAGAGAGACTAGACCGGATGACCAGGTCTCCTTTTCATCAATGCACGTTCACTTTTTCACTTTTTAACGGATTTGTTTTGGTTGTGATTTAGAGCCGAGAGATGGTATCCCGGACATTGCTTTAACCGAAATGTAATTTTTGATGCCGAAAAGGAACCACAACTCAATATGGGTAAGTTAATTTAATTATTTCAACCATATTTTAAAAACGCAATGATTGCATACTCCCCGGTTTTTTCATTTTTTTATATTTCCTGTAATTTATTTTTGACGTTTCTACCCAACCATACAAAAATGTCTGCCCATATACAAAAGAAAAAAAACAATTGAATATAATCTAGACTTAACAGCCTGGTATTTCATAATTTATGCATTGATTTTCTCGTTTAACCATCAGCCTGTCTCGGTCCCACACACTTCTGGCCAACTGTAGCCTGGGGACTAGGTCTCTGCAGTGCTGTTGTAATGCCTAAAGACCACTGAAATTACTTTAGTGGTATTTTTAACCATTATCCTAGACTAGAGCTTTACCAAATGACAAGTAATAAATAGTACTGCATGATAAATATGCCTTCCCGAGGAACTGATCGGAGCTTTTGCATGTAATTTCTCAGCCGTGCCAAATATTTATTCTTTGGGACATTAAGGTATACGCACGAGCACTAGGTTCACTTAAAATGGCCTTGGTTTAAAAGAAATGCAAAAATTTTCTTCATTATAAAAACATTAAAATGATCCGAAATACATTGTTAATTGTAAATGACAATAGCTGGAAATGGCTGATTTTCAGTGGAATATGTACAGGGGCATACAGAGGCCCATTATCAGCAAACATCACTCATGTGATTCAATGGCATGTTGTGTTTGCTAATTCCAGATTGTTGAATAAAAACCATTCAGCAATTATGTTAGCATCGCTGAAAACTGTTGTGGTGATTAAAGAAGCAATGACACTGACCTTATTCAGACTAGCTCTGTATCTTGTGCGTTTTGGGTTCGATTTCCTGCTCAAAATGGCCTCAAACAAAGAACTTTCTTCTGAGACTTGTCAGTCTATCTTGTAAATGCAGGCTAATCCATGCAAGAAATTGAAAAAAATAAAGTTCTCAAACAACACTGTGTACGACTCCAAAATGGAAAGACTGAGCAAGAGGACACATAGATTAGTGTCAAGTTTGAGAAACAAACACCAAGACCTCATCTTCTACCTGCAGCTTCATCAATAGTACTAAACACCGGTCTCAACATCAACTGTGAAGTGGTGACTGTGCTGCTTGCCTTCTAAACAAAGTCTCAAAGTAAAATACAAATCTCTGATTGGCCAATAAAAAGAAAAGATAAATTTCAGCAAAAGAACTGACCCTGCACATCCCAGAGTCGCCTTTTCACTGTTGCTGTCGAGACTGGTGTTTGTTTGATTTTATACTCCAACCACTTTTTTTCTTGACCTTTTGTAGGTTGCTCCACCCTGGCCATAGCCAGTTTGGTGTCCACATTTGGAGGCCTGATTTTCGGCTACGAGCTTGGCATAATCTCCGGCGCTCTCCTCCAGCTGCAGGCCGAATTCCGGCTGACCTGTTTCCAGCAGGAGACAGTGGTCAGTGCCCTCCTGATCGGAGCTTTGCTTGCCTCGTTGGTCGGCGGATGGCTGATCGACCGCTACGGCCGGAGGAATGCCATCCTCCTCAGCAATATCCTCATCCTGGGCGGGAGCCTGGTCCTGGTCGGACACTCTTACTCGGCGCTGGTGCTGGGCAGAATCGTGGTTGGCTTCGCCATGTGCATTTCCTCCATGTCCTGCTGCATCTTCGTGTCGGAGATGGTCACCGCCAAGCACCGGGGCTTTTTGGTGACTCTGTACGAAGCGGGCATCACTGTAGGTATCCTGGCCGCCTATGCCATGAACTATATTCTTGCTGATGCCAGGTACGGGTGGAAATATATGTTCGGGTTAGCCGTCGTGCCCACCTGTGCTCAGCTTGTCTCCATTTGGTTCCTCCCGTCCAGTGCCGGGGCGCCTGCTGTAGCCGCTCTAAGCCTGAGTGGCCTTGACCGGTCGCTTGAAAGCAACCAAGTCGCCCATCAGCCTAGCGTTTCCAACAGACCCGATAACAGCCCTCAACAACAGTACAGCGTTTTGTCCCTCTTTCGACAGAAGCAGAACATGAGGAGCAGGATTGTTATTGGACTGGGCCTGGTGCTCTTCCAGCAGTTCACCGGTCAGCCCAACGTGCTTTTCTACGCGTCAACCATTTTCCGTTCAGTGGGCTTCGAAAGCGACGCCTCGGCCGTGCTGGCGTCTGTGGGTTTAGGCGTCGTCAAAGTGATCGCCACCTTGGTTTCCATGGTGTTCGCCGACAAGATTGGCAGGAGGCCTCTGCTCATCGCTGGGTGTACAGTAATGTCGGTTTGTTTAATCGTCATAGGGCTTCTGAGCGGACGTTCTGTGATCAATACCCGGACTTCCTGTAGTGTCGTTGACTATGTCAACGGCACCCGGGCCACAATGAACCAATCAAGCTTTGACATGTCTGTCAGTCAACAACGTGGGCGTGACTATATGACTGAAGTAAAGGATCTTCAGTACGCCGCTTTGAGATCCACAGGAACTTCCACAACTTCTTTGGCACCAGTGTCTTCTCCAGTGAACCACAACGGGGTGATGAACTGGGTCATCTTGTTCTGTATGATGGCAGTCGTCACGGCATACTCAGTTGGATTTGGACCAAGTAAGTTCCTTTACTTCTAATGTGCTCCATTTTCCAGCAGATTAACTCAATGTGGATCCTCACAAGGTTATTAGAAAACGTATTTAAAATTCGCTATTGAACGATGATGATATTGTTGTTTTTGTGACGTGCATTAACTGTTTAACAGTGACGTGGCTCATTCTGAGTGAAATATTTCCCGCTGCGGTCAGAGGGAGAGCGTTTGCCTTCACCAACTGCTTCAATTGGGCTGCTAACCTCATCGTCACATTCTCCTTCTTGACTGTCATTGGTCAGTACGCTTCTCTTTCTATGAATTCAATAGAAATCAAATTTGTTGTCATCAGCTGTTAGTCGGAGCATAGCAAATCTAATAAATTACTAAAAACAATTATGATGCCAGTTTTCGATGGGTTGTAATTGACTTTGGTACTACTCTGATGTTTTGTTCCGACAGATGCGATTGGCTTGTCTGGGACATTCCTTTTGTATGGGTTGACAGGAGTGGGAGCTGTTGTGTTCTTCTACTTCCTGTTACCTGAGACCAAAGGGAAAACACTGGAGCAAATAGACAAGGAGCTGGGTTTGAAAAGGTGGGACTTGAGTCCAGATCACAATTCAATACACATGTTTTTCTAATGCACAGCGTGACCTGAAATGCAGTTAGATCTTCCAACTCATCCGCTTTTTCTTTTGTAGGATACACAACAGTGACGAATGCTGCAGCGTCAGTAACAGGAGGATCGCCTCCTCTGGGTATCAGAGGGTGCACGTTGCACAGCTAGTGGAGTGAGTCAATCCAGGTGGTCTATTTGCATCTGTTCCATGATGAACTGTGTGCAATTTACTCCACACAGTTCATCATGCCAGCAAAAACCCATCGGACGGTGGTACATTCACACGGTGAGCGGCTCATTCCTTCTCATCCCAATGAAACCCTGTTCGGAACGATGTGTGAACACGACACAAGTCGACCAAAACAGGGTTTGTTTATCCACTTCAGCGTGCCGGCCGGAACTGCTTCCTGTTTGCAGCTGATAAGGGGAACCAGGTGTGGTCTTACACTGTAATGGCACTCTGGGAGGCCCAACCTGCCATCTTCGTCCATTAATCACGAGACAATTCTTCCCTGAAGAATGCACATGACTGAATGTAGTGCTTTTGTCCCAATTCAAACTAGAGAGCAAGTTTTAGGTCAGTCGTTTTGTCCACTTTACTATTCAAATAGTAACCGAATGACTGTTTTCCGGTTTTATTAAGCAAGTCAATGACTCAATCCACTGGGATCACGTGAACAAGCTGGCAGAGCAAACACACTGGCAGCCATGTGTAAATAACCACTGTAAAATGTATTTATAAACTGTTAAATGCGGACTGTATTAGTACCTCAGGAGAATAGTGTAAGGAAAGTCACTAAAGCACTTTCATTCAAAGACCGAACACACCAACGCAATCAGATGTACTTGATAAATAAACACGTGTTTTATTTACACATTTTGAAATACTAATTTTTTCTATCTAAGGACATAAAAATATATACAGTACAGTGATGTAAGGACTCGTACAGCTTCGTTATGTCATCGTATGCATGTATTTGTATGTTGAGATTTCAAATGAAAAAAGATGCTTATGTACAGTTAGGCTCCCACCGGGTTTCTGTTGCTCAGGAACACAGGGAGGATTCAACCCTTCAACTTTAATACATCCTTGTGTCTAAATATATTATCCAAACTGGTTATCAAGAAATGTAACTGAAGACCAAGAAATTAACCGGCCCCCTTTCCTCAGGTGTCAAACAGCACGGCTTAAAAAAAACAATAAAAAAATTCAAGCCAACATAACCAAGACTGGTGCTTTTATATTTATCTATGATACGTTAACAGCACCCCCTATCGTCTCTGTGAAACTCAAGAAAATAACGTTTGGTCAATCTCCTCTTAACAAGTGCGATCGAGTAAACTTTGGTTTAAAGACTTTAATTCAAGGGACTAAAAAGCAGCAAGCTTGAGGGAGAACAATTCCATAATAGCTAAACGGACAGCTTTGGATCTGTGTCTGAGGGGGCGACTGGCAATTCCACCATTAACCCATTGTAGTGGATGCCACTCTTGACACTGAACCCCATTTTAATACCTCAAGAAAACGAATAAAATAAAGTATCAAATAACCCCTGCATCAAAAAGAAGACTCGGTATACAGTCGAATAAGAAAGGCAAGACGTACGACTCAATGCTGATGTGTGTCGTTAACATTATTTGAGTGAGGCCGAGTCGCACGCACGCACGCGACTAGGGAACAGAACAGCACCAGAGTGTCTTTATAATGGTTGTTATATGTGAGTGGTTGGCGCCAGGTCTCGTGTGAAAACCGAACAGAACTTTACTCGTTTTGGTATGAATATTAGCAAGGGGCCCGTGAACAAAGATGCACGAATCAGTGATCGTCACCATGGTTGTGTCAACATGAAGGGAACAACTGTATGTCGGCGAACACAGAACATTCATTTCATATGTTGGTCGGTTTACAGTCAACGTCATTCAAAGACAAACGGAACATAGAGGAGGCGAGACCGCGGTCAGAGGGCGGCGTTCCCGGGGCCGGCAGGGCAGTCGGCGACAGTCTGGCCTTACTGGGGGGCGATGGCGGCAGAGGGCGCGGTGGAGCTCAGGGAGTTGGTGGTGGCAGAGAGGACAGGCGAGCCAGTGAGGGAGCCCAGGGCAGTGGCGGCTGGCAAGGCAGAGATGCCTGGTGAGACAAAGGCGTAGGAGAGTTTAGATTCTGCAACGCCACAGACGCGTACATGTCATCTTAAACGAACCGGGCTCAATGGCGTGATGCCAGTTAAGTTTGGGTGGCTGGGTCGAGGTGACCAGCGTGTGCCCATGTTTACCAGTGATCATGTTGGCTGTGCTCACAGCTGTGGTTCCGCTGGGTAGGTTGGTCATCCCCGGCATTCGACCCTGGTCCTTTACAACGGCATCTGTGAGCACAAGAAATTTGTCACACACCGAGCAAACACACACACACACACACGAGGTGTTCACGAGACCAATATAAATGTGAGTTGCTTTTAAAAGAGAGACCTGGTTGTAATGCCAAGTAGCCCCAGTTATAAACAAGCCTTAGATTTGCTATTGCAGCTGTATATCGGCCTATGGAGCCACGTGGAAGGCAACACAGGTTCAAAGACAGTGCATAAACAGATGACGTGACAAACAAACCAACCCAAAAACTGGCTCTCGTTGGTTCTAAATTCTTTCAAGAACAATATCAAGAGAATTTTCTCAACACTACAACCCGCCCATCAAATTAAACTGCATACCCAGATGACACGGGGGCTCCTACTGGTTTTCGATAGCAACTGCGAAACAGATCAGTGGCAAACGACAAGCTACATAATATGTACAGCTCACTGTGTTTGGTTTTTGAAAGAAAACCAGGTCAGAGTGCGGGCGTTTAAGACCTGGGACTCACAGAAGTAGGGGTGATCCATGGCCTCCCGTGCCGTCACACGAGCCTGATGGTCGTAGCGCAGCAGCTTGTCCAGGAAGTCCAGGCCCTCTGGGCTCACCAGGTGCTGGTTTTCGCTGTGGACGAAGCGCTCCCACCGCTTACGGGAATGTCTGCAGAAAAGAATAAGGTGAAACGGGACTGTAATAACCAGAGAACCTGGGTGCAGAGATCTGCCGACAGATAGAATTTGGACAAATGACAAAGTGTCTAAAACTAGAGTGGCGTAAAACCTTTTGAGATTTTAAAACACACTAGTTATACCGTTGAGCACTGACCTCCCCAGAATGTCGTTGAAGCGAGGCTCCAACTCAATGTTGTACTTGTCGATGTAATCGTACAGGTCTTCAGTACCCAACACCTTGGCTATTCTCACCAGCTACGGAGAAGAGATGGAAAGATCAGGGGAAACATCTGGACCGTGAGCCCAACTGGGTCGTATTGAGTGACGTGAAACACAGAACGTTGCGGACAGGAATGTAATTGTGAAGGCCGCTCACACAATCTACCCCCCCCCCCCGAAAAACAACTCCACGGCGCTCACAATAAAGGCACTGGTAATAAAGGTGAACTTAGACACGGGTGGAGGAGGGGGGGAGATATTACCTGGTCGTAGTTGTCATGGCCGTGGAAAAAGGGCTCCTTCCTGAAGATCATGCTGGCCAACATGCAACCGAGGCTCCACATGTCCAGACTGTAGTCATACATCTAAAAGAACACACCAAATCAGTGCCAAACACACCAAATCAGTGCCAAACACACCAAATCAGTGCCAAACACACGAGCCTTGATTTTTTAAAGAAAAACGTTTTGTGTCCAATGAAATCACTAAGTAGCCCAGCAACAATTCTAAACTTGGATTGGCAAAGGTTCCAATGAACATTCTTGGATGAAGAAAATAAATAAGCAGAAGACACACCTGATAGTCGACCAGAAGCTCAGGTCCCTTGAAGTAGCGAGAAGCCACTCTGACATTGTACTCCTGTCCCGGGTGGTAGAACTCAGCCAGACCCCAGTCAATAAGGCGCAGCTAGACAAAGACCCAAGAAATAACAGTTTATTAGGGCACCAATCACAATAAGGCAGACTACCGGGGCAGACTACCGGGGCAGACTACCGGGGCAGACTACCGAGGCAGACTACCGAGGACTTATCACACCATCCACTAAATAACACACATAACAGCTTGAACCATAACATCAGGAATTCCACCATTCCCATTAAAGCTGGCTTTTATTTCAGTGACACATCCAATGGTCCCGAAGACAAAGGCTCGCTATCGATTGGGCAAGAAAAACAACTGTGCCTCTGCAGCATCGGTCGTAGAAGACTCACCTTGCGGCGTTCGTGATCAATCATCACGTTGTGGGGTTTCACATCCCTGTGCATGATCCCCACGCTGTGGCAGTAGTCCAGGGCCTGTAGACACAGCGGAGAGCCAAAATGGTGGCCGGTTAGCGACCACAACACCGGGTATTCACGTAATCCAAGTAATGAAACAAACACGGATGCCGCGGAGTGTCGTACGTCCACTCTCGTTTCCCTCACACGGATCCGATCGACCCGATAATGTAGTCCCCGTTTTAACGTCACCACTCTGAATGTCTGAGACTAGTCGTCACCACCCCTACCAGAATGGCCTTTCGTAGATAAACAGCCTATTGAAACAGGCATATTCACAGTAGCATTATTTAACTCGGGCAACGACATTAGAAATGTCTTAAACCAAGACGAGTCATTTCTAGCTTCAATACTTTCAGTAGCAGAATTAAAGGAGCACCTGATCGTCCTCTCATGGCACAGGGCCGCACAGAACAAACAAGCCAACCCTGATAGCCGGCTGCGGCGTGGCTGCCGTGAGGTGGTTGTTTAGGGTGTGCCAATCCAACCGGAGGCACGTGAACAAGGTGGTGGAGTACACTGATAACGAACCTATTGAACATAGCTCGTATAGTTCTGCAGCAGAGAGGACCTGCACATGCACGGAAGCTTTGTTCTGGATAGTTACCATAAGTAATTATTGTTTTCTGAAGAGCATATCAACGTCGGATTGAGGCTATAGTGAAAGCATCTAAATGCTGTCGTGTTTGTGGAGAGAAACCATGACACAGGTCGTCGGGGCGAAGTCTCCGGCACATTTTAGAGTGAGAATGAATGGGAAAGTCCCCCAAATACAGCTTCAAAAAGCCTCACCTTTAGGATCTCAAACATGTAGAACCGTATGTCATAATCGGTCAGGGTCTGATACAGTTGCTGAAAGGGTGAATAAACACAAAAACTGTTACTGTGAATCAACACAATAACTTGTCTAGACTCTAAACCCATAAACATGCATATAGAAGCAATTGTTTGTTCCACAGGGGATTCTAGCTCCACTTCAAAATAAGAGTTTGTCACATGTAGGTTTACACCACCCCGCCATTCTCATAGTGAATTGTCTTTGTAAAGCTAAATAAAGTCAAATAGATGGAAACACACAGACAAAATGGGAAGGACAACTTCGTTTGTCTCACCTTGAAATCAGTGTTATTGACATGTTCAAAGACCAAGGCAGGTGTCCGAGACTGAACAAAAAACAAAATGACACAGGTTGTTGAATAAAACTCTCAGGTGCCACTGTAAGAGACAAATCCGTTCCTTTCTCAAACTCCCGTCCCCCAATTCTCTCACCACAGGATCTTTGACAATGTCTACGAGGGAGATAATGTTTGGGCCTCCACGGAGGTTCTCCAGGATCTTGATTTCACGCTTGATTTTCTTCTTCTTGACAGGCTATGGACACAATAACATGCCTACTATATTAGATTGTAACAGTGGTATAATTCGACCATGAATCTCCTGTCGGTACCAAGAGGCCGTCTTCGACACCGTGACCTGTTATACGAGGACTCGTCACAGTGGCCATACCTTGAGTATTTTTACAACGACCTTCTCGTTGTTGGTGATGTTGATTGCTTCAAACACCTCACTGTACTTCCCCCGTCCCAGCTTCCGCACCAGCTGGAAGTCATCTTGATTTCTGCAGGTGAGAAAAAATTTGAGAAGATCAGAATCAAAATGCACACAGGGGGAACAAACCCTCGTATAGAAAATTAACGAGGGATAAACAAACACAAATACTTTGCAGTCTCTCGCTAAACCCTTGGTTGGTGTGATTCGCCAGGTGAAATACGGCAGCGTGATAGGCCGACGTGATACGGTTCGGTGTGAGTGTCATCTGTGCGTACCCCCACTCAACCACATGTGACTCGTAGTCCCAGTACTCCCTGGGCCGGTGGGTGTTGACGTCGGTGTACACGCGGGCCCGACTCGGCACGGGTCCTGACATGTCCGACAGCTTGGCAGAGGTAAGGGGGACCACGTGCTGGAGAGAAGGACGAGGGAGGAAGAGGAGGGAAGGTGGGGGTAGGGGGAAAGGGAGGGGGGCCTCTTCCTGACAGGGCCGGGGGTAAGGGGGGCCTTAGGCTTTAGGCAGGAGGGGGGCTTCCAGAGGGGCCTCCGGACAGCTGACAAAGCAGGGGTTTGGAGGAAAGACAAACAAAGTTGGTTTTAATTGATTCAACCAGATCAAATAAACATCAAAATAACCCAAAGAGAGACACAATCCCAAAGTTAACAGGTGTGTGTAATGCAACTTCAAACACTGTAAACAAGCAGACACAAATGTTTTGCTATGTTAAAAAATATCCCCCTCCATACGGCCACAAATTAATGTTCCCTCTTGAGCACCAACACTCCATTACTGTAAATGAGCCGCCCCCCCTCCACAAATAAAAATAAACTTGCTTGCGATGTTGCTCAATATTCATGTTACCAGGTCTTTTTTTGTTCGACTAGCCAGCTACAGTAGCATCCTGATGATTATATGCCCAACAGGCCCCTGGGCACCAGCAACCTCTCAAGTCAATTACATTTGACTGCATCGTGGAAATGACCAGAGGTCATGAGGAGATGACCGGGATGGTTCTCTAAACTGATTTGTGGTGGGCAATTTGCATTGTGGCAGGAGGCAGAGAAATTACTCTGGTATTGCGCGCGCATTATCATCCATCTCCGTTAAGGGGCACCAGTGGCCACAAAACATTAAACTCTGGTTAGTTACATCTTTGTGTGTAGTCTAGCAATTGAAATACATTTAATTCCCTCAACGATTTCCAATGGATAATTAACATTTGGTTGTATTATTTTAAACTGTCAAATAAATACACACACACACAAGCCATATCAGTGGTGCCTGTCAGACACTCTATAAAGGTGTATTAGTGTTTGTAGCTTACCTGAATTTTAATAGTGAACTACGGTAAATGTATGTAGTTTATAGACTAATTTTGCTTCGCTTTAAGACGAATAAACATACATTTACCAGTCGTTGGCCAAGCTCTGAAATGTGGAATAATAACTTTCCGGGAAATGTAATAAAAACTCATCACACAGCCCCTAAAGCTAGTCCATTGTCTGGCAGCTATGTACATACACGGATTGATGTGCAGTTATTTCAATTATATCATTGTAACTATGTGTATTTTCTTATGACCTGACCAGGGACACTAGTCAGCTACCTTCGGAAAACATTCAACTTAAAGGCAACAATGAGTAAAGGAGTAAGACAGGAGTCTTGTCACTCAAATGAGCAACAGTTCGTTTTAAATAAACAGATCACTATTTATACTCCAGCAACACCGACGAGTTTCAAACCACAACCACTGCCAACATATCTGGGAACCATTAACAGCATTTTGTTCTGACCTAGTAAGCGGCCTGTTCCGGGCAAATGCGAGAAATGTGTGAATCTACAGATGTTTTCTAAAGAAAATGCCACTGTATATATTGTTGACATGGTACAAAATCCAACCTTGAAGACATCTGGCAGTAAATAATCCCCTGCAATGTACCAGTCATCTCGCGGAAAAGTGAAGTGCTGCTACCAACCACTACTGCCACCTGGCTTAGATAGACAACTAGGTAGCTAGAAGTTAACGTAACGGTACATTTGTATCGTTTCTGACCCATAAAGTAGGAGTTAGTTATCCGAGCAAAATCATCATTGCATAACATAGGTAAAGGTTGCGACAAATATGATGATTATGATTAGCCTGAGCTAAGCTAGTTAGCAATGTCTCATATCGATCTAGCTAATAATATCAGTAATATGGTCTACATTGTATGTTGGTTTGCGCAGTTTGGGCATTTGTATATATTCGGACAGTATCGTAACAACACAGTATCACCGTTACACCAGCCCACAGACCCGTTTAAATGCGTAGAAAGTTAGCTATATTAGCACGTAGTTAGCCAGTTAGCCGTCTGGTGGCGTTGACCAGCTACTGGAGTCACCCCAATATAACGTGCAATAAGCTTTAAAGCTAATTGCTCTGTTAGCATACCGAACTAACTCGTGATTTTCCAGAATTAATTTTAGAAAAAGACAAACAAACATCAATTTAAAAGGTACCTCTTTAATCAAATCAGCGACTCAAATGTGTCCTCAGAAGCCAAGTGAAGGCAGGTACCATCCTCCAGACCTCCACTCGCCGGTCGGTGTACTTCTGCAGTCTCAGAGACAATATGGCGGACTTCCGCCACTCACGGCTGGAGATATATTACGGTCGAAAGCATAAGGAGGCCTGTGTGTTCGTTAACTTGGTCAACATGTTTTTTTTATTGTCTATTTCTTTTTAAACACATCAAATATTTTTTTACAACGAACTAAACGTTGTGGTACGCTGAAGGAAATGTACAACATTGAGTTTTACTGCTCATTAAATGTATGCAATGTTTGCTGCCAAGTTCTGAGATACTTTAATTGAAGAGATGGGAATCATTGTGGTGACGTACTGTAATGCTGTCCCGTGTGGTTGTAATACGCTATAGCTGTGCATCGACAAGCTTTTTGTTGTTGTCACACTTCCCAAACTATACCGTTTTACAAAGGACATGGTAAATACAACAGAAAAGATTGTTTGATGTTCGAAAAATATTGAATTCTTTGCGCTAATGTACTCCCTCCTATTCCTATTCACTCTTTGAGATGTCACGTGACTACCAGGTGCTTCGCACCGCATGAGTTTTATTGATTTCCGTGAAAGCTCAGAGGAAATCATGTTTCTCATCTACAAAGGTACGTGTAAAATCTTAATGAATGGACTGAGCTGTTATGGCTAAAAATGAAATACAAAAATTCTGTCAAGCTGTGTGACTTTCTGAAAATGAAATAAATCTAATAGCTACATCAGTTGCATTCAAAGATAAGGCAGAGCATAGGAAGGTACCCTATTGGGCAAAATTGGCTATTCCAATACGTGTGTGTAAAAAAGTAATCTATTCACATTTAACATTTTTATCGATGGGTAAAGTAATGACAATTCTGTCTTTTCTGACATCTCACCCTAGAGACTCTATGTTAGACCACAAGAGGGCGTTCTATAACTGGCATCTGTGGCATCCTTGACTTCTGCTATGATCTCAGTGCCAGCGCACTGCTGTGAACCATGCGATGTTAAATTCGGAAATTGTTATTCACATTAGGAATTCTGTACGTAAACTGCCTCCAACATTTTCCCACTATGTAATAATTGTTTACTTCACATTTACAAGATGTATCTATACACTTGTGAAAAACAAAATGTCCCACTCCCCCTAAAACAGGCTCAGGAATGAATGTCTTGCAACCCTGGAGCAATGAGAGTTAACTTCCTCACTCAAGGTCAAAACAACAGATCTCTGCATCGTCTCCGTGGAATTAACCTTCAGAAATATCTATGTACCTGGTCCAACGCTCTTACTGGATAGACTACAAGGAAACCCAGAATTTCTGTACCCCGTTTATTCTCACATGCAGAACTTTGATCTCTCACAGGCCACAGGAAATGGCAATAAACACGTATGCAATTCCAGATACTAATGATACCAATGGCACTTTCCATTCCATATAAATTCAGAATTTGTCCATTATTCAAATCTCTCTTCACAATGATGTCATTCCTTCCAGATCACGTAGACATGACAGGAAATTCAGCATAATCTATAGCCCAGGTAAGCAGTAGTAGGGCCATTCGATATGTTGGCCCACATGGTGATACATGTGTTCAATGTTTCTGAATTTGCCTGGAGATGGTTAAATGACAGTTCTGATTAACAACACTTAACATCCAATATTGCGACACCATTTAGTGTGTTATTTTTCAGAGGATTCCCACTCATTCCAACAACGGTTGTCTAACATTTAGGTCTTTGGAACAATGGCTGTAAGAAGTCCAAACGTGTTCAGACAATGTAAGTCTTCAAAATAACTGACAGGGAGCAGCATGTTTCTGAGTAAGGCTATTCATTGCTCCGTGTCGGACCTCAGGGGTCTCTGATTGAGGATATCCTCCGAACAATCGCTCATGGTGTTGAAATCTGATATGTGGGCCAACTTATTTTGAGTTTCAGAGGTCTTGTTTCTATCTGACCTGAAGAATTTCTGAACTACTGTATTGAGAAAGTGAAAAAAAAAATGGTGTACAAATGTCCCCCTCACTGCAGTGCTGAGTGGCAACCAAAATATCAAAGGCGTTCCCTACGTGTTGCAGGAGTGACAAGAGTGCCTTCAAGACACGTCTGTTAATGTCTTTGAGTGGCCCAGCCAAAGCGTGGACTTGGGGAGACACATTTGACAGAGTTTAGGCGGATCTCCATTAAAGAATGTGAGTGACTCGTCCGAAACTCTAATTCATGTCTGCAAAGCTGGGCGAAGGCATGCCCAAGAAAACTGGAGTTGTGAGGGCGGCCAAATGACCTGAATATTTATGTCCATGAGTGATTCCCTTTTCTCATTTTTGTAAATAAAATTGGGACAAATGTTTGAAAAACCATTGTCATTTTGGGTTATTGTCTGTAGATCGATTGAATATAATTTTTTTCATCCAATCGAAATTCAGTCTATAACACAGCAAAATGTGTAAAAGGAGAGCCAATAAAAGCATCCCTAATGACGGGCAATTTCACTTGACCCCGGGTGACCGCCTGTTGATGCTCAAAACAACGATGAGCAATCACATCCCTGACGGGCCGTTGCTAAGGAAGGCAGCCTCCTTCCTCCCCGTGCACTCATATTGTTTCGTTATTTTGACAGGGAAGAAATCAGGCTTGAAATTCGCTGTCTTTTCACCTCGGCATAAAGCACCACGCCCAGCGTCTGAGGCCCAGTGGCTGGAGCCGGAGCCAGGGACACACAGCAATCAGGGCCCTGCCCTTGTCCAGTCAGGCTAACATTGTCTCTAAGCTAATGTCTCAGGGCAGTCCTCCACTTCCTCCCTCCGCACGGTGTGGGGAAACAATAGACCCCGGTGTGTCCACCGGGGGCGGAGAGTGTGTCAACTGTATCAGTGAGAGCACACACACACACCATCGCTGGAACGCAATCTAAGGCATGTAAAAAAGTAGCAAAACAAAATCACACACACACACACACACAGGCCGACACACTCTCAAAGACGGAAGGGTGCATGTGTCCCCATTCACAGATACACACACACAATCACACACACACACACACACACATACACACATAATCACACACACACACACACATAATCTCTCACACACATACACTCTCACACACACATGCAATCACACACTCACACATAATCACACACTCACACGTACACACACACAGTTCCCCGCCCTCTGTCTGGCTTTAGTTAGGCCTGGGATTGGGTTGCTCCCTTTCCATCCATGGAAAAAAGGATCATAAGAAATCGGAAGCAGCGTATCCAAGGTCCCGTCTCATGAAAGTGCATGTCCGATGTCGATTAGCCGGCTTGACATGCAGGTTGGCCAGGATGCTTTAGATTGAAGTGTGTGTGGGGCGGGGGGGGGGGTCAACCTCTCAGGTTGACTGTCTGACACATTGCCCCGAACGGGTTTTCTTCAAGCGTGGTGAAGTGAACTGTTATCACAATATTAGCCCGACGCATTTGTCCCACGGTTACCTCTGCAAATGTCTAGCAGACGGTGAGATAGGAATTGAGTATGTGCTGCATTGGGATGGGGGTCTCCTCGGACGATACACTCCACTTCCACGTGTATATATCTTCATTTCCACACCTCAGGGCCAGTAACGTTTTCTGTTCTCCACCACTTACGCAGTTCTGTTACATGCAGTGTTATTGGGTCCTGGCTATTGGGTCTCATCCCCAATGAGTATTCTCTGGCCAACACTCTGTTCAGGGTTAAAATAACTCCAGTCAATCTAGCCGTACATTTTATAACGATATAACTTCCACACTTGTGTACAGGTCATGGCTGTGAACAACGTGTTTCACTAAGTGGATGTGCTTCTAACGAAAGTAATGACCGCATCTGCGTTTTCCCTGACAGGCTACGGTACATTTTACAGTCTCACACATTTTTATCCTGTAACCTTACCGGCTGTTAGAGGCCAACGGTACCGTGTTAATAACCATGTTCCAAGGACAGTCTTCTGGAATTGTATAGGAATAGATGACGGAATGCCAGGTTTTCCCACCCAGGAATTAAAATTAGACACTGGACATCTGGACCATCTGGGCTGATGTCAAGACTGGCAGTGACCCAAGCCCTGCCGGCCCCACAGGGAGGGCTTATGTCGGGTCAGCTGCTCTGGCTTTTCCTTCCTGTTCCTCCGTGACAGCTTCCTGCCTCGCGGACCTCTGGGAGCCATTTCTTCTTTGCCACATTGGACAGCCGGCTCCTCCTAATTAGAACCGTTCTGACAGTCGACCGGGGTTCCGATCAAATTTAGAAGTACTGAATGTCCAGTAGTCTGCATGGAGTACCTGCTTGGTGGGGGGTTGCCACTAGATGAGCTCAGCTCCAGTAATACACATTATTTTTGCAAGTATTTGAACGTTATTATTTGGCCCGTTTCTGATGGGTGGGTGATCTCGTGGCCCGGCATGACAACATTCCAGTCACTGGTGCTGATTTACTGGCTGTGTGTGTGTGTGTGAGATCAGAGTTCAGGTGACGGTACAGTCTAAAATACCACGGCATTCGTGTCATGGAAACAAGAGGTCAAAGGTTAATATGACTGCAATGCATTGGCGCGCAAAGTGTTAAATCCCAAAAGTAGTAGTTGCCTGCAAAGCAATAGCCACTCTTAAAAATGATCTTAGACAAACGATCTCGCTCGCTCGCTCTCACACACACACATACAGACAGACACACACACACACACACACACACATATCCCTCCAACCTATCCACACCGCTTCAACTCCCGAGTCCCAAGTTGTGATTTACACCATTATTATATGAGCAGCTGTGTTTTGCTCGACACAGGCTGCTAGGTGATATTGGATGTGACTAAGCAATAGCACATGTGCATTAAAACCCCCCGAGATTTGGTCGATCTCGCCGGTGTTAAAGAACGCCCTGCAACACGCAGCTTTACCGGGATCCTCTGCGACTCTTCGGATACGGCTTCGCTCTTCTAGCCCCTGAAACGTTTTCAACTGTCCGTGTCTATAACATTTACGGTCTTCCCTGGAGCACATGACCAAACCCTTTTATTATGTGTGGTGTAGTTAAGCAATAGTGCACTGGGAGGTGTGGTGTCTGGTCGATGTACTACGGCTAAGAGGTGTTCTTAACTGGTGTATGTTGGGAATATACCACCAACCACAGAGATGCCGTTTGGACATTTATTAACAGATAACCAATGCAAATAGACCGGTAAAGTTTTTGTTTTTTTCCGACCAATGGTATACAGTCTCATATAGACAGATTTCAGCCAATCAGCATTCGGGGTTAAAACCACTTGGCTCATAATGGCCGTTGGGAATCTGTAAATATGGGTCCTAAATTCCTGTGTGATGAAATTCTTGGTAAGGAAAAAAGGACAGCTGGGTGTGGTATATCTTGTGTATGAATCAACAGCCATGGATACAGCCCTTAACCACGTTAAATTCACCAAATACCGTATACTCCTAAAGAGGCTTTACAGCCGTTATAATCTGGTTACAGCTTCATTAGAACTGTCATCTTTGTCATACAAATTGGTCTGACCTATAGAGTTCTCAGCCAATCCGCATCAAGGACTTGAACAATCAATTTATGACAGATATTATCAACTGGATAGTTAAAACCCTGAAAGCTGATTGGTTGAAAGCCAATGTATGTAAGACTGTATACCACACCGATTGCGGTTTTACTGTTCAGATTATATTGTGGACCAATGTTATGTAGCAATTAGACACTTCTGGTGGCAATGTAATGTTTTATCACAACCCTGTTCAGTGTTGTGCAAACAAACTGCCCTTGTTATATTTAGCCAGTCGAAATAAATATACATATACATACACATAGAAATTACTTTTTAAATCTTAATTGTAAGAATTCAACACAGTCTAGCTGTCATGGATGTGACAAACCATTATACCTGCAGACATTAACGTAGGTGTTACTCGTTAATCTCACTATCCTTTACAAACTTTTGCTCACATTTGGCGTCTGGCCAGCAAAATGCCACACATTCTAATGGTTGCATAGTAATCATTAGTCTTGACAATAGATGTAGCCAACTTTTGTTGCCTTTCCTGTTTTTTCCCTTTAACATTGTACGGCAAATCCAAAGAAGTATGATTCAGAATGATTCATGTCCGTCTTTGACCACTGTCCTAGGACATTGTCGTATACTATGTTCAAAGGTTAATGGAAAGAAACCTAAGTGGACACACTGCTATTTTGCCAGGGTCTTATCTCATACTTCCTTTTCAGAGATTAGCATTGCTAAAGATAGGGAATAAAGTTAAACAGGAAATTCAGAGGCACTTTAACGTACTCTAATTCATAACATCACCTTAGTTAGAAGACATGTTTAGGTCTGAACAACACTGCAATGTTGTTGCTATCAGTTAGAGCAGGGGTGGGCAAACTCAGGCCCGTGAAGGGAGTTGCTAAAATAACTATAAGTCTAATTGTCATGTATCTGAATTATTATGAGTAATATGTAATAACACACCCACAGTAAAAAGTTATGTGTATACATTTAAATATTTATTATTAAGAAAATACCAAACAAATGTGGCCCTCCATTTAATGTCAAAGCCCGGATGTGGCCCCTGAGCTGAAAAGTTTGCCCACCCCTGAGTTAGAGTATGGAAGACTATGGACGACTCCAATTATGTAAAAAATATATATATTTATTTAAATCAAAATACAAAACGTGTTTTTAAAAAAAAGAAATACATTCTAATATCGAAAAATGTTCCTCCAAAACCTACTTTCACAGAACAAGCATTTCGGGGGAGCATTTTTGTTACACAATTAAGAACCTTGAACTTTCTTGAACTCTTTTGGAAAAGTACTAACTTCGAAAAAATAAGCATTCATGTCCGTGTGTCGTTCTGCGTGTGATGGCGGAATGTTTTTCCCTGAGGTGCAGACTTCAACAATCCTTCAACAGTCTGAGAAGTGTCTACCTTCGACCCATTCGAAGTGCACTTGCTCCGTTTATTTTTAGACAGCCCCGACCGTCTTTTCCCTGCAAAAACAAATTTCACGTTGGGTCAGTATTTTGTCAGTATTTTTGCATTAACATCAAAACAGATTTTTGTCATCATTCTAGACTGGAAAGCATGAACAAATACCGTGAATAAACACTACAAGCATTTTGTTTTTTTTTGCCTTAATCCTGCTCCTTCTCCCTTGAGGTCTATACAAATATTTTTAGTGCAATCTAATGTCATTATAGACAAACCTCAGTTTGCCTTTAAAGGAAATGTTATTAATAATTACACGATGTCCCAAGGGATTATTTCCGATTAGGGTGTTCTATCGAAATCCCCTTTTTTACAAATTGACTTGAATTGAGCTACCTGACGTTTAAATTATAAAGCAAACAGTTACTTTAAGTTGTGTTGTTTTTTTGTTTGTTTTTTTCGATGCCAGTGTAAAATAGTACAAATTAAACCAAATGCATAGCAACATCAGAAGAACATATAACACAAAGGCGCAAACTTTGGAAACATCACCTATAGACTATTGCACGCATTTACTAATACTTATTTTGCGCTCCTTTTGCGCGCTTACCACTTTGCGCTGGTTGCTCAAGCAAAAGGTGCAAATAGTCCTAGGTTGCTTTTTCTTCCCATCGTCCTGTCCGCGGTACACCGCACCCAGGCAGGGCTGGCCGTCCTCGCGTCCGTCCCCAAACACCAGCACGTTGGCCAGGTGCGAGATGTAGCTGGACGCTAGCCGGAGCGTCTCTATCTTGGACAGTTTCCTGTCCACGGGCTCCGTGGGTATGAGTGTCCGCAGCGCGCTGAACGCCGTGTTGACGCTCTGGGTCCGGTCCCGCTCCCGGGCGTTGGCCGTGGTGCGCTGTTTGACCACCACCACCCCGCCGACTCCCACCACGCGTGACAGCCGACGACACGTCTGTTCCGCGGACGCGCAGCATCCGTAGCTCTGGTCCGAGCTGCCGTCGCTCTCGCTGCGGTTCTCCCCCTCGTCGTCGTCCGACATCACGTGGAGGTCGGCCGGGTAGCAGGAGAAGGGATGGGTCGCCACTGGCCGCAGCATGGTGAAGGAGGCCATGATGATGCACGGACTAGTTGTAAAATCGCCCAAAACAATTCTTCAGAGACGCGGACCGTCTGATTTGTGCGCATGGGCAGCCGTTGAGGCCAGAAGTGGCATAAGAATTCCCCCTCGGAGAGACTGTTTTGACATATCCCACAGGACGGTGTGGCCGGATGGTCAACAGTGAGTGTGTGTGAGTGTGTGTGTGTGTAAACGTGCTTCAAGGAGCTCTTATAACCTAGTGTAGGCTCACAGCAGAAGGGGAGGTGTTCAGGCCAACCAGACTGTCCACAATAACTCCAAACGGAGGATTTGCCTATAGAAATGACATTATAACACATTTTTTATGAATTGAGAATAATTTTAAAACATGCATGATTTAGTGGGGGTTCAACCAGTTTATTTCAGTCCCATAGTGGTCTTTTCAGATAGGTTTCTATTGAAAAATCTACCACACTCCACAATCTAATACTATCTCTTGTTGATTTTGTGTGTACATACAAATTTTGCATTAATTAAAATAAACCAACACCTGTTTTTCCATAGATTACAAAGATGCTCTCATTGTGATTATGCATAAGAAAGTGAGGCAATGAGCAGGTGGAGCAAAAAATATATGAATGCCAATCATAAGCTTCATTAGATGCTTAACGGCTATTTCAACTTGCGCACAACTGCGCAGGACATTTCAGACTTCAATCACCTGGCAAATTATTGTTTCATAGGTCCTTGTACACGGTAACATTTATCGTCATGTAGTCAAACTAAAGCTTGGTTGAACACAGGTGGCTGCAAACTCCCTCTAACCATTATCACTTCATAACACGTTACAACATCGGCCCGTGTCGCTCCATGTTCTACATTTTAAACTGTTACCGTCCAAAGCCCCCGGTGTGACAGGTCCTGTCCTCAGAGGCCAATCTAACAGTGGCCCAACGGCGAGTCCACATTAGTTTGTCTAATGGGTTAAGTGAGCCGGGTAAATAAACAGGCAGCAGATGCCGAAGACGCTCAACCACTACACTCTCTCTTCTCATCCCAAACCGCGCTCCTGTTCCCGACCACGGCGCTCCCACTGGTCGATGTGCCTCGGTCCGAGCTAGTGCGCGACAGAGGGCGCGGGGCAACATTTGGGACGTGTCCACTGGCTGTGGATAAGCAAATGGCTTCCAGATTCACTAGTGTGTACCATCAAAGGGCCTGTTTGGTCTGCTTTTATAAACACGACCTCTGACACGCCATGCCACCAGCAGGCACTGCTGCCCCTGGCCCCTCGTTCAGCTGAACCAACAACAGCGACCCGCAGAAGACCCGGTTCCCGCTCTCAAACCAGGACACCACAAGGTCCTCTGTACTGGTCCTCGGCCGACGGGCAACACGACCCCTCGCTTTCTCCCCGCCCCCCACTCTCACCCCCCGTTTCACAGTTTGTAACCGTAAATACGTCGCCCCCCCGTGCTGAGGAATGCTACTAAAAAACCTGCTGAGGTGATTAGCGCGGGGAGATTAAGTACGAGAGGGCTGTTATTCACGGGGTATCGACAATTGTGCGAAGTGACGTACACGTGACCACGACATGAGGATGGAAAGTGATAAACACGCTTACGGTAATTTTTTTATATGTCTAAAATACTGAACCGTCTTTCCCAGAACGCCTAACAAATTCCCAGCTTTTGGGGAGAACTCATCATTGCCTCCTCCAGGCCTTCTGACTGCTTTCTCACTTGGACGACTCCTGCAAACTCCTGCACTGTTTTAAGTGTTGAAACTCCTGCTCTGTTTTAAGTGTTGAAACTCCTGCTCTGTTTTAAGTGTTGAGACTCCTGCTCTGTTTTAAGTGTTGAAACTCCTGCTCTGTTTTAAGTGTTGAAACTCCTGCTCTGTTTTAAGTGTTGAAACTCCTGCTCTGTTTTAAGTGTTCAAACTCCTGCTCTGTTTTAAGTGTTGAAACTCCTGCACTGTTTTAAGTGTTGAAACTCCTGCACTCTATTTGTGATTACACGGTGAGCACATTGTGAGTCAGACCCAATATTGTGTTAACGCCAGTTGAGCCGGGCCGACCCGCTGGGCTACACTCTCTGTGGTCAGACGTGTGGACTCACAGACACCGCAGAGAGAACAGCTGCACAAGAGAGAGTGCAGAAGTCCAGGCCCAGAGCCACTCTAGCCTGGTTTCTCGTCTGTCAGTGCGGTCTTGCCAATTCACATTTCTATGAAGCCATGGGAATTGTCAAGACAGTCGTATGAACAGGCTAGATAAGAGTAGCATGTCAGAGCAGCATCAGCCTGGTTGTATGTAAAATGCACTATAAGGCCTACAGTAGATTTATATATTGGCAACTCTAAAAGTATTCGGTGCGGGTTGAGGGTTTGTGCAAATATGTAAATGTGTAAATGAATATTTAGAAGTGCTCGTTGCAGCCGTCACTCCCTGTTTGGAGAGGAAACGCATGTGGACGTTTCAGCATTAGGCTGTTGTACTTTATTTAAGGGACAAACGATAAAGGTAAAGTAACAAACAGAATGTAAAAGAGTTTTGTTCTTTTATACCACAGTGGCCCACACAAGCGCACTTTTAAGAAAACATTTACTTGTGGAGCTTACATTTTTTCATTTATATTTTCACAGAAATACATTCTTACAGCCTACTGTGACTTTATTGCACATACAATTGAATCGACTTCAATAATTGTAATTTGATTGAATAGCTGTTATTTTGTGTAATTTGGCGAGCTTCTTCTAACACACCTGACAGAGCTTATTCACAGTATCTGTTTTAAGTTAACACTTATCAACTAGTTTAGAGAAAAGGTGTTATCAGTTTTTTGGAATTCAAACCTAAACGGTGAGGCCCCCTCACTCTTACCCTTCCACCTCCTGTGTCTCCCTCCTTCCCTTTCTTCTTTCCCTCCACCTCCCTTCTCTCATCTTTCCTTCCATAACTCTCCCTTTCCCTCCTCTCACTCTCTCCCCCCATCCCCCACCCTCTGATCGTCTTACGCAGATTTCAACATGTTGAGTTAACTGGACAGGTGGTTCTGGGTGTTAGGCCACCAAATGGCTGGGCGGTTCCGTAGTCTGATTACACCCATTCACTCTAGTTTCACTTCATTTCCGGGTGACATGGAAACTGAACGGAATGTGTACATTTCCTTTTAAAATCTGACCACAACAAATACGTCAGTGTAAATATAAATATGCTTCAACTGTTCGGTCGACATTCTGACATGTTTCTAATTAGATACGTCTTGTTTGAGGTAGGGAATATGTCCAGGTACTATGTCATTGTCGTATTTAACTTAAGCAGGGAGACCCACTGGGACCTATGTGTACATATAATACACAATCATATAGAAACTATACATTTAGTGGACACGTTAGCAGTGGTAATCAAATAGAACAAAAATTACCACTTCACTTCTAAACAAGCTCCATACCTGTCCATCCAAATACTACGGTGTTTGTATTCAGTTGTTGAATTACGGAACAATTTGAAGAGTAAACATGTGATTTGAGTCAAACAGGAGTCCTTAAGGACAGCGCGTGTTTAGTTTCGCTATAAGAGCCGCGTCTGTATAGTTGTGTTACATTGCTCCAATAGCAAACATTCCCTGTGTAGTGGTCTCTGCAGAGTACGTTTTGCTGGTGCCTTTGGAGCAGGTGGTGAAGCTTAAACCCGTTTCTGACAGTCCAGCCATGGAGTCATGATCATCATCGTCTGCTCTGAGACGCTTGTCTCTGCCGGATCATTAAAAGTCAACTTCTCAATCACAACAGGAAGTCCTCTCACACGCAACGATTCTTTGGAGGAGCCGGCTAGCTCGCCTTAATGTTCACCCGGCCAGGGCTGTGGTTCCTCTGACCCACATTAGGCGGTTTCCTCTCGGGTCACTTGGGACCCCGGGCCCTTGTTTCAACACCAAGGTGTTCACGGTTCAGCAAGTTTATCGGACCGAAAAAATGCGCGAGAGCCAACAAAAGCTGCCTTTTTTACGATCCTACTTTTACCTTTGAAGACTTTTGATGGATTTGATTAAGGTAGGATGTGAGCAGTCCATTCGCCCTGTTCCTATGACGACGTGCTCCTGAATGGGGACATTGAAATCCGCAGTCACAATCGGCCGAGGGAAAACCTGGAGCGTGGATATGGGCCATTTGATAAGGCCCGTTTTTTTGATGTGCCGTTTGTGTGGGTTGCAGCTGTTCCTAATGCCTCGCTACATCCTTCTCACACACTGTGGTTTACAGTGGCTGGGATATGTGGGTGTTTTTGTGTACATGAGGGGACACATTGTGTCTCGAAATAGCCGTCTGGAGTGGACTGAGACACATAGCTGTGCTTTCCCTTGGGCCCCCGGTCGCCTGGGTCCTGTGGAGGGATGT
Organism: Dallia pectoralis; assembly: GCA_029465975.1. Lineage (NCBI taxonomy): Eukaryota > Metazoa > Chordata > Actinopteri > Esociformes > Umbridae > Dallia > Dallia pectoralis. The sequence goes on from CM055743.1 coordinate 5,469,345, forward strand.
TTCAGGGCCCCAACTGGGCCAGGGGGGGAAGGGGACCTCGTTCTCATGACACCTGACCCAGTCCACATCCTGTCTCTAGCCCATCAGCGCGGTGTGGTCAGGGGCAAGAGCTGCTATATGGTCGGAGAGCCTCTGACCCATGTGAAATCCCGGTGGCTGGACATCGTGGTGAACCTGATGAGACAAGGTACGGACAGGGAAAAACAGCCCTCTTACACCTCGTTGAGAGTGGCATAAAGGTCTTCCCTGGTGCGGTTGGGGCCTCATGTCTTAGGGTGGACGTTGATATGTGAAACTATTCGCTTGTTAGCATGGTATGCATTAGATTAAGGACTGACTGCTTGATAACAAGAACAATATTGAGTTTGTTTGCTAAAGCTTTTAAAAAATATTGTCACCCTCTGCTGGTAAGAAACGGAGTTACAGTTTGAACAGTTGTTGGTTGTCGAGCGCTGGTCGAGTTGATACAAATATTCAGATGAATGCTTTGTTTTGATATTCCGTCTGTGTATTATGTTATTCTGTCTGTGTGCTATGTTATTCTGTCTGTGTATTATGTTATTCTGTCTGTGTATTATGTTATTCTGTCTGTGTATTATTTTATTCTGTCTGTGTGATATGTTATTCTGTCTGTGTGATATGTTATTCTGTCTGTGTATTATGTTATTCTGTCTGTGTATTATGTTATTCTGTCTGTGTATTATGTTATTCTGTCTGTGTGATATGTTATTCTGTCTGTGTGATATGTTATTCTGTCTGTGTGATATGTTATTCTGTCTGTGTATTATGTTATTCTGTCTGTGTGATATGTTATTCTGTCTGTGTGATATGTTATTCTGTCTGTGTATTATGTTATTCTGTCTGTGTATTATGTCATTCTGTCTGTGTGATATGTTTATCATCTGTCAATTTGTTTTGTTTACTATGGCAGTAAACAGAATAAATGGGGATTTACCAAATCAATGTTTAGGTTCATGTAAATATAGAAGATGATTGGGGAAATGCAAAAAAAATCAGAAGAAATATATACTGTCTTTCACTCGATGTTCAACGTTTCGGATAATGTTAATTTGAGTAAACCTGTGTTTTGATCGAAGATGGATTGACACCTTCAAATTACCATGGGGCATTGACATAAACTTAGTTAAAATATCATCTTTTAATATATAACAATACTTGGAAATTAAAATATCGAAAGGCCTTCCCAATTACATACAAATTCAAATTGCAAATGCGTTAAATAAGGCAAAACCTTAATGGTTGCAATCGTTATAAGCGGGTCTAATTTCTTATGTTTAATTATTACATACAATAACAGCCTGTGCATAGATTTAAATACAAAGGAGTAAGCATTTCCTATATAGTAAATGGATATATAAACTGCTATTATGAATGAGATCAGATAATACTACAGGCTACTTTATATCAGAATTATATTACAGCATTAGAGGTTTAATTCATAAATCAAATACATTAATGACATTAAATTAAAAACAATAAATTAATATTTTTATATAAATACAAATAAATACAAAAACACGTTTCTCCCTGAAGACATGTTTAAGAAAAGTTAAGAGCTAATTTGCATATGAAATAATACTGGAATGTAAATCATTGTTCAAGTAAATAAATAACAATCCATAAAAAATATTTGAATAAAAAATATTCCCAGTTCGAAAGGTTACTTAGCCCTCGGTGGCAGTTATTGCTCAGTCCAAACAGTGGACATAGAGTGGCTTGGTGAGGACTGGCGCCTATTAACCAGAGTCGTGTCCATTAGTCACCCAATTAAAGAAATTGGATTAAAACGGAAAGTGACTAGCTAAATGTATCCCGAGACATGTTTGTATAGCGAGGTCAATCGTTATGATGCCTCTAAGTGACAGTACAAAGTTACAAATGAATTCATATAGCAGCCATGTTTGCCCCACAATGGCAATACTGACCAATAGCAGTTCATGAAAATGTCTGAGTTCCAAACTACGCTGTCGTGTGTGTAACCTAACATCAGCACTCAGACACCAAATACCCATCGTGTTCGGGTCAATGGAATTCTCCGAGACGCTAACGTGGGCATTCGCTTTAACAGCGTGCCTACATCTGGATTTGTCCCAAAAAACAACACCATGTTCCAGTCGTCGGGCGGTTTGAAACATGCTCCGATGCGTGAACTAAAAAGTGCACGACCCTTTTCGCTCGTAGAAGACCCGCAATCTCAGCGATAGTGTGTCCCGGGGCCAGTTGCACCCAAAGGACAGGGCCCGCCACGGATCAGTCGTCGGCGCCACAGTCCTCCTCGTCCCCGGGGCCTTTCAAGCAGGCCGACTCGTAGTGCTTGTTCAGGTAGGACTTGAGCGCGAAGCTCTTGCCGCAGCGCTTGCAGTCGTAGTGCTTGAACGCCGAGTGCGTCTGCATGTGCGCGCGCAGGTTGGAGCGGTCGGCGAACGCCTTGCCGCAGTGGGCGCAGGCGAACGGCTTCTCGCCGGTGTGCGAGCGCGTGTGTCCCTGCAGCAGCCACGGCCGGCTGAACGCCTTGCCGCACACGGCGCACTCGTGGCGCAGGTCGTGCGTGAGCATGTGCATGGCCAGGGCCGGCATGGACACGTAGGCCTTGTGGCACGTCGGGCACCTCCTGGCCTGCTGGCCGTCCAGGCTCCGGTGGGTCTGCTTGTGCCGGCTCAGGTTGGACGACGTGGCGTAGGTCTTGCCGCACTCGCCGCACGTGTAGCGCCCCGGCCCGCCGGGTCTCCCGGGCTTCCCGTTGGCCCCCGGGGAGCCCGCTTCCGCGCTGCTGTCTCTGCCGCCGTCGTCCTGCTGCCGGCGTTCGGCCCGTCTACGCGAGCGTCCGTCCGAGATGAGGAAGGCGTCCACCGCGTAGCCGCCGCCGTCGGACTCGGTGGTCGCGCTTGAGCCGGGGCTGTCGGGCTGCTCCATGTCGTGGTCGGAGTAGTCCTCCTCGCCGCTGCCTCCTGCGCTCCCTGGGGAGAACCGGAGCCTTGAGGGGAGGCCCTTCTGTCTGCTCGCCTCCGGCTCCTTTGTTCCGTGACATATTGAGGGGATGACATAATCCTGGATGTAGCCTGCAGCGGGTTCACAGACACATTACAAACATGTATTTACACCATGTATATATATATATAGATATTTATATATAGATACATATATGAAATAAATTACATTAAAAATAACACTACCAAAATGCCTGTTGTATTGTCTATGGGCAAGCTAGCATTGCTACCGGATCAAAGCCTGTTTTTATTCATCCTGTTTTTACAGTTTTTCTGTTGTTTAGAAATCCCCCCTGAAAAGCATCAGCTGATCTGACCCCACCAGTCATTGCGGATCAATATGCAACAGTATACAGGAAACCATTAAGCAAGTGCCTGGTTCAGCACGCTTCCCCAATTAAATATGAATGACTCTCCAGTGCTCCGCTTTGCACTGGTCAATAAGTCATCTAGCTCTAAACAAGGCCTTTTTCGCCGTATCCCAAATGGCATACTATGCTCCGTGTAGCGTGCACACTTGGTCATGAGCCACGTCGCACACGATACAATGAGAAAAGGGTGCCATTCGTGACTCACTAAAGGACTTTCACGGCAAGCCACACAGAACAGCGAGACCCGTCTGAGACGAAACACTAGCGCCATTCACCGGCGTGGGCCAGGAGGTCATAAAATACAAAGCACTTGGTTCTCCACGGCCGATCCACCTGTCGCCATCCTCTCACCTGCCCCCATTACCAAATCTGTTATTGTGCGCCGGGGCCAAAACAAAACCCAGCGTCTGAGCTGAGGAAAATCCCCCAAAGCGCTAAATCATTTTAATCAGATCATTTTCCATCTGTGATGTGGTGAAAGTGCCCGAGCGCGAGTATGATAATGGGGAAATTGAATGACAGGTGCAGTGTGATTTGGGGATGAGGGGTGGAGACGGAGGAGGAGGGGGGGTGGGGCTCTGATCTTGACAGCACTGCTGACTATGGTGTGCGCTCCATCCTGCAGCACAAAGGGAACCAGACAGCTGGCATCCTAAATCCGGGGACAAATGATCCAGCGAGCCGAAGCTCCGCGCTTCTGGAGGACATTCCGCCAACAACAAAAACACACATTTCCATGGAAGTACTTTGCCTGGGAGTCACACTATCGGTTCCCTCAAAACGCATGCGAATTCGAGGTCGTTTGCTGTCCCCCCGTCGTTTAAAAAGAAAGTAGGAACGATGGAGTAATGTTGCCTTTTGTCATCCTAAGATGATCTTTTGTCGTGAATGGATTTCTCTTCCAATAACCCTTTTAAGCTTTGTGAGCACCCCAGGAACAAACAATGTATTCTGGCCGTGTATTTTGGAGAGTGCTGGTTGGGGGTGTTGAATTGCTGCAATCTGACCCCTCTGGGTCTCTAGCATCCTGTAAGATAAGAGGAGATGGAGAGATGGAGAGATGACGAGATGGAAGAACTGAGAGGGATTCGATGAGTGTCTCTGTGGGGGGGGGGCTTGGTAACCAAACTCAAGGGCAGCGGCTGTACAGGCTGAGGACAAACCAGTCCCATGTGGATATCTGCTTTCTGGTAGCGGAGAGGGTTTGGAGCTCACAAAGGATGGGGTGGGATTTCCAGCAGTACCAGGACGCAGCAGTACCAGGACGCAGCAGTACCAGGACGCAGCAGTACCAGGGTGCAGCAGTACCAGGACGCAGCAGTACCAGGGTGCAGCAGTACCAGGACGCAGCAGTACCAGGGTGCAGCAGTACCAGGACGCAGCAGTACCAGGACGCAGCAGTACCAGGACGCAGCAGTACCAGGGCGCAGCAGTACCAGGACGCAGCAGTACCAGGGTGCAGCAGTACCAGGACGCAGCAGTACCAGGGTGCAGCAGTACCAGGACGCAGCAGTACCAGGACGCAGCAGTACCAGGGTGCAGCAGTACCAGGGTGCAGCAGTACCAGGACGCAGCAGTACCAGGACGCAGCAGTACCAGGGTGCAGCAGTACCAGGACGCAGCAGTACCAGGGTGCAGCAGTACCAGGACGCAGCAGTACCAGGGTGCAGCAGTACCAGGACGCAGCAGTACCAGGACGCAGCAGTACCAGGACGCAGCAGTACCAGGGTGCAGCAGTACCAGGGTGCAGCAGTACCAGGACGCAGCAGTACCAGGACGCAGCAGTACCAGGGTGCAGCAGTACCAGGACGCAGCAGTACCAGGACGCAGCAGTACCAGGACGCAGCAGTACCAGGACGCAGCAGTACCAGGACGCAGCAGTACCAGGGTGCAGCAGTACCAGGACGCAGCAATACCAGGACGCAGCAGTACCAGGGTGCAGCAGTACCAGGACGCAGCAGTACCAGGACGCAGCAGTACCAGGACGCAGCAGTACCAGGGTGCAGCAGTACCAGGGTGCAGCAGTACCAGGACGCAGCAGTACCAGGGTGCAGCAGTACCAGGACGCAGCAGTACCAGGACGCAGCAATACCAGGATGTATATACAGGATATTGTTAAAACCCGTCCGGTGTGTTCTGCCTCGGCAATAAGCCGATTGATCCGGCGTGACCTGAATTCACTCTGTCCGAGTTGGAAAACAAAAGTCTAGAGGCATTGGGTGTTCTGGGGTGGGGTTTAAGGCTGTGAGTGTGTGTGTGTGTGTGTGTGTGTGTGTGTGTGTGTGTGTGTGTGTGTGTGTGTGTGTGTGTGTGTGTGTGTGTGTGTGTGTGTGTGTGTGTGTGTGTCTGTGTGTGTGGGGGGGGTCTGGAGGGATTAAAAACACAACATTACAGTCTGACAGCAGGGTAGGCATAGACAAGGAGGTCAACTAATGTCTCCAAAACAGTTTCTCTCAGATTCTAAATTATTAATCAAATGTTTTTCGCCAACATGGAACCACCCACCATCTATATCGACAACAACAACAAACATATTGACGTGTTCTTTCGCCCCCCGTCTACATAATACATTTTCGCAATGCACTCTTTTTTTAAAGCAATCTCGACTCACCGTTTTCACTCAACCGGACCGCCAAGTTGGTGGCAGACTCGGTGATGGCCCGTGTGAGTGTGTACGACACATCGCTATGGTGACTGTGATGATGATGATTGGAGGAAAAATCGTGAACCTTCAGCTGTTTCACCAAAAAGGAACGTGGCATCTTCTCGGTCGCCCGCTCTTAGATCCTCATATGAAGAAAAATCACGGAAAGAAGCCCAAGGCCTGCAAGTACTTCAGGACAACAAGCAAAGGCCCCAAGTCAGTGAGAGCCAAAATGGAGGTGGAGGACGTCAAAAGATGCTGTGATTTCCCTCGCGGTTAAACTCCCCGGCAAATGGCCTCGCCGTTTCGAATGCTCGGCAAAGTGGAAGACAAAGGGTGAGAGAGAGAGAAGAGAAGAGAAAGAGGTAGAAAGAAAGTGCAGAGACAGCGTGTGAGAGAGAGGGAGAGAGAGAGAGATGAGAGAGGAGAGGAGCTGGCTAGACTAGCTGAGCTCAGCAGTCGTACAGGCTTTTATATGGAGCACGAGCCCCCAAAGATCAGGTGGTGCCTTTGGAAAAAGGAGCCTGCCTAGCATTAATCCATCAAAAATCCCCAGAGACACACATCACATTACCACGAGCCGTCTGTGCATCCCTGTGCGCGCGCACACACACACACACACACACACACACACGCACTAGTGCCCGGACTCACACAAGCACACACACACACTTTGCAGCCAACCCCCCCGTCCTGGTCTTTTACCCCTTTCTCGCTCTACTCACACCCGGAGGGGGGAGCGGACAAAAGCATCGCCGGAGCACATGGGCGACACTTCACACAACATCTTGTCCACTATTGTCCTCCGATGAAGTAGCTAACAGTTTATGCTTCGTTCCCCCCTAAACCAACTGTTATGTTTGTGTGTAATACCCCCCCCCCCCACACACACACACACACACACAAAAACGCTGCAGACGTGCTAATCTTCGACGGCTAAACGCTCATTAACAGAATTTGATTTCTGAATTTAGGTATACGATTATGTAATTGGGATCTGGGTTCTGCAGGTGCCGTGGGGCTGACGGTCAGCCGCGGTCAAGCTGAGGGAACGGAACGTAAGTGAACACGGCGTGTTCTATTGGTTTGTCAGTTGCCGGTAACAGCAATGGGCCATGAACACAAATGATGCTGGTTCAAATCCCCAAGTGAACCATTGTATATCTATTTCTACCGGAGCAAGGCCCTCATCACTGTCCTAATGTCCCTCGTCCTAAAATGCGTCCAGTCTCGTTCAGATCTTACGTTCACGTTCTCAACAGTGCCATCCCCAACAGCTGGGATTTCTCACTTTCCTCCCTTTCGGGTTTCTGTCAGTTTTACGTCCACTTAAGAATCTCTTACCCCCCACGTTAAATGACCTGCGGTCAATAGCCCCTGTAATGACTTCTGGTCTGGTGGCGGTGACCCCGTGGCGGTGACCCCTGCGTGTTGTAGGGGTGGCGGGTCACAGCGGAGAGACTCGTCTAAACCGTCCATATAGTGAGAAAACACACTTGCAAACACGGATGGATTTGAAGAAGTTTAACGTCACTTTTGGATTACTGTTTTTGTGGGTGGGAAGAAAAGCAACAAAAAAAGAAATACACACAAAGCTGATTCGTGTAATTTGTTTTATTTTTTTATTACATTTTGGCAAGGTACATTTTTTTCAGGGGGGGGTACTTAATGTTGGTTGAAGAGTGCTAGGTAAACAAAGGATGACAGCACCGTGCAACTGTTACAAATGTTTGTGTGATTTAGCTTAGCACTACCGCACGTATCATTGATTATCATTGCCTTGTGTGTCACTGGGTACTATTGGCTCCGCTAACTGCATAGTAAGTAGGGTCACAGAGTACATGAATGGTGAGTGGCCATTGTGGACTGTTTTAGTAGCGATAAGTGAGATAATTTGTGCTAATCGCATCTAGCCATTGGTTAAGGGGGCTCTTTGCAAAACAAACGCAGGTCCTTTTCACTAAAGGACGTCTTTTCAGCGCGTTGCTAAAATCCACTTTCTTAGGCACCAGACAATGAGCCAGCTGCGGGCCAATGAATGAGTCTGATCGCCTCGTCCGTTTAATCAGCAGTTATCACAGAGTGAGGTAAGTGAGAGAAAAATGATTCACTTGTTTTTACCGTCACTCAACTCCACTCCACGCTCCGCTCACTCTATAATTTCGAGGGACGAACCGAGCGCACAAGCGCTAAATCTCTAGTCTCTTTTTTTGTCCGATCACAATTAGTACCACACAAGGATCTCAGGCCGGCTGCAAGCTCCGAGTCCGAAGGCGATTCGTTGTGAGACGGACGCATGACTAAACGGCCAAACCTCCATTTTGAATTGACTACGTTTTGGCGAGTAGATCTCCAATTCACGCCATCCCCGCTGCTCATATCCCACCCAAATACCATAAAGCACGGAGGTCATGAAGGGAGACATAAAGAACTACGTCATGTGTTGTGATGGGGAGGGCTCAATGGAGTAGGACAGGGGCTGTCTAATGAAGGTGTGGGGGGGCAAGATGGGGGAGGGGGTGTTGTACAACTACATTTTAATCTAGTCGTGCCTCAATCCGGATAAAAGGATTCTGGCCCCTCTCTCTCTTCTCCATTTCGGGGGTCATCAATCAAACGTGTCCTGCCCTCCTCCCAACGGCCTCTCGCCACGACGTCCGTCCGCTGTCGCGGTGTGAGGAAGACCGAGTCTCCTGGGAACTGGCCCGGACAGAGGAAGAGGGGTTTGGATGCATTCTGGAGCTGTGAGATGGATGGAAGAGCGCTATTTTTTTCTTTTTTTCTCAAGAAATGTATGAGGCATGGATTTCAGTGCTTTTTAAATATCTTTCAATAAACAACCATAATATAATACAGATCAGGAATTTATTTTAACATAGGTTATATAAATATATATTGTTTAACACTGATGGATGGAGAGAGAATCAATTATTTCACTAATAATTTGCAACAGTCACCTCAACACAGTACAGCTGGTGGATCAATCCGGGCAAGTGTCTTTTCTGTAAATGTGACTATAGGCAGAACCAGAGTCAGAACCAGAGGCAGAACCAGAGGCAGAACCAGAGACAGAACCAGAGGCAGAACCAGAGGCAGAACCAGAGACAGAACCAGAGGCAGAACCAGAGACAGAACCAGAGACAGAACCAGAGGCAGAACCAGAGACAGAACCAGAGACAGAACCAGAACTAGAGGCAGAACCAGAGACAGAACCAGAGGCAGAACCAGAGACAGAACCAGAGACAGAACCAGAGACAGAACCAGAGGCAGAACCAGAACTAGAGGCAGAACCAGAGACAGAACTAGAGGCAGAACTAGAGGCAGAACCAGAGTCCTCACCAGAGACAGAACCAGAGGCAGAACCAGAGGCAGAACCAGGACTAGAGGCAGAACCAGAGACAGAACCAGAGACAGAACCAGAGGCAGAACCAGAGACAGAACCAGAGGCAGAACCAGAGGCAGAACCAGAGACAGAACCAGAACTAGAGGCAGAACCAGAGACAGAACCAGAGACAGAACCAGAGACAGAACCAGAGACAGAACTAGAGGCAGAACTAGAGACAGAACCAGAGTCCTCACCAGAGACAGAACCAGAGGCAGAACCAGAGGCAGAACCAGAGTCCTCATCAGAGGCAGAACCAGAGGCCCACTACCCTGCACGCTGCTATTTTCTAGAACCCATGGAGAGGACCGTTAGACAGGGCGCATAGTGTGATCGAGAACTTGATCGGATCAAATTAATCCACAGGAGGAGTTTGCCTTGGACTTCATGCTTGCCAATGAAATGGCTCATTTCTGGACCCGAGGAGCATACATCACACCCTGTGTCCCTTGTCCCATATTCAATATACAATCAACTGATGGTGTCAGTCGTGGGTGACATTGTCTCTACAAGTGTCATTCACTGGCCTTGAGAGCACTTATACTAAATAGATCTCTGCCGAATAGCCCCTCAGCACTCGCCCGGTTCAATTGCCCTGTCAAAAAGAGAATTACCTGTCGAGGATCCCGATGGGGACTCGTATCTACAAGGACACGCGGCGTATCATTTGGCTAACGTGTGCTTCAAATAAGGAACAATTTTTCACCATACGGACTAGCGCCCTAGCAGGTGAGAAATCACTGAGCCTGCGTGTGCTGAACACGTAAATATCGTCAATTCTGCCTAATTGAGGGGCACGTGGCGAAGTTACACCGCAGTAAAGTGTGTGTGTGTGTGTGTTGGGGAGCGGGGGTTCGAAGAAAGGTTACAATGGGTGTGATAAGGGCCAGCTGTAGTGCTGCCTAAAACCATGAGCTGTGCGTAGGGGGGTTTAGGATGTGTGTGTGTGTGTGTGGGGGATCATCTCACACTCTTTTGTCTCTGGGCCATCTGCTCTGGGTTTCGTAACGGGGTGTGCAGTGGTGTGAAGGGGTGTTTGGGCGGGGGAGGGGAAGGGGGGGGGTCTGAGAATCGTAGTGGGCTACATTCCGTCACCTTAAAGCCATGTGACAGCCAGAAACTCAGCTGCTCCCGCTGGACACAGGCTATTAAGGCGAAAGCCTGGAGCGTTGGGGAAGATTTACAGTGCCCAAGTGACCTCGCCAATATGACTCTCCATTTCCCTAATCAGTTTCATTGGTAGTCATTTTAGTTTGTTTCGTTGAATGGAAGGGGAAAATAAAAAAATTACCTGCCTGAGTTACCGCATGTGTGGCTCTCAAGAAATGTGCTATTTTAATCCTTTGTAGTCACTTTTTTCTTTTTTACAGTTTGACAGTAAGGAAAACAAACCCATATGATCAAAGATTACCTACCGTCTGCTAAGCTAACCAGTTTAGCTGAGCCAGCTTGTCAAACATTAAGTAAAACATGTGGGAAATTCCCAACAAAAGCTTCATCAAACAATTAGCTAGCTAGCATTGATATCTGAAGCATCTCGCCCTGCTGCAACTTTTTTCCAATTCTGACGCCTAACAGTTATGAAAAGAGGCAAGCAATGGGAAACATGCTAACGACAGCATGTTTTCTCTTTCTCATATTTTGCTAAAATGTTAGGGTAGCAAACTTCAAGGGAATTTTGTTCTTGTTTTTGTGTCTAAGGAAATCAACAGGTTTGTGTTGTCATGTAATAGGAAGTTATATAAAGACATAGAGGATAATTTACTAATGACCTGTGTTGACCTTTGTGGATCTGTGTTGACCTGTGTTTTCATAAATTCCTGATTTTGTCTTTGGATAAAACTAAATGCAGCAAACCCGACTTGATACATGCATGACATCGTCCTTGGAAATGAAACTCAACACAAACAAGGTCTCATTTAGCTAATTGGCACTCTCTCTCTCTCTGTAATAAGCGAGAGAGTGTGTATTGAATGTGTATGCGAGTCACCAAATGAGCAGATGTGTCTCTCCAAACAGCCTCATACACCCCCGGTCTCTCCAAACAGACTCATACACCCCCGGTCTCTCCAAACAGCCTCATACACCCCCGGTCTCTCCAAACAGCCTCATACACACCTGGTCTCTCCAAACTGCCTCATACACACCTGGTCTCTCCAAACAGACTCATACACACCTGGTCTCTCCAAACTGCCTCGTACACACCTGGTCTCTCCAAACAGACTCATACACACCTGGTCTCTCCAAACTGCCTCGTACACACCTGGTCTCTCCAAACAGACTCATACACACCTGGTCTCTCCAAACTGCCTCGTACACACCCGGTCTCTCCAAACAGACTCATACACACCCGGTCAGAAGAGCACATGACACCCCCCAGGATTATTATTCTCTCTGTGCGAGTTTTACATTTGAACTGAAATGTAACATTGACATATTTTTTCCACAGTTTTAAAACCTCACATTGTGCTCCTCTGTTTGTAAAAACACCCACTTTAGTTCATCGTGCACGACGTACTGAGCAGCACTTGCAGAGGTCTAGGTTCAGTCTGAGCGGAAAAAAAGGCAACACAAGCATTTAATATTGTCTTGGTCACCAATGTAATATAAATGTATATATATATATATTTATTCACATATTTTTGTCCTCATGGAGGACACTTTTATAATTTATTCTTTTCTTATTAGAGACAGCATGATGGACCACTGAACTACCACAGGCAGATGATTATATATTCTCACCCCTACAGACCCTAGTCCATCGTTACTTGGCATCCTACTAACAGCTGTGCCCTGCATGCCTACTTGACCGATACAGAGCTAGGTCAGAAGCCCAGATCCAGGAGACTGGTAATTCCCCCCCGAAACAATTGCTGACGTCTTTGTCCTCTCATCCGCTTTACGTGCAGTCATTGTGAGGTCACGCCGCTTGACGTGCAGTCATTGTGAGGTCACTCCGCTCTATGTGCAGTCATTGTGAGGTCACTCCGCTCTACGTGCAGTCATTGTGAGGTCACTCCGCTTTACGTGCAGTCATTGTGAGGTCACTCCGCTCTACGTGCAGTCATTGTGAGGTCACTCCGCTTTACGTGCAGTCATTGTGAGGTCACTCCGCTTTACATGCAGTCATTGTGAGGTCACTCCGCTTTACGTGCAGTCATTCTGAGGTCACTCCGCTTTACGTGCAGTCATAGTGAGGTGAACGATTGTCACATCATGTGCGATTATGGCGATTGAGGTGGAAGTCCTTCGCCCCTGACCTCACATGCACCTGATGAAGTGATAATTCTTGTCTTGGTGTGACGGTAAGGTTTTGTTTCTTTGTATAGAGACTTCCATAGAGTTTGACCTCAACGCATAATGTTGTGTAACAGAGCAGATGCCATTGAGGACACCTAAATTTTTTACTAGGGGACCTAATCCTACTCTGGTACTCTTCGCCGACATGAGGATGTGTCCTGTGATATCGTCCGAGTTCACCAACCTGCCCCATAATGTGTGACGTAGCCTATAGGAGACTGGGACACCCTCGTCTCTCTTTGTGATGAATTTCTTCCCCAAAACCACCCAGGTCACATGACCCCCTTTGTCCTGTCTCCACGTCGGCCCCGTGGATGAGGGCCGATGACAGGGCCCCGGGCGGCCACTGGGGAAGAAGGAACAGCTGTTGAATGAGGACCAGCCGTCTGCTTTCCGTGGAGCTGCCGCACCTTACAAGTCGCTCTATGAAGACTGATGAGAACAATCGCCATTGCCGACCAGGCGCGTTTTCGTCTCAGCGGCTGACAGGGGTATACCTCATTAAGGGGGCGTCTCCCCCCTGTTCGGGGTTTGCAGTTCCGTGTTGGGTGGGGGACCTGTTTTAATGACGCCGTGCACCCTCTGACAAAGCCCAAGGGAATCAAATTAGAGGGGTTCGTCCTTACTCTAGTGCCCTAGAAAACCTCATGGCACCTGAGGCACATAATGCTGATTAAACAGGTGAAACGTGCACTTTTCTAGGTGACTACACTACAAGCCACTATCAGGTACATCCATCTAGCGCCGGGTCAAGCCAAGGCTCGTCTCCAGAATGGCCTGACTTATTTGGCAAATGGATTGTACAAGGTGTCGGGCAGCTTGCACATGGTTGTGGCTTTATTATCATGGCAAATCTGCTCAGTTGGATTCAGGTCAAGAGACTGCCCTACGTCCTTTGAATAAACCCAATGGGTATTTGATCATTTTTCTAAATTCTTTAATTGTCAAACTTCTTGTTTTTAGGAGTGCAACCTGATGTTGTCACCTGCTGCAACAGCCATTGATGACAAGGTCCTTGTCGGTTGTATTTGCAAAATGACGCCGTTGTAGCCCACTGCTCTAAAATAATTTGCCTGTTTGTGGCCAGCCTTTTAACTCGCATGGGTCTTCTCAGTCACTTTCAACCAAACGAGCGGTTTCCCCTAGACTGGATGTTTTCGGTTTGGTGCTCCAGTCCGGGTCAACCCCTGGGTATTGTGTGAAAACCCAGTTCGGCTGGAATTTCTGAGGCACGGGAGCTGGCACGCCTGTTACCTAGTCATTGCACTCATTCAGATGCTTAGGTCATTTGTTTTTCTCATTCTGATATTCAACTGAACAGGAAGTATATACTTATCTGAATGATTTATGAAGCAGGTCGTTTAATGGCGCTCCTAAAGGACCTTTTGTGGCGCTCCCACAGCCTCAAAGTTAACAACCCCTAAAGGACTCTCCTATAACCTTACTTCTTGGTGAGTTTAGTACAAAAAATGTACATACTCAAAAAATAAAACATTATTGGTGTCCTTTATTTTATGTTAAGTTAAAAAAAAAAGTTAAAAGCAATATGGGTTATATACGCATACCTCCAGGAAGTATTAGGTTATCAGTTTGTGTGAAAACCCCCAAAGAGACCATCCAAGGACCGTCTCTTTTTAAACTAACAGGCCACTGAAGGTCCCAGTAGAGATCTGTGGCACCACCTTCTGGAGAAAATATGGGACTCTTTAAAAAAGACACTCAGGGCATGGTCTGCAGGCAAATAAAGTCAGGTCCTGGAAATTTTAAACAAGCAGACCGCTTTAAACTGACAGTTAACTTAGGTTAGTACTTCTCCATTCCGGTAACATTAACCCGTACCTGAACGTCCTGCAATAATTCGTAAATGTAGCAATGTAAGAAATGGAATGTAAGTTCGGCCCTCTGCATTGAGCAAACCAATCACGTTAATTTCTGCCTCCAAGACATGTTTGAGTACTCAGCTCGTAAAGTAAAGCTTGACTCCAGATTGCACACATAACTGGAATTGCATAAAAACACAACGCCGCCCGTCGAGCCCTAAATTCCAATTGCTACATGAGGCACAGAGACATTATTGCTGGAAAATTATCCCCAGGGTGTAGCCCCACAGTGGACGCATCACGGCATCTGGGTGATTTATTAAAATAATAACTAGCTAGGGAAAACTCCAATTTGGAAGATATTCCAGTACTTGATGTCGATGGGCGTCTAGTCTCTGTAGTGAAGTCCAGGATTGGTTAACATCGTTCTAAACGGTTGGCCATGCAGACTGCATACTCATGTGATTCGGAGAGACCACAATCAGTAGACACAAAGAAAATGTTTATTGGGGGGCGACAGCGACAGAAGCATGTGCACGTTCCCTCGTGAGAGGAAATGGCTGACGGGCTACACGCGTGCCGTCACGCGCGGCCGCCACAAATCAACTGACAATCACAAGGAGACGAACACGTGAAAAAGTAATGAGGTTTAATTCAAATAAAACCATGCACAGGTCACCCGCAGCCCAAGTAGAGATTCACACTCGTTCAGAAAATAAACATCTAAAGGCCAAACATTGCATTCAGCGGGCCCAAGCGTATGAGAAGAGACCTCGACACGTACACAGGCCAGCCCCTAAAGATAAACACAACAAAATAAGAACTCCCTGAACAGGAGGCCACAGTAACGCGTGGGGAACCCGGAAAAGGGCGCCGACCACATAAGATGAGCACTTCAAACCCCATGTACTTTATAGAGAGAGAGATCGAGGGAAACGTTATGCGCCGACTCCCATTCGATTATCACAAAGCCCGACCAGCAATAATATGGCACAGAGAACAGAGGGATAAAACACGGGGAGGTTGATGAATCGAGTTTACCCGGTTTACAGACACACATTTGAATACCGAATCCCAAGTATCAGACACAGGGGCCAGAAGAATCACATAATCCAGATTTAGGAGTCAGTTACTCAAATCACCAGGAATACCAGCCTGAAAAACACCCATTGACTTTATAATTCTCCCTCTTAGTATTTTTGCCACAGGAGGACTGAAGAAAACCACATATGGGCTTCCAGAAGTAGGACACTGGAAAATAAGACGGCAAAGCAGGCGGGGGCCCAAATTAGGTTACGTCTAATAGTCGTGCATCAGGAATATTGAACGAACCGTGAAAGCCCAAAGGTCCAGATTTCAGTTTGGGGCACAGGCAATCTATATTTCCACCCTCGCAGCACCTCGACAACACCAACTACATCAAACCACCCTTGTTGGAATAATCCAGCACACACAAAAGGACAGGTACACTCAATAAGATATTTTATGTCATTTCCAAATCTGAATTTAGAATACAAAGTCGCTAAAACAAGATTGTGTTTTGTTTGCTAGTGAACGGGTCTGCACTAGTGTGTGGGTGTGTGTTTGTTCGGTGAATGGGCGGAGTCCTACTGAGCAACCATCTCTCTGTATATAGAGAGAGTGTGAGATCAGAGAGAGAAGAATAGGGCATGGCATAAAACTGAAGGAGGTCGTGGTGGTGGTGGGTGCTGGCAAGAGGGCTTACGTGAGAACAGTTTTCAAGAGCCTCGAAAATTAACAGAGGTTACATACACTGTGTGTGTGTGTGTGTGTGTGTGTGTGTGTGTGTGTGTGTGTGTGTGTGTGAGCGTGTGTGTTAATGTGAGAGTAAGTGAATCCATTGGAGTGTGAGTGTGTATGTGTGTGTGTGTGAGAGAGACATGGGGGCAGTAAGGGAACAGTTGGAGTAGCAGGGCTGGTCGGGACCAGGGTCAGGACCGGGGTTAGTTGCTGAACACCTGGCCTTCAGGTGGCTGGGGGAGTTTCATGTTCTCTTTGCACATCATGAGCCGTCGGAGCTCCTGCAGAACCACACGGATGCTGTACGAGTTCTGCCACTTGGCCAGAGCTGCCACTGCCCGTGTGTCCACCTGAGGATGTTACAAACATGTCAGATGCACAGGTACACACACACACATATACAAGCAGGCAAAGAGAGAGAGAGGCAGAGAGAGAGAGGCAGAGAGAGAGAGGCAGAGAGAGAGAGGCAGAGAGAGAGAGGCAGAGAGAGAGAGGCAGAGAGAGAGAGGCAGAGAGAGAGAGGGAGAGAGAGAGAGGCAGAGAGACACAGGCAGAGAGAGAGAGGCAGAGAGACACAGGCAGAGAGAGAGAGGCAGAGAGACACAGGCAGAGAGAGAGAGAGAGAGACACAGGCAGAGAGAGAGAGAGAGAGAGAGAGAGAGGCAGGCAGAGAGAGAGAGAGAGACACAGGCAGAGAGAGAGCAGAGAGAGAGAGAGAGAGAGAGAGAGAGAGAGAGAGAGAGAGAGAGAGAGAGAGAGAGACAGGCAGAGAGAGAGAGAGAGAGACACAGAGAGAGAGAGAGAGAGAGACAGGCAGAGAGAGAGAGAGAGAGAGACACAGGCAGAGAGAGAGAGAGAGAGAGACACAGGCAGCAGAGAGAGAGAGAGAGAGACACAGGCAGAGAGAGAGAGAGAGAGAGAGACACAGGCACAGGCAGAGAGAGAGAGAGAGACACAGGCAGAGAGAGAGAGAGAGAGAGAGCACAGGCAGAGAGAGAGAGAGAGAGAGACAGAGGCAGAGAGAGAGAGAGGCACAGGCAGAGAGAGAGAGGCACAGGCAGAGAGAGAGAGGCACAGGCAGAGAGAGAGAGGCACAGGCAGAGAGAGAGAGGCACAGGCAGAGAGCAGAGAGGCACAGGCAGAGAGAGAGAGGCACAGGCAGAGAGAGAGACAGGCAGAGGCAGAGGAGAGAGAGAGGCACAGGCAGAGAGAGAGACAGAGCAGAGGCAGAGAGAGAGAGAGAGAGGCAGAGAGAGAGAGAGAGAGAGAGGCAGAGAGGACAGGCAGAGAGAGAGAGAGGCAGGCAGAGAGAGAGAGAGAGACAGGCAGAGAAAGAGAGAGAGAGACAGGCAGAGAGAGAGAGACAGAGAGAGAGAGAGAAGAGAGAGAGAGACACAGGCAGAGAGAGAGAGAGAGAGAGACAGGCACAGAGAGCAGAGAGAGAGAGAGAGAGCAGAGACACAGGCAGAGAGAGAGAGAGAGAGAGAGAGACACAGGCAGAGAGAGAGAGAGAGAGACAGAGAGAGAGGCACAGAGAGAGAGAGAGAGAGAGCAAGGCAGAGAGAGAGAGCAGAGAGAGAGAGAGCACAGGAGAGAGAGAGAGAGAGAGGCACAGGCAGAGAGAGAGACAGGCAGAGAGAGAGACACAGGCAGAGAGAGAGAGCACAGGCAGAGAGAGAGAGCACAGGCAGAGAGAGAGAGAGAGCACAGGCAGAGAGAGAGAGGCACAGAGAGAGAGAGAGAGAGCACAGGCAGAGAGAGAGAGAGAGGCACAGGCAGAGAGAGAGAGAGAGCACAGGCAGAGAGAGAGAGAGAGGCACAGGCAGAGAGAGAGAGAGAGGCACAGGCAGAGAGAGAGAGAGAGGCACAGGCAGAGAGAGAGAGAGAGGCACAGGCAGAGAGAGAGAGAGAGGCAGGCAGAGAGAGAGAGAGGCAGGCAGAGAGAGAGAGAGAGAGGCAGGCAGAGAGAGAGAGAGAGAGAGGCAGGCAGAGAGAGAGAGAGAGAGACAGGCAGAGAGAGAGAGAGAGAGACAGGCAGAGAGAGAGAGAGAGAGACAGGCAGAGAAAGAGAGAGAGAGAGAGAGACAGGCAGAGAAAGAGAGAGAGAGAGAGAGACAGGCAGAGAAAGAGAGAGAGAGAGAGAGAGACAGGCAGAGAAAGAGAGAGAGAGAGAGACAGGCAGAGAAAGAGAGAGAGAGAGAGACAGGCAGAGAAAGAGAGAGAGAGAGAGAGACAGGCAGAGAAAGAGAGAGAGAGAGAGAGACAGGCAGAGAAAGAGAGAGAGAGAGACAGGCAGAGAAAGAGAGAGAGAGACAGGCAGAGAAAGAGAGAGAGAGACAGGCAGAGAAAGAGAGAGAGAGACAGGCAGAGAAAGAGAGAGAGAGACAGGCAGAGAAAGAGAGAGAGAGACAGGCAGAGAAAGAGAGAGAGAGACAGGCAGAGAAAGAGAGAGAGAGACAGGCAGAGAAAGAGAGAGAGAGACAGGCAGAGAAAGAGAGAGAGAGACAGGCAGAGAAAGAGAGAGACAGAGAGGCAGAGAAAGAGAGAGACAGAGAGGCAGAGAAAGAGAGAGACAGAGAGAGAGAGAGAGAGACAGGCAGAGAGAGAGAGAGAGAGAGAGAGAGACAGGCAGAGAGAGAGACAGGCAGAGAGAGAGAGACAGGCAGAGAGAGAGAGACAGGCAGAGAGAGAGAGAGAGAGAGAGAGAGAGACGGGCAGAGAGAGAGAGAGACGGGCAGAGAGAGAGACCTTTAATAAGACATGGCCTGGGTTTTATTAGTTGGTACCGGTCACAAGCTCCTACAACATTCTACTGAAAACCATCAGGAACAAACATTGGACTTACCACACCATTTGAGTTGTGTACACCATTCAGATTTATCTTGGTCACAAATCTGACAAAAGGAGGAGACTCTGGGTATCTGGGTCCACATTCTACCTTCAGACTGTACATCCGGTTCTCGTAGATTGTCTGGAAGACATCGGAAAGCGGGACAAAGTTCAAGCGTGGTTTTCAGCTTGCTAACTCATTGGTCAGGCAAAGGTAACAAGGGCCTGAGCTTCAGCTCTGCATTCAGACCCCAGAGAGAGAGATTGATACAAATGAACAGTGATATAGCATGACCAGAGACTGGGCTAGTGCATAAATGATATTAATCAATAGCTATACAAAATAATAAACATTCATTCAATAAGTCCATTTGAACATATAATGGACCAGTTCCTTCATGAGTTGTTTGAGGTTCTCACAAATGTTCCTAATTAGGTCTCCATAACAAAATTATAGGCATCCATTAACAGATTTAACAGATTTGGATTAGAGAATCCAGAACAAAAACATGCATTTTATGTGCAGTAGTTGTGTTTCGGGTCTGTCCCCGGGGGGTCTCTCCCATGTTCCGCTTACCCTGGGAGGTCCTATGATCATTCCTGTCCAGCGAGTCAGCATTATGTCCTCATCGTCCTCCAGTCCCCAGCTGACTGTTCCGTCTCCGACACCCTTCTGGCCTTCTTCCAGCTCTTCCAGCAACCGGAAGTTACGAGGAACTTTGACGCCTTTGAAACGCATGGGGTTCAAAGCAGACAGCGTTAAATCACACACGTGTCTCGTAGCCACTCTAAAGTAATGGGAAACTGACACCAAGCATGCAAGCATGGGGAAGCATGCAAGGTTAACTACAATTGTTTCACTTGAAGTACAGTTGCAGTTTGTCACAAAAAGGAATGTACCAGTTGTCAAAACGCTTTTTGTGAAAAACATTTAATGTCAAAAAACTGGGTCTAAAACATTTTGAACAATAGTGCAGTGCTCAGATCATTCCAATTATGTGTAGATCGTGAAGACACAAACCAGCTCTTACCGCAGCTCTATTGATAGGGTTCCCATGTCAATAAGAGGCTAAACAATAGCCAGCCAATCCCATGCAGTTACACATAATTAGAACTTGTGTGAGTACAGCTAGCAATACTCTATTACGTTCTCCCTAACTCATGTTGACGTCCGATGCGCACGCAGGGCTGAGCCCAAACATTTTACCACACACCTCTTCAACCAGGAAATACTCACTGGTTGCGCGACCTACTACTACAGCCATGATCGTCATTCCACCGAGTTCACGACCGGCTACGCACAAGCCTTCCGGCGCCACCCGCAGGCTAACCTAAACGCAGCGGCCAAGACTCAAACCGCAGACCCGCGAAGACGCAGCGGCCAAGACTCAAACCGCAGACCCGCGAAGACGCAGCGTCTGTAGTGCGTCGATTGCCGCAATAGAACACGTCAATACCCACCGCAGACTCGTCAAAACGCGTCCCAGAAATGGTGTACGGTGTCGCAAATGTGCAAACATGTTAAGCGCCTGAAACACTCCACATCCAGCTCAAAGAGGGAGGTTGACAAATATTCTGTGTCATGGTCCCTAAACACTTAACAAAAAGATTAAATAATTAGGGCAATAACTAAGGCTAGATATAAATGTAACAACTCCTGGAAGAATTTAAGTAAACTAAAGGTAAAAATCCTAAGAAACAATCTACTATTCTAAAGTTACTACGCATCTTTTTAATGCAGTCTGACTTTATTAGTGTCTAAATGACGACCAATGCGGGTTTATTAGCGAAAGGGTAAATTAAATGGCAGCTAGACAGCAATAATCGATAAATTACATGACAGGCCTTAAGTAGGTGGCTATAATTCCTTGAATAGTTGCAAAATACGAGTCCCACCGACCGCTTGGCATAACTGTGATAAGTGCATGTCGAACAGATGCTCGCAGACTACAATAACTTGGTATCTGATTACTTTAAACACACACATGTCCATCTACCGGTAGATCTTCCCATCGAGCTGGCTTCGCAGGTTGTGTCGGTTCAGCTAACATTAGCCGCACAGTGTTGACCTACCGCAACATTAGCTAACAAGCTAGTTACAGAAAAAAAACATGACGCTGCAGATGAATAATCTACGGCGTCAGCTTGTATTAAATTGTAGTTTCCCAAATCCACAAACGCCATCTTGTCACCACCTATCTACATTCACCATCATTTAATTATGAGGATGCATAGAAAAAGGGCAGAAGCCAAGATACGCCGTAAACGCACCAAGCGTGCTGGGCGAAAGTTATACCCGGAACATAAGAGCTAGCATGCAAGGGAAGCGTTAGCCAGCTAGCTAGTAACAGCAGTAATGTCGACTGAGTAAATTCACAACGATAATCCACACAAATCAGCAGTTTGTGGCAGTAATACGTATCGTCCGCCTTAATTATTCACAATCAACGGTAATAACTGCTATTATAGTCGACTTTAAAGTGACTAATATCAAA
The DNA here is from genome assembly GCA_029465975.1 of Dallia pectoralis. NCBI lineage: Eukaryota > Metazoa > Chordata > Actinopteri > Esociformes > Umbridae > Dallia > Dallia pectoralis. The sequence continues at coordinate 5,490,955 of CM055743.1, forward strand.
TGAATAGCCCATATGTGTGTGAACGGGAAATGAACCAGTACCTGATCCGGCGGCGGCCGCCATGTTTGTCGCTGAATCGCGAGTACGCGCACGTCCGAGTGCGCTCAAGTGCACGTCCGCGGTCTGTTTTGTGCACTTTTCTGTCGACTGTATGTAAGCTTATCGTGTGCGCTCGTCCAGGCACCATTGCATTTTACAGCCAACTCTTGATTAAAGTTTCTGATCCCAGACTGAAAATATGTAATATTTTTTTATCACCAAGCTAAAGTTTACGTATCCTTTTTGGTAACTTATATGTGCACATTTCTATAATGCATTTGCTTAATAAGGAATGCCAATAAGGCTAGATCAATTTGTTCAAATTTCACACTCATCCATGTTGCATGAAACATTACAGCCATTAATGACAGATTACGCCATGACTATGTCACCTGTGAATACGTCACCTGTGAATATGTATTTATTGGGTTAACGACATGGGTTGCGTCGCCTCGTGCTTATAGGTAGGATATCGAATTTAACATAAGAAACATTAATGTATACATAACTATTAGTGGACCGAGTAAATGTGAAAATGGCCTAGATGATAAAAGCTACACGGATATTCGTCTGGTCATAATAAGTAGGCAAAAGATAAAAGGCTTAAGTATGGACCCGGCTATGGTGCAAATTGGTGCTTTTATAAATTATGGAGTGGTCTTGTTGCTTCGCACTATATCCACATGATCACATTTACAAGCAACACTGGTATCAGTCTGGTAAGGCTGAGCCTACTAATATATTTGTGTAGCTGTTAAATGTAAGGTCATGGGATGAACAGATGACGTGTCATGTAATTGTGTGGTAAAAGTTAGTTCAATTTGCCTATTGAAACAGGAAATGCTTCATCTTAACAGAAAAAAACTACCAAAATAGAAGAGTAGGACTTCACCCTGGTCTTCGATTTCAATTGCCGCTACTACCTTTGACCAATTCTCTTCTCTCATTCTACCTCCCCAGGTTCATTGTTACACTCTGCCTGAGCATACCTCTCCAGAAAATACATCTACAGTAGTGTCCCATCCTGCCTGTCAGTCTCCTTCAAACCCACTGGACCACCATGTAGAGACCAGCCTCGAGGACACTACAGTCTTGCAAGTCAAACCAGCTACAGTACGGGTGAAAGACCACACTTGTATCCAGGAAGAGTGTCTTGTTGCTCATTAATCAATAACAACACTCTTCCTTATAAGAAATTCATCCAGCCCTATTCATTTCGGTTCCATTGAACCCACAGTGTACGAGTTCCCAATGCTAAACGAGCTCCCCATGCTGTACGAGCTCCCCATGCTGTACGAGTTCCCAATGCTAAACGAGCTCCCCATGCTGTACTAGTTCCCAATGCCAAACGAGCTCCCCATGCTGTACGAGCTCCCCATGCTGTACGAGTTCCCCATGCTGTACGAGTTCCCCATGCTGTACGAGTTCCCAATGCTGTACGAGTTCCCCATGCTGTACGAGTTACCCATGCTGTACGAGTTCCCAATGCTAAATGAGCTCCCCATGATGTACGAGTTTCCCATGATGTACAAGTTCGCTATGCTGTACGTTTCCTATGATGTACGAGTTTGCCATGCTGTATGAGTTCTACATGATGTAGGAGTTTCCGATGCTGTTTGAGGTCTCTTATTCTGTACGAGTTCTAAATCGTTCCCTATAGGACTGTCACCTTACATCAGGCTTCGACTCTGAAGCACTTGAGAAATGTGTTTTATACTTATAGAACTGTAGTTTTATACTCCACTAGCCCCATCTAGTGGATAAAGTGTTTAATCGCTTTATTGCTCTGGTTACTTGGTCATCTGTATTTATGTGGACACTTATACAAGCTCGCCTAAACCGACCGAGTTCATACTAGAGCCTAAAGCATTTAGGGTGTGTTCAGTGATGCCATCTCTGTTTTGGCAACGTTCGACCAGTTTCTGTCTTTCCCTGAAACTCTACTTTGTTTAGATCAATGTCTGGTATATGGCAAGGTGTCTTTCTATCATACATGTCAGTTTTATTAGATATATGTAAACCAAATTATTTTTATGATCAGCTTGTTCAAAAGAACACCAACTCTTGTGTGTGTGTACTCCCAGGATGGTTCCTGTCTAAGATGACTTAAAAGTTTTATAACACTATCCACTTCTGGGATATTGTACCTATGTGGTAATTGATGACCACTTGTTCTTCCCAGGCTGCAGAGTATTGGCAACTCACGCTTCATGAAGGTGACAATGTCCCGTGAAGCCAGTGTGCTGAAATCCAGAGCCCGGAGTGCCTGCCTGCTCTTCTACACGTACAGGTATGACTTCCTCTGAGCGTGGGGATGTGTTTTAACGTCCCTACCCTCCAGAACCGTCAAACCATAGATAATGATTAGCGCCTATCAAGTTGCTATGGTTGCACAGAATGTATCCTGCATGCAAGTGGTCTCTTTCCCTCTTCAGGGCCGAAAAGCAAGAGGCCCCAGCTGACATTTTCACATACTGTTAATACTTCATATAAAAACGGGGTTGTAACTGACATTACCATGTATGTAATAACTTTATCACCTGAAAGAATAATAATAAAACAAATAAATGCATTAGCTGCTCGCGATTGTTCACCAGTCTTACAAGCAACTGAAGAACATTCTAGAAATAGTCCGTCATTATGACGATCGCTGCCCCCTGCTGGTCAAATTCCTCAGTGAAAGTGGAGAAAAAACTAATATTTGTTTCTAAACATAAGCGGGAACAAAATAAATAACAAAACCCACTCCAAATCCATAGATCTTGGCCTGTGAGAAATACGTATATATAAATACATGAAAAATAAGATGTCACAGGAAACTTCACGTCAAAGATTTTTTGGAATTTGGAAGGCTCCGCTTGCTGTCTAGTCGTTAATGTCCAGAGAATCAGATCCAGACAGAAACCAGTTGTCCTTTCACACATTTAGCACACATTAAGATATTTTTGTGTCTAGGTAAGAAATATTAATTTGAACTTCCATTTTTTGAGAGCACGGCCTGGTTTACCTGTGCTGACAGATGATTGGCTCCCGAATGAGTCTACGAGGGTCATGTGACCCGTAGGCTTTTACTGCTGATTGACTGCTTGGGAATGAATGACTGCTGGCCAGCTGTGTCAGACCGCCTATAGGCTGGTCCGGTAGTTTGTTTTCCGGAGGCCAATTAACCACAGTAAACCGGACAGGATATCCACAGAGAAAAGGCCACTTTGACCACAAGTGGAAACAGATCGGCTGCAGGCCAACTGGACCCTTTTTCCGACATCAGTGCGACCACCCGTGCCTCTGCCACGTGGACCCTATTGCTAATTCAGTGCAAGTGATTGAGGGTTTCGTGGCTCCAGTGGACCTCCAGATGTACTGTACTTCCATATGTAGTCAACCACCTAACTGGGTTGGAGGCTCGAAGTGTTCTGTAAATGTGTCGTACCCCAGGAATCAGCCACATGGCACGATTGCTATCCTGCAGACTTGTAATGCCAGCTTTTGCATTTAGGTCACTGCTTTGCCAACAAGGGTTGCTGTGGCAACTTTCTGTGGAAGGTGCCTAAAGATCGTGTTCTGAGGATTTCCTCATAACCCTGGTTGATTATTAATTTAATGAGACGCAGAATAGTTTGGCAAGATGTGTACTTTGGCTCTTCGAAGTCTGCAATTAGTTACTGCAATGAGGCAAGGCCATGAACCTAGAATTAGACTTTACAAAATTGTGAGTGGAGAAAAACTTGTTAGGCTTGTATTTTTAACCTTCTTCAAGAGGTATGAGCTTTAGCCTATATACTTAGATTTCAGTCATCCAATCTTTGCGTTCTGTGACAAAACATAAAAACCGGTTTAGCACGAGAGCACATAAAAGAATAATGAATTGTAGATGAAATATTCCAGTTCTCTAATCTAATCAAGATTATGGCAAGGGGATTTGGTGGTGCATCATAACTGATTTGTCCGGGTGGTATTTGCCCATCCCCCCCCCCCACCCCTTGTATGAAAAGTGGAGAACATTTGACTTTCACAATTTCATGTCATTAATGTCTGACTTCAGTGACGTGCCCGTAGATGCATAAAGGAAATGGACCCAGATACCGGAAGTAAACAGGTTTCTACCTAGCCTAGAAGTAAAGGCATCTAAGCATAAATCATGTCAATGGTTGCTAGATTGAATCTCTAAGTTGACATGATAAAAAAAGAGTTAGACAGCTAAGCCTGATAGCTCCCAGGTCATTGGTGTTAATGAAAATGTTATTTCAGTGAATTTACCCCCTGGAATAAAACAAAAAATGTGTACTAGGCCTGCAACAGTCAAGAGACCAGGAGTGCACAGATACTCTGTGAGACAGCATGAGAGCCGACGGACTTTCACAGATACTCTGCAAGGCAGCTTGAGAGCTGGCGCACTTTCACAGATACTACGTGAGACAGCAGACGCACTTTCACAGATACTCTGCGAGACAGCGTGATAGCCCATTGTTGCTGCTTGCACATCCTTATGTCTGTGACATTGCTGGTCCCCAAGTCTGGCTGTTAGATCACTTGTGAGGTGATTATTGAATTATGCGTATATCTGGAAACATACATGGGCTTTTACCTGCATTTTTTCCCACGGCGCCGAAGTGTGAAACAACCAAGCAACTGAAGACTTTCTCCTGAATGACTATGTGAATCAACGTTGCCCTCAGGGGGGAACAGGGTTAGGGTTGTGTTGCTCCCTGACACCCCCCACCACAACTAGCACCCCTCCCCCCTCCTCTCAGCCTTTGCTGAGTCCACCCAGCTCCCGTCCCTCCGCTGAAACAAGGCAGCGTTGGTATTCAGAGGAGTATCCTGGGAGCGGCATGAATGCAGTGTGTAGCCCCTGGCAGACAGACTTGTTCATTCACACACCCAGCTTCCCCCTTCCACTGCACCTAACTCTCTCCCTCTGACATGAATAGTGGCCTGTGCTCACACACACACACACAAACACACACACACACAAACACACACACACACACACACACACAGATATACAGATTGACTAGTGGAGACTAAGAAAATACTCCTTTGTTCTACACACTCTCCCACTTTAATGTCTCTGCATTGCTCTCTCTCTCTCTCTCTCTGCCTGTCTCTCTCTCTCTCTCTGCCTGTCTCTCTCTCTCTCTCTCTCTCTCTGCCTGCCTGTCTCTCTCTCTCACACACACACACAATCCTTTTTATTTTCCCTGTGTGCCTGTAGTTATACTGTGTGTGTGGTAGGATACATATATTTGAACAAATAGCTTAACAGCTCAATATGGTTTAATAACATTTAGGAAGTGGTGTGTGGGTGTGAAAAAAAGGGCTACATGTGTGTTGAGATTACATTTTTATTGAAGATGTGCAAAGGAAGACACACATTTTCTCCAACAGAGGGCAGCAGAGAGACACAAAATAACCTTAATGATGTGTCCGCCCAGGATTCCGTTTTCTCTAAATGATCTCCATAGACACCTACACGAAATAAAAAGATGTTATACTGATTTGCTGGTGCTTTAGCACAATATTTCCCTGCTCTTTAACTAACACAAGTATAATGTTTGTGCCAGTTATTGAATGTGCAAGGTTTTTTTTCTAGTACAGCCCAAGTTTGTCAGCAGTATTTGTTAGTGTAACTTGGAGAGAACAGTTCACATTAGGGAGCCGGACACTGAGAACCATAAAGACTAGAATCAACATGACCTTATTCAAGACACTTCACTCGTGATTCACATGAAAATGTTAAAAAGCAAACAACCAGTAGCCCTGCCCAGTTAAAGCCATTATACTGGTTCTTAGCAGAAAATCACCATCTAAATATGATCTCACACCTGCTGAATCTGGATTAAAGTGCATGCAGGCATCGCCATCCCCTCCCTAACATATGGTTGTCAATCCATCTTCATAACACCACCACCACCACAACTCAACTAAACTAATGTGGCCCTTTAAGAGAGGCAACGTGATTGGCCACCGCTGCCCAGCAGGGGTCCGCCAGTAAGCGGCGTATCGAGCCCCTTTAAAACAGTACACGTATTGGAGGCTGGCGTGAGGCAGTGCGCCGTACAACCTCTGTCCTTTCTCGGACATATTCGCCCGGGTGCATGTGGTGACCGTGAAGCGGACCGGGCAACTTGAGGGACAAGGGCTGAAACTACAGGAGCGCACACGTGTTCAACCGGGAAATTGCATGACATGGAACATCATTGCAGGTATTTCACTAAAGCCCACGGTGGCTTGAAGTGCCTCATCTGAAAGTAAAACCGAAAAAAAACTCCAATCGGAACGAGAATGGATTTTGTTGTTCTCCTAATCGCTGGGACGTTGTGATTTGCATGGATTTAAAAACACACACACACTGAAAACTTATCGAGAAGATACGGCGGGTCGTGGACTTACACTTCTGGTAAGAAATAAAGGTGAGTGAGTGAGGAAGTGCATAAAAAAGCCTACACCTGAGGATCAAACCGTCCTGGACACTGGTTTTAATGATGAAATACACGCAGAGTAAGAAGAAGTTCCACGGGAAATGTGAATGACATATGTACAGTTTATAGCTGACCTCAAAAGTGTATGAAATGCAGTGATTTTGTAACATGACTAACTACTATCAGTGAGGTTTGTCGAATCAATGATCTTCTACATTGGTGCCAAACTGTGACCGACAGGACTTATTTATACTATATTAGACCTATAATTAGAGCTATGTTAAAGCTTGCCGTTGCTGATTGGACATTTGGTAAAGTGGTCAATAACGGCCAGTATGTGAGGATTTGATTCAACTTCGCCTGTGTGTTAATCAGAGAGTTAATCGGAGCCACTTCGGGCGGTGAATTTGAGTTGGATTGCTTGGTTTGTGTCCTGCAACGTACCCATTGCTTTTCCATTGGCAGTGTGTGTGTGTGTGTGTGTGTGTGTGTGTGTGTGTGTGTGTGTGTGTGTGTGTGTGTGTGTGTGTGTGTGTGTGTGTGTGTGTGTGTGTGTGTGTGTGTGTGTGTGTGTGTGTGTGTGTGTGTGTGTGTGTGTGTGTGTGTGTGTGTGTGTGTGTGTGTGTGTGTGTGTGTGTGTGTGTGTGTGTGTGTGTGTGTGTGTGTGTGTGTGTGTGTGTGTGTGTGTGTGTGTGTGTGTGTGTGTGTGTGTGTGTGTGTGTGTGTGTGTGTGTGTGTGTGTGTGTGTGTGTGTGTGTGTGTGTGTGTGTGTGTGTGTGTGTGTGTGTGTGTGTGTGTGTGTGTGTGTGTGTGTGTGTGTGTGTGTGTGTGTGTGTGTGTGTGTGTGTGTGTGTGTGTGTGTGTGTGTGTGTGTGTGTGTGTGTGTGTGTGTGTGTGTGTGTGTGTGTGTGTGTGTGTGTGTGTGTGTGTGTGTGTGTGTGTGTGTGTGTGTGTGTGTGTGTGTGTGTGTGTGTTCATTGATATCGTTAAATAACATTAATTAGAACTTGAATGGGTACGTTGAGTATACATACATACCAACTGGCTACGTGCATTTCCGAATTTCAATTCCGATTAATCAAAAAATAAACTGGTAGCAACGGTGATGAATAATTCCCTCCAATACCTCACAAAAATCAGGCAGTAGTATGTATTTTTTCACAATGCCACATCTTAGTTCTTTATTTTTTGAGAGATTGTCAGGTCCAGTTCCTTAAAGGTGGACACTAGCCTCGCTGTGAGACCATCCGAACAGTAACCTACAGGCAGGGTATATTTTCTATATTATCTTCCCACAGGGGGTACTTGAGGATACAGGTCAAATTAACTTAAGGGGTCGTTCGACCAGGCAGAATTGCGTTTGTGGTTCAGTAAGAGTGCTTTACCTATTATAACCCAATTGCTCCCCATGTTGTTAATGTTGATTGGTGTGTGAATGCAGCGTCTTTGTTAATCTAAATCAGATAATGTTAATTTAAGCTCTGCGTGGATACCTGCCACGAAAAGGTAGAAGTACAGCTCCTTGTTTGAACACAGTGTTTTCTATGTGACTGTTGACTTGTCTTCCAGTATCATCTGTGGCTGACAGAAGAACAGCCTGTGAGAGTGATTGTGTGACCTTTTGCATTTCACATCCCCGTTGGGTTCACAGCCTCTGTCGCTGTGCTGTGTTGTTTCTCAAATGATCGCCATCTGCTGTACTTTAAGACTTTTTACTGCGCCGATTACTGAAGTGACAGATTATGTTATTGGGATATAACCAACGAAGAGCACATATGGAACATCCCACTAGACTATGTCAGCAGGGTTTGGTGGTGTGCCCCGGCTGTTATCATTCACTCATTCTAGGACGTTTTCCATGCTCTTTTTTTTACACGACTGTCAGGGGATTTAGTGAGACTCGGGATTGCTCTTTTACTGATTTGTTACTACGGTCATCTGAAGACTTTCATTTTTGTGTCTGGGATTTTCGTCTTAACTTAGTCTGTCCTAAACCCAGTTGATAGGATGGGCACTGAATAAGTGTTTTACATAGTATATTTCTCTATAATGCTTGACTTTTATTAGGGGCCATGCTGAGGCCTTATGTCTGCAATAGAGAGATCAAAAGACTTCTATTGGCCTATGATTTGCTACATTTTCTTCTGTTTTTTAATAAATAAAAGTCAAGGTAACTTTTTAAGAGGAGAGCTGCCAATGTACCCTGGCTTTGGCAAAAAGCTAAAATAATCTGGTCTAGCGGCTGTTATATAATACTGTTATAGAACTTGAGGACAAAATTACTGCCGCTTAACTTGGATGATCTTAGCTAAAATTCATGTTGTGATTTTTTTTTTTTTTTTTTTAAATTTCTTTTATTCATTGAACTTTCATTTGCAAGTGTATTAACGTTCAATAACACGAGCCTGCTGTTGAGCAATATGTCCAATAACATGAAATTGCTGTGGAGCAATATGTTCAATAATATGTTCAGTAACACAAACATGCTGTGGCGCAATTTGTTCAATAACAGCAGAATATTAAATACATGTCCAATCACCGTAACCTCTTAAAACATCCAATATGGGGGGTAATTTGGCCACTGAAGTGGGCACCGGGACCCAGTGGCAGAGGACCACTCCAATAGGCGCCCGTTGAGTTAAATGTGTTTCAGTGATCACCAGACTTCTGTGATGTGTGTTCTCCCTTGGTGATGATGATGATGACTGGGGCACTCATCCTCTTCGTCGGTGGAGGGTGTTCGTGTCACCTCGGACACTAGCTGTTAAGGTGTCTGAGACTGATGTGGGGGACGGGTGTCAGCCTCTGTTGTTCTCCATGGCTGACAGCTGTATTTGCAGGAACGACACGTGGCGTCGTCAACAGCGTTTATTAGTCCCACTCACGACAGATGGTCCCAAGCTATCGAACCTCTGTACGATCTGTCCTTCTGTCCGGGTCGTAGTCTACTAGCATGCTAGAACCTCTCTTGACTACTGTTGTTTAGGGTTCATTGTGACCGGTCTGCTAATTAACCGGTGTGGAGATGTGAAGGACAAGCCGCGGTTAGAAGGATTTGGTGAACTGCTAGCGGCTGGTGATGGCCGTACATCACGAGTGACGCTGTTGATTAAACGCTGTCAGGACAGCACTGTCATTGCAAAGTCACCGTGCTCAACAGTCCTCAAGGATTTGTGTTTTCTTGATTCAGGGCCACGTTGGCAACCTCTTCCCTGTGTGAAAACAACATAGGTTTCACGTGTCGTGATTTTAATGTTTAATCAAACATGCGTTAAACTGGTCCACAACACGCTGTCTTTTCCGTCAGAGATGCTCCATTTTTAATGTTTGAATTACCAATATAAGCCGTATAGATCTGTCACGGATTGACAGGGCTTAAATCACCACGGAGACCACAGCCAATGACTCATCACCGACGGATTTCACCCAATCGTCGTCCTGCTGCTTCTGCCCTGTTTTATCCAATACCGACCCGTTCTATCCAGCATAAATGGACATCCAGCTCAATGTGTATCAGACAGCCGGCCTTCCAATATGCCTTCATAGTGGTCTTGCATTGGCCCTCCACATCCACGGTCAGATGCAATACTATAATCAAGTCACTTGGCATTAGGTCTCTAACATTATCAGAATGGTCTGGTCTTTTAATGGGCTTTGCCAGATTAAGAAGAACGCTGGCAGCACATAGCTCAACCCCCCCCACCCCCACCCAGAGAGGGCGGGGTTGTGGGCCTCGGGAATCAGATACCCGGTGCTAGCCTCGCTACATCTCAACCATTAGAGATCTTCAGATCAATGTGAGATGGGAGCTATCAGGTATTATCTATCTGGAAATCTTTTCCGAGGGCCACTTTCGTTTTTTTTGCATCACATACTATTCCGGGAATGACGGAAGAACACAGTCCCCCGGCTGAATTGCTCCACAGTGAACGGTATTGGGGAATGCCAATTGTATTGTTCTGATCTCCTGGCGTTTACCACAGGGATGATGTTCATGGTTTAGAAATGTATATATTCACTCTTTTATTTTCTTTAGTGGATGTGAAGCTTATCACGTATTCCTCGTCCAGGTGGATCCAGAGGCATTTTGTCCCTGGATATGTCTTACATGGCCAAACCAATACACCACATACTGCTGAATCTTATGTTTATTAATTTTGGGTTGTTTAGGCCATATTAATATTTCAAGGTTGGCAAATATCTGGACTTTTGCTTTTTCTTCATAGCCAGTCTAATCTAGCCAGACAATGTGGGTGAGAACTTCAGAATTTTATTTTGAATGCTAGACATTCTCACACACTCACACACTCTCTCACTCTCTCACTCTCACACTCTCACACTCACACACACACTTCTCCCGGAGATTATACTAATGCGATTTTTGAGTTTTACATTTATAACAAAAAAAGAATTAATCGTAACTCTTCGTAGCACCGGCGATGTCTCATAGGGTTTAATTAGACCAGTGACCATGTTCCATATTCAAATATGTAAATGAGGCCTCGATGATAGTCAAGACTATAAAGACTGGCACAGTGCCTTGTTGGCATAACTCTGGAGCGCCATCGAGTGAATTATTAACTCCGAAAGGCACACGGCATATTTCTGCCTGTTATTTTGTGCACATGTTGAATGTTGTATTTGCTCCCCTGGTGAGTGGGGTTGGTTAGTGGGAGTGGATGTGCCTGTCTGAATTAATGCTGACGGTACCTGGGGCCTGTACCATGATGGTAGTTGAACAAACTCAGGGTTCCAGGATTGGTTCAGAATTGACTAAATCAAACCGACACAATCAGGCGTTTATTGGTACCATGAAGCAGTTCATCAACTTACTATGTCAACCCAGGCTTTGATCCTTAAACTTTGATTACTCCGCGCGCGCGTGCACATAAAAGAGTAACGTCGGCACCGAACAACCATTCACGTTCGATATGTGTAGGGCGAGAGCAATATATTTTTTCCGCGGAGGACCAAGAAATTAATCATCAGAAATATGAAGAATATAAAAATGTTTTTCAAGCACGCAGTAACACCGTCTCTGCTGCCAAAGCAAGAGAACAATCTTGGAGGATCATTGCTGATTGTTAATGCCTAAGTTAAAGAAATACATTTTATAGGCGATTAATGTAAAATAATGATTTTAGGCTAATCATATTGAAAATGAATGAAATGCAAATGTGTGTATTCATATATATATATATATGTGTGTGTGATGTAAAATGTGAAGCCATTGCAACAGAGAACAGAAGCTAGGAATTAATTACGTCACCTATATGTGTCTTTGCTCACCGCTGATTGGTCCAACTTCTGACTTAGATCTCGAATGCAGAACATAACCTGCCCCGGAGCAGGTTAGCCGTGCAGCGTCAGATACCATGGCAACGAATACCGATTGAAGCCGAGCTACTTACATGGTACCTAAAACCCATGGTTGGGGGAAACTTAACTGAAACATAGCTGGCTAGCCACCAAAACCAGCTTCATGGTACAGGCCCCTGGTCAACAGTTTGGTTGTTGTTGTTGGGCCAGAAACTGTCTGATTCACACCTACATCTCAGTTTTTATTCGTTAGGCAGCATATGTATAATGTAATCAACTAATAAGCAACTGCTCGCTTTAACAAGCTGGTCAACAGAAGTCTTGTCGTTGTTTTTTGTTGAAAACCATATTGTAATGTGGTGAAACCAGTAAAGGGAGAATTTCCAGATTAATGACCTGAAAGCACTTGTTTTATTACCCCAAGTTTAGCCTGACATTAACGGATTCGACCTATATTACACAATGTGTATTATATCGTTTTGCCACTTACTACAGAAAGTAATAGGCTATTAAAACATATCTGCTTCGTAATGGACTTACTGCTAAAATCCTGGTATAGCGCACGCGCACGCACGTCCTATCAAAATCCACATCTCAATTTCCATTTTAGGCTGTCTCACCGTCTCACCCACAAGTTCAGGCAGCCATTGGTGAAACGCTCTGAATGAGGCCCTTATGTGGTGAGCTGGTTTTATATGACCTGACTGAGGAGGTCTGTGTCAATGCTCCCGATGATTAAAAGAGGAGGAGATCTGCACCTGAGGCAGGTGAGGAGTGAGCTGGACACACACACACACACACACACACACACACACAACGGTTCGTTAAGCATCCAGTGCTTTGACAAAGACTCCAGTTATGTAACAGACACCGAGGCGCTCATGTCTTTCCACTGTAGAGGGAGTAGACGCCATGAATCGTACAGAATGTGCAGGGATTTCTAAGCTCTTGTCAAACGTCTGCGTGCTCACTCACTGGCGTATGGGGTGTTTTTGAGTCATGGTAAAAAAGTACCGGATTGCTGTGTACCGCTGTTGCTTTTGGCCGATCGTTTACAACGCTTTAATACGTCAATTTTGTCACCAACGAAAGCCAAATAACAGCGTAATTTGTTTCTATGCAGTGAATGAGCGCTTTTTGGCTCTGTTTGGCTGCGTCTGTCTGACGTAGTGATCCTCTAAAGGAATGTCCTGTCTGTCTCTGTCTGTCTCTGTCTGTCTGTGTGTCTCACTCTCTCTGCGGGGGGCTAACAGAGGGATAGTGGCACTGGGTCTTTTGTTTCTTTTGTTGGTGAACGTTGAAAAGAGGCACAACCAGGGTTGGGAGGGTGAGGTGAGGTTTAGTTCTGGATGGGGAGAGTGTTTGGGGAGGGGGGGGGTGTGAGGCCTGGGGAGGGTGGAGGGGTTGGGGAGTGGTTTGTCGTGGTTATGTCAGGGTGTCTGTCGGAGAACAGCTGGTGTTGACAGGCAGCTGACTGTGTTCTACGGAGGGAGGTGCAGGTAAGTGGGCATGGTGGACTGGGCGTGGTGGACTGGGCGTGTCCACCGGCCGGGACCTGATAAAATCTTTAGAAGCAACATTTTCCCCCCCGCATTCCAGTCAAGATCGGCGGCATCGATTGGAGTCGTTGTTTTAAACTCCTTTAAACTCCTTTTGTCGCCAGAACTAGATAGGAGCCTTTCTTTTTCCCCACTTGTGATTGGATGCGAGCGGATATTGAAATAGAACGCCGTCTCAATGATGTCTGCGGGGCTTGCTGAGGTTCTTGACTCTCTCTGTTCGGATTTTGCCGCCGTGGTTCTGTGGTTTTGGCAGGCCAGTGATCAGACGAGCTCGGGAGGAGCCTCCGGCATGCCAACGGCCGTCGCCGTTGTTAAGTGGGAACCATGGAGGCCTTAGAACAAGGGGAGTGTTCGGTTATCCCTTTTTGTCCAGACTACTGCCAAATCTGGGGCAGTCAACCTTAAACCAGGGGAAGGGGGGCTCTCTACCCTCGAAAAGGGGAGAAAGGACCAATGTTAAACTGGACAGTTTTGTGCTTTGCCTGTTGGCGCTGGGATGTAAGGGACACGTGTAATCGTGCCCATCACATTTGAATGCTCCCAGCTTCCTGGGTGTTGGTGTGTGTGTCTACAGAATACAGGGTTGATTTGTACAGATGGACAGGTCCTGGAGTGTGACTGTTTCACAGCCTACAGCATGCCCCCCCCCCCCAACACCAACCCACCCTCCATGACCCTTCACGGCATTTCACACTTCCAAACGGTCAGAGGTGAAAGGTCGTGTGTCATCGAAAGACATGTTACTGCTGACCGCAGGAGTTAAGCACTGTGTGTTGAAGAGGGCAAGGTGTTATTTAGCCACCTTTTGCTAAAGCACAAACCAGACATTAACCAGGATGTATTGTGACGACCTGGTTGTTCAGGGGAACTGAGTGTCCGTGTCTGTCTGTCTATCCAGAGACCCAATTCCTGACTGTTCTCTGTGAAGTCAGACTCAATCACTCAACAAAATATATGCTCCTAAAACGGTTGCCTGTATGGTTAAATTCTGGCAAATGACGCTAATACAATTTTAATAACGTGTTTTTCGAATTGTAATACGGTTGGTTGGTCGTACAGTGTTGGCTAACTGCATGCGCTAGCAGATGCTCGTGGGTAACCCAGAATCTCTCCACACACACACACACACACACACACCTGACCCGTGGGTCACACAATTGCCGCTTGCTTAAAGCGACCTGCCGCTCTGTTGCCCGAATGAGAAAACCGCTGGCGGCTTACGCGAGTTGTGCATTTGTCTGTGCTAATTTTCCTTTAGTTGTCTCGTCTCTCTGTTCTCTCGTTCTGTTCCGCAGGTAGGTATCGTCTCGTGCTCTGTTGGACACGCTGAAGGCCATCTTGGCCAGCGTTGCTTTAACATTCCTTACATGAAAACATCAATAGGGCCTGAGCTCTGGCTAGGCAACCTTGAGGCCAGCAGGTGTTTATAGATCCTGTAGGCAAGATTAGAGGTACCTTGATATCAATACAGGCTTATTTTTGGGCCATTTTTGGGTTCAGCAGGCTGATGGAAAATATTTGATGTCAATGATTCTATATCATTAAATGTATGGATTCACATTTTTAGAGAGAACCAGGTATGCAGTAAAGCATCAGTTTTGTATTCAATCAGTGTATGGGACTTGTGTTTTTTGTTATATCTAGTTTTTAAGCGATGTTAATGATTGTATTTGTGACGTCTCTAAATCCAAGTTGACATAGGAGTCAATAGTCAGTGTTGCCAAAAGCAGCTGGGTGTGGAATGCCTGAAAATGCTTGTGGACGTCTGATGTAGCAGCGCAGAAAATGTCTCAGAACCGTCCGTGGTCGATTAGATATATGGTTAAAGATGGTGTTGCCAGATCTGGTAGGTCAGAAAAAGATCCTTCTAGCAGTGTGACGGGATGCCAAATATTTTGGCTAATGGTGGATTGGAGGTTTTGTTTTGAATATGGGCAGAACTGGCAAACTGGTACCAATTGAGCTGTAGGACACAAGGATTCAGGGGATCCATCTTGGGCCTGGTAATATACCGGAATATTCTTTAACATGCTTTTTTCATGTTTTTTCCCCCCGGCAAATGCCTAATGCTGTGACCCGTGGGAGTAATGTTTAGAGAGGGAGCTGCTAAACAGTTAAATCTTTATGGCTCAACTCCCCCTCACATTTGCCATCATTGGGGTGCTCTGGGGAAGGACGTGAGCCATTGTTTCCAGTGGCCCGGCTTAACTTGACAGAATCAATGGGAAAGGCCCTGTTTTCCCTTTTTCTTTTTTTTGGTGAACCGTTGAGTTCTGCGTTGTGGTTTTCCAAAAAATTGAGAAGGAAAATATAGTAATATGCCGACTGCTTGTCTATGGTGCCAGAAATATAAGAGCAAATAGTTTCTTTAGTAGAAAAAAGGCTCTTGCCTTAAAGCATTCTTCTCAATTGAGCCTGAATTCCTTATTTGCGGTCTTTTATTTTGTACACGTTGGAAGGACCTGGGTGCACCAACCGTGCTTTTATTTTGTACACTTTGGAAGGCCTAGGGTGCACCAACCATGACATTCTGGGTCAGCATCCGAGTTGTGCAGCACCGCTAATGAGGTCCAGCTATCATGGGCAACGGCGTTTTGATTTGTGACCTTTATAGTGCACCTTCGCGCCTCATTCCACCGATGCAGGGGTTAACGCAGAACAATTTTGAAAATTCCCCCCCCCCCTATTGTTGTGCACACAGACACCCAATATCCAGGGGCTGAGGTAGAATTACAGTGTTTTTATTTTGCTACCTGCAAAAGGTCGCTGGTACTGTCAATGTCAGTTCACGTTTCATAGTATGGGTCGGGAGGGTTCTGTAATTGGTTCTGTCAGATCGAGCTAATCAAGTTTGTTCATGTCTGTTTTACTCTGAAGGTCTATTTTTGATGACCTACCCACTCGCAGTTGATGTTATTAGCATTTTATTCAATGTTCAGTTAAACTAATGTCTTTCTGGTGATATTATATTAACCATTGATGGTGCCCTTCTTGATGACATTGTGCTTTGAAACTAAGAGTAGTTTTGCACTTGTTACCCAGATTAAAAACTGTGTTACCAGTCCAGATTAGAGGCTGCATTACCCGTCCAGATTAAAAAATGTGTTACCCGTCCAGATTAAAAACTGTGTTACCAGTCCAGATTAAAAACTGTGTTACCAGTCCAGATTAAAAACTGTTTTACCAGTCCAGATTAAAAACTGTGTTACCAGTCCAGATTAAAAACTGCGTTACCAGTCCAGATTAAAAACTGCGTTACCAGTCCAGATTAAAAACTGCGTTACCAGTCCAGATTAAAAACTGCGTTACCAGTCCAGATTAGAAACTGCGTTACCAGTCCAGATTAGAAACTGCGTTACCAGTCCAGATTAGAAACTGCGTTACCAGTCCAGATTAGAAACTGCGTTACCAGTCCAGATTAAAAATTGTGTTACCAGTCCAGATTAAAAACTGCGTTACCAGTCCAGATTAAAAACTGCGTTACCAGTCCAGATTAGAAACTGCGTTACCAGTCCAGATTAGAAATTGCGTTACCAGTCCAGATTAAAAATTGTGTTACCAGTCCAGATTAAAAACTGCGTTACCAGTCCAGATTAAAAACTGCGTTACCAGTCCAGATTAGAAACTGCGTTACCAGTCCAGATTAGAAACTGCGTTACCAGTCCAGATTTAAACAAGACAATTATTTATTCAG
The DNA here is from genome assembly GCA_029465975.1 of Dallia pectoralis. Classification (NCBI taxonomy): domain Eukaryota; kingdom Metazoa; phylum Chordata; class Actinopteri; order Esociformes; family Umbridae; genus Dallia; species Dallia pectoralis. The sequence goes on from CM055743.1 coordinate 5,507,991, forward strand.
CATTTTAGTGGACGATCATTGACCTGAGCAAGAGCCTTTACTTTTTTCCCCGGAATAACGGAAAATGTGCTCATCTTAAGCTTCAAGGAAATGGTTTCATCCGTGACTGCACCCTCTCATCACATCAGTGTATTTTAACAAGCCTATTATTTATTCAGCAAATTTTCTGTTGCTGGAAACGTAGCCCGATCAGATAAATCTGGCCTTCATTCAAATGGCTTTGAATAAATTACAAGAATCTCAGAGGCTAGAGCTCAATCTTCTCGTCGATCTGGGATCTTCTGTTTGTGTGTATTAAATCAATTGGGGAAAAATCCTGGAATGTCCTTTTTTATTGAACTTTGATGAATTCACTGATCTGGGATCTGTTAAATCCTTAGGGTTTTTGTTTGTTCCAATCGGCTGGTTCACATTGAGAGGAAGGAATTGTAAATGGGAGAGCGTTTCAATGTCATGTCTGTATGGTGAATAAGTGAGCAAACAGAAGAGGCAAATTGTAGTCTCTAGTATGTCTTGGCCCAAAAAAGACCCATATTGTTGAAGAAATTCTGACTGGCAGTCCAGCTTGCTTCTGTCTTTAACCTCAAATCGAGTTCCTAACTAGACTCTGTACAAATGCTGCATTTAAAATTCCTCAGCACAGACGACAAGAAACATTAAGCTGCGATTTAATTTCGATCAGCAGCCAAACATCCCTGCCCTTATACCAAACGTGAGGTATTTTTCTTACTCTTCCACAGAACGCATCTTGTCACTACCTCAGCAAGGGCTTGTTCATATTACAAGAGAGAATGTAAGACTGAATGGATTTATCTTGGTCGGCGAGATCATTTCCCCAGCTTTTAAATTGGGACCCTGGCATGTTTGTGACGTACCACACATGCTTGTGTCTCAGCAATTAAAAGAATGTAATTGCTGCCCGGCGCACTGGTGCCATTTTTCTCCATTAAATAATCTAGACCCGGGGTATTCAAATGTCCCCCTGTGATGTCTGGAGTCTGCTCCTTTATTTGTTCTACTTCATCTTTAATTGCCCTCACCTGGTGTCCGCGGTGTAAATAAATCCCTAATTAGAGGGTTGCAGTAAAACATTGGAATGAAACTAGCTTTGAGGTCCAGATTTGAATACCACCAATCTAGCGCCTGGAGTCATGTTCGATCTGGTAGATGTGGCGTAATGTAACCAGTCGTTGTAAACAATCGTAGTGACATTATGTTAACAATGTAAACAAGTCGTTGTCCCAGTCTCACGTGACCGGCGTTCACACTGGCTCAAATTTTCCTTCTGCCCCCCCATGACCTCCGCTGTTCGGACATACGAGTCACTAGATCGTCATGCTACATTGGGCCAACCTGGCCTTATCAGTCAGCGCTGATTCACCCCGTTCTGCAGAGATAACGAGGTGGACTGCAGTCCGGCGGCAGGAGAAAGGTCAAAGTGTCAGCGCCCGGTCACATGGATGTCTGTCCACATCACACGCTCCTGTCACGCTGCCATGTGACATTATCATCATCCGTGTTCAGATGACAAACTTGACCGGTCTCTCTCAAATCCGGCTTTGTTTGTGTTTTGCCGGATTCCGAGTTCTGTAGCGTGTGCCGCTTGGAGCGTGACTGGAAACTCTGAATCGAGATTCAGCGTAAGCTGGTTACAACGAAAGGAGAGAACTTCACTCCTAAAAGTTTGGTTGACTTTTGACCTCATATGGACCCCTGTCATGCGTGAGCCTATCAGACAGTTCCGTCTGTCTTACCCATCAGGCACGGGGTGAGGGCTGGGTGGGCTGGTCAGAGGGACGCTGTCCTATCACCCTGGGAGTTGTATAACCATTGGAAATGAGACGTGTGTGTGTTTGTGTGTGTGTGTGTGTGTCAAAGGCGACACTCATGCGGTCATGAACGTTTAATACATTCCTGTTTTTTTCCACTTACCAGGAACAGAGACATGCTGATGTGAGTGGGAGATTTTGCAGATTTATGTCATGTCACCATCAGATTAAAATGATCGGCTCAGTCCTGGGCTTATGCAGTCGTAAATATGCTGTGGAAATCTAATATAGTAGCCACACAAATGTAGGCTAATGCTCGACGTGTCGTCTCTCGTAACGTGGGGGCAAAATATTTAGTTAACAAATCACCGAAACTAATCCCCCTCTCTATTTAATTAAATTGAATGAAGAGGCCCTGACAAGTCATCATCATGAAGTTACATGAGTACACCTGATTAGTGCGTCGTATGGCTGCGTAATGGCTGCTCCAATGATCAATATTAAGTCTCCCACAATGCATTGCGGTGGGTTCACGTTAAGAAACGGAAGCCTGAATGTCTGTTTGTGTTTGTTCGTTGAACCGTGGCCGTGTTGGCGTGACCTTCTGTGGAGCTTCGGGGAGGCGATAACGTGACGTTAGTTCGGAAAAGAAAGACCCAATTTGCCGCATGCCGAGTTGTCGGAGTGGGCGAGGCCTTCCCAACAGGATGAGGTTGGATTTGGGGCCCGATTTGGTAAATATTTTTATTATAGGCTGACTGTGGTAAAAACCCTGTCTGTAGTTGGAGGAAGAGTGGTGCTGTGGGTTTGGATGGCAGGAAAGAATGAATGTGGAGGCCGGTGTGGGTGACGTCGCGTGTCTTTAAAAAATTAAAAAGAAAATCTGTGTTTATTCTGTAATCGACTAATACATCGTGCTCCTCTCCTGCGTTTTGAGTGTTGCAGATGACTGTGGTAAATGAGCATGTCATCTTTCTGTTTAATGTCTTATCTTCTCACTCCAGCCGTTCTATTCAAGTTTCCAACCAAGTTGCTGTGAAGAATTTACCGATTTGCTTTCAGCTAACTTTAGTTTTCTACATCCAGTCTAGTGTGGCGGTGATTGTCGCCACTCTGTTACGCCTGACCTGATTCACATGGATTCGGCCCCATTTAAAGGGCCTTGTTTATTTGGAGTGCCAGTCCTGTTTTCCAGGGGTCTTCTACTACAATGAGTGTGATTGCATTTTCCTTCATCCTCCCTCGTCCCCCCTCCCGTTTAGTATTCCAGGGTACAATTACCCCTCTGTTCCGTTCTGGTGACCCTCCAGTTTTTGGCAGTGGGTGCGCGAACACACCATGTCGCTCGTTGACTCAATGTTCAGGCTCCGACGATGGGCTGTCCTGTCCATTCCGGGGCCACAGGGGGGATCTATGAAGATTGACAGCGGCCTGCTTCCAGCCTCCGTTGCATCAAAGGGCACAGCGGTTTTCCGGTGCCTTTGACGAAGGCTGGGAATGTACCATTTCGTACCTGTCCGGAGGTTGTCAACTGCTTTTTGTATTATTTTTTGCCATCGAGGACCGGACTTGCGCTGTGGAAGCTGTTCAGACATTTTAGTATGCTACAGGCTGTTTCTTCAATGTAAACTCTTTATTTTTTAGATGGAGCCTCTGGAGAATTGACACCTGGAGGATGTGTGTGTGTGTGTGTGTGTGACTATCGACCAGTGTGAACACAGTATACCGTTTTTTTGTATCATCCATCACCAAACAACATTAAATATCCTCGTCAAGATCACCAAAGGAAGACAATCCGACATGTTTCCTTGGGTTCTCTGCAAGTCTTCATTTAGGCTTCAACTTTGACCCTAGCATTCACGGTGTGGGTCAGTGATGAATGCGTCCATCCTATGACCCTAGTGGCTGAGGATTTCCCTAGGGTCTGCGCTACGGTCTTCACCCCAGGGTATCGTTGTACGATCGGACAAATCCGGGAATGGGAATTGCCACAAATGAGCCCGGGGCGCTGGGCTCAGCTGGCGCCAGTCTACCTGGTTGTCGTTACCTTAATGGTGATGCTGGTGTGGGGGGGAAAGCAAACAGAGCAGATAATACAGACGTAAAGACTCTGGAGAGAAATGCCTGGTTTCCTTTTGACTCCTTTTTTTACCGCTTTGATGTTTCCGGAGATTGTCCAGGTTTGACCGAGTCTCGGAGTACAGCCAGGCAGCGTTGCCTTACTGGTTGTCATTTGGAACCCTGTGTGGGTGTGTGTTCCTGCATTAATTTAAGATGAATGATGAAGGTCCACGGTGTTATTGAACGTTGGTTCCTTCATTTGGTTCTGCTAAAATGGCCTTTTGGAGTTGTTTAGCCTGGTCTCATCAGTTTGGTGACGTATAATCTTTACGTTATGTGCAGCTTAGTGGCTGTCTAACCGGCGATATTTACTCCGGTCCTCTCGGGCGTGGCTGGCTGGCCGATATGTCTAGACATGTTTCACACCGGCGTTTGACCTTGTAATGCCGTGCGGCGAGTCATTCGCTGAAAGTATGTCGGAGTCTCGTTTAATGTGCTACAACGGATGGATCGTATCTGTTCCCATCTCTCAACTGTGACGGACAGCGTGTCATTTTGATCGCTAGTGCCGCGCCGGGCTTGGCAGGGCTTGTTGTGACCTACAAAGGCTGGCTTGTGCTAATTATATGGGCCTTGCCTGGAAAGTGTGCATATAAATGATTTGTGACTCAAGCTAAACGTTTCTAGAAGTTACGTCATGCACCTGGTTTCTAGACGCCTCGTTAACCACACGGCAACAGGTTATTGCACATCCAGCATCGTTGGACTGTGTTCTTTTTCTTATTAGCAGGCTAGAAATATGATAATGTACATGAGATTGGATATACTTTTTTTCTCATTTAACCGCAATCCAATTGGTTGCACAAAACATCCGAAGAAATTGCCTGGAGTTTTAATTCCCCAACTGCAAGGATGTTTGTGCCAATTTCCTCTCGTACCTTTCTTCAGGTTTGGGCTGGCGCAGATGGAAGTGCAACTGGCTTAATTTAGTAGATTTTTTTTTGCTCTGTCAGCCAATAAACAGTAGTCTTGTTACTCCGCAAGTATGAGCTTGAAGGCACTGTTCGTTTCTGTCTCGGCAGGACGTGACTAAGAGGAAGGAATACCGTGGCCTGGAGGGCCATAACGCCACGAATGGTCGCTCTGCTGTTCAGTGAGCCAAATCGATAAGGAACAACTGCTTGTCAGCTTGTGTCAGTTTGCCGCTCCAGTAGACTACTACCACTCTGGTGACGGGCATATGTCGATAGAACATGAACCATGTGTCACCATCGCTTGACGAAGAGACCCTGGCCGGCAGGAAACGCTTCCGACGTGTTGACTCATCCTCACCAGCAACATCACTCCGGTGTCTGTATCCACGGAGCCAAACACGACTCCTTCTCCCCAACGCATTCAAGCGGCCCCAAGCGGCCATCTTCAAGGTCTGAAGGACCGACATTAGCAATGGGTGTGGGTGTTCTGCCGCAGAAAGGCGCCCATACTCTCTGGTTGGGAACGGAGGGTGTCGCCACCTTCCACCTCAAACCATACTGAACTGTGGGCCACTGTATGCTGTCGCCACCCACCAGGTGAGCAGTCTTGACTCTTGGACCCAGACTCTGCGGAAAGTTTGGTGGTCCTCCGATAAACTCCCCATTGCGTCGACGTCGTTGACTCGGCCGTCTGCTGGCGAGTCTGCGCCCATCGTGTTGTCCTCATCCCGTTGCATTCGGATGGTTTTTAAATTGCAGATTTTCGGTCTGCATCGTGTGCCAAGGACCCTTCTAGAGTAGCTTCTGTCCTGTTTTGTTTCCATGTTTCCCTTCGAGCTGACTCCTGGTTCTCTCCTCCTCCACAGATTTGTTTTATTTTTGCTTCCCATGCTGACTTTGGTTATGTAAACTCAAACACTGATCCCCCTGCCCCCGCCCCGTGCACCCCTCACCCAATCCACGATGCCCGTTCTCCGAGCGCTAGCTTCTACAAAGCCCAGTGTTTTGATTACACTGTGAAATCTGACCTCAGAATCATTTTTGTGTTTCCCCCATCTGGACCTGGTGTGTAGATGAGGTGGAAGGGTGGGTGGGTGAATCTATAGCGGTGGGATACTGAGGGGCATGCGTGCCTGCGTGCGTGTGTGTGTGTGTTATATCCACCTCTCCTCACAGTACAACAGGCGTTTCATTTGCATCGCAAACCAGCATTGTCATAGAAACCAACAAACCATGTATTTTTTATTCCAACGCCGGATATGTTTTTGGTATTATTACTTTGTAAAATGTCTGACTTGTGGGAAAAGGTATTAGAACAAACACTTTGATAGTTTGATGTTTTTCATGCCTTTTTACTCCCTTTGTCTCCCACCATTCAGCACCAGCTACTGTCATTGTGATAAAAACATTCTCTCTTTGCTTCAGACATTCACCCACGTCTACACTTTGCCCGCTTGATCAATCGCGTGGAAAACGGTGAAGAAACCTTGAGTAAACTGTGCGTGGACATTAGTCAACGGCTGTCTTTCGCAGGTTATCAGAGAGCGACCTTTGGTCTCCATTAGTTCCCTGAACTTTCGGTGGGTCATTAAAGGCTGTAAGAGAAGCACTCAGCCAAGTCATGTTCAGTGGCGTTTATACACAACCTGCTACTCAATCTGTGGCCTTTAGGCATGAGGCCCAAACTGCTGTTTTACGGTCTACGTTCTCACTGGGTTTGTCTGTGCGGGAGGGATGTTCTTGCAACTTGTGCTTACACATACACACACACACACTCACTCTCACACACACACACACACACACACACACACACACACACACACACACATGATAGTCTCCTGACATCCAGTAGCTCTCCCAGAGCCAAAGAACAAGTGCCCTGCCTCTGTTTACTCAGCTGCTCAACACACACACTCACACCTCCCTCTTCTCTCGCCCCTACCTCCTGAACCCATCTGAAAACAAAAAAAACTGAGCGTCAGATTAGAGAAGTGATCGGCCACAGCGGACAGGAAACAGTCACACGGGCGTGTGCACGTGTGACGCTCCCCCGACCGGGAGACCTGTAGTGGCGTGGCACAACCACAATCCCCCAGATAACGGATCCGTGCGATGCCCCTCGCCAGTGCCATCTGTTAACCCGCTGCCTAATGCCACATTATTGATATGTTAATATGGAATAGATTAATGTCACATTATTGATATGTTCATATGGAATGGATTAATGCCACATTATTGATATGTTCATATGGAATAGATTAATGCCACATCATTGATATGTTCATATGGAATAGATTAATGCCACATCATTGATATGTTCATATGGAATAGATTAATGCCACATCATTGATATGTTCATATGGAATAGATTAATGCCACATCATTGATATGTTCATATGGAATAGATTAATGCCACATTATTGATATGTTCGTATGGAATAGATTACTGCCACATTATTGATATGTTCGTATGGAATAGATTACTGCCACATTATTGATATGTTCGTATGGAATAGATTACTGCCACATTATTGATATGTTCGTATGGAATAGATTAATGCCACATTATTGATATGTTCGTATGGAATAGATTAATGCCACATTATTGATATGTTCATATGGAATAGATTAATGCCACATTATTGATATGTTCATATGGAATAGATTAATGCCACATTATTGATATGTTCGTATGGAATAGATTACTGCCACATTATTGATATGTTCGTATGGAATAGATTAATGCCACATTATTGATATGTTCGTATGGAATAGATTAATGCCACATTATTGATATGTTCATATGGAATAGATTAATGCCACATTATTGATATGTTCGTATGGAATAGATTACTGCCACATTATTGATATGTTCGTATGGAATAGATTAATGCCACATTATTGATATGTTCGTATGGAATAGATTAATGCCACATTATTGATATGTTCGTATGGAATAGATTAATGCCACATTATTGATATGTTCATATGGAATAGATTAATGTCACTGGTGAGTAAACATCACATTGTCCTCAGTCAACTGTGTCCTGCTTTGATTGGACAAAGGGGAACGGGATGGGGGTGACTAGTCTGCCCAGTGTACCCTTTCAGTCGGGTGCATTGATTTATTGTCCTTTCTTTGTGCAACTGATGTCCATGCCAAGATCCATAATGGCTGCCTGGACTGGCAGTATAACTCTGCACTGGTCGTGGCTGACAGGCTTAAGATACTGAAGGAGAATTAGAAAAGTGTCAAACCACCTCATCACTTATTCACTAGCGTGTGTGCATACACAGAGATCTACACGCACGCACACACACCCACACGGCATCAAGCTGCAAAGAACTGCCAGAGGCAGGTGTTTAAAAGGCTGGCAAATTTGGAGGCCTTTTAGCAGAAGTCTTTAAGCATCTTGTCCATTGTTGCGCAGTCGACAAGTAATTTGAAAATTGCACCGGTGTGTATGAAAACAGACAGCCTGATTTCCTGCTGGTTTCATACTGAGACTGGCAGTCAGTCCGAGGCAGTGTCAGGGCCGTGAGGTGACACGGCCAAATATGGTCTTACAGAGGTTTTCTTCTAGAAGGAAATGCTTTGTTCTTGACGCCCTAGAACAGAGGTGTCAAAACCATTTTCACCACGGGCCACATCTGCATTATGTTGGCCCTGTAAAGGCCGGTTGTGTTATTTCTAAAAAATCTAAGACACATTACTCCATCAAAGTTGTCACATAAGATCTACATGCATTGTGTGAGAGTTGATGGTCACTGAAATGCTGTAAAGGGGCATATACCTGTATTTTCAAACAATCGTGTGCCTTTTAAGCTCTCGCGGGCCTTGAGTTAGACATGTGCCCTAGAAGACTAAAGACCAATGTCCGCTCAGATCAAATAAAGCTGCGTTCTATCTCAAACTTTCATTTTGACTTCAGCCTTCAAACATTGCTTTTGCGTTCGTGATATCGGGTCACGCTACCAGAGTATTTCACCCCTTCCGATTCGGATTAAGTGAAGCTCTTAGTCGCGTCAATGCTTTTCTCACTCCCGTGTGTCACGTGAGCGGGGCTCCTATTCACACACTTAGTGGAAACGACTGACATTTTTCGTGTGTGGGTGCGATGGGTCTGCTGGTAACGACACCGTCTGGCCCGTAGTAAATGGGTCATTCAGCGGAGCATTGACGTCATTGGATATTCCCGCTAAACGTTTGTACACACGGAAAACGCTAACTGCCAAACATCTTTATTAATAATAGTTTTTCCTTTGTCTGTTAAACGTCACACAGTACCTTCAGGGAGATCGGCTCGTCTGTGTTCCCAAATTACCATCTCAGGTGCTTTAAGTTGACCAGAGTTTTTTGGTTGACATTTCAATGTAGGTAACATGTATATACCACATATACGTTTCAATGTAGGTAACATTTATATAGCACAAATACATTTCATGTTCGGCAACTTCTTGTCTCTTGGAAATTACTTCCCAACTATATTAGGTTGAATTCCAAACATATCGGGCCCCTGAACGGTGCAGTGGTAAAGTCGCTGCCTCGTAGTTAGCGCCGTCATTGCGGGTTCAAATCCTGCTTACTGCTTATCCCAAGGTTCTGGCTGAGGGATTGGTTGTTTTGGAGGTTTAATAGCCAACTACGTTTGTCTTTTTGCATTCTAGCGATTCCTTGTGGATTCTCAGGCACCTGTGACCTAAACGGGGCTTGAGAGAATGCATTCCCTCCGGCATGTAGGGATTCTGGCATATATAATTATCGGACCTATTGGGTTCTGAGTCGATTAATCCAATATATTGACTAGATATTCCCAGCGGAATAGCCATCTTGACACTGTTTTTAAAACATGATTAACAATGAGCTGGAAACAGTCCAAATAAGTTTTTCGGTCCATTATACTGTTTATTTTTCTGTCCACTTCACCCCCCGCGGGCTGGACTGGACCTACTGATCTGCAGTGTATTTTACCCTAGCAAGGTGACTTTCCTCCAGCTTGGTAAGCAGAAGTCATAACAAGCAGGCAGAAATAATCAAATCATGTCTGGGTTTTTTTCCCTCCCTCGTTTACTATGTCTCCGTCTCAGAGACAACGACGGTCCTGCTGCTGTAATTCGATATCGGTGCCGAACGGGAGAGGAGGGAGAGAGCACGAGACTCCTTCAGAAGTCCCTCGCCTTTCTCCCTGCCGTCCAATGTCACCCTCGCCCGGCGTTCCCTTCTTCCCGCCTTCGCGGAGAGATGGTTCAGAATCGTAATCACTGCTTGACCGTCTCCGTGACATTTACGCGGGAGACTGTCGAGCCTCCGGGGTTGTGGAATATGCTCTCTCCCCATATTGGCGTTGTCCCGATCCGATGCTCGAGCACAGAACGTTCCCGGTGGTATTTAGGCCGGAAGGGGATTTATAGGGTGGTTCCTCTCCCTTTGATGTAGTGGACTTAATTTCTGCACTGTCAATGGACAGGTTTGCGGCTGTGAATGTTTGGCCCAGTTGGGAAACATACTGGAGAACCGTTCCATGTGGATCAGTTGGCCTGGCAACTGGAGGTCGAGCGCTATAGTGGAATGAATACTGACTAAATCATTACAGATTTAAAAAAAAAGCATTGGTACCGGTAAATGCTTTTTCAGTTTTGACAATTTGTTTTTTTGAATGGTGGCTGTACTGAAGTGCTATACTTGTTCACTATCTGCACAGAGATATTTAAAGTTAATAGCGCTTATTGTGAATGTGACTTTGTACAGAGATTTGGGGTCAATATTGTTTTTCTGTTTGAAAGCGGGTTTACAGGCAAGGTTTGGATGAATACATACTGGGTGAACTGCTGTCTATAGACGCTGCCACCTCCTATGCTCATCTGTGTTTAACATAAGCTTAGCTGTTTGATATGACATTTTTTTATTTTATTTTCGGATGACAGTTTTTAGGAAGCTATGTTCGTATGCCATTTTTAAACAATGGTTCAATGGTGGGCGGACTGAGGCCTTGGTGCTATTCTGAACTTTGTATGTCGACTGGGTCGTGGCCTGCATTGCATTGTGGGTTGTTTTTTGTTATTCAAATGTATTATAATATGCCAACCATGTCACATTGGTCCACTGTGGTTGTTGGCCGTTGTTCATTTGGATTTTTTGTCGCTGGGTTGGTCTTGAATTTTCACTGTCTATGAAGGCTTCTCAGCCTGTTTAGGTCTGGAAATATCACGTGTCTCTCCTATCCTCTCTCACTCTCTCCTTGTTGTCTTTCTGCCTGTACGCATACATGCATGATCATTGTAATGTATTTTTAGACCCCTACGCTTTACGTATGATTTGTTTTGTAGACTGAATTGACGGTTGACTTCCATCAATATGATAATGACGAAACGAGAAGATGTTTTTAGGAATTTGTTCTGACTGACACTCCAAACTGAGCTCCCATGCGTCGTGTGTCTTTCAATCCACATTGAGGTCTCTAGAACCAAATTTCATCGATTATACTTTTAGAAAGGCACAGATGTGTATACATCAGTTGACACACTTCACACTGCATGTCAGAGCAATAACCCAGACATGAAGTCTAAGGGGCTTTCCATGGATCTCAGAGAGACTTGTGTAGAGGCATAGATCAGGGTTTGGACTTAGAACGAAACAGCTAGCAAGCATTGAATATTTCCAGAAGCACTGTCAGCTTTTATATTGACCCGGTGCCTAAAGGACTGTGAGCGGAAAAAAGTTAGTGATTCTGATGAGACTAAAATCAGACTATTTGGCATGAATGAAAAACGCTAGGCTCCTGTGCTCATCTTCAGAATAGAGGCTCCTGTGCTCATGTTCAGAATAGAGGCTCCTGTGCTCATGTTCAGAATAGAGGCTCCTGTGCTCATCTTCAGAATAGAGGCTCCTGTGCTCATGTTCAGAATAGAGGCTCCTGTGCTCATGTTCAGAATAGAGGCAGGCTCCTGTGCTCATCTTCAGAATAGAGGCAGGCTCCTGTGCTCTTCTTCAGAATAGAGGCAGGCTCCTGTGCTCTTCTTCAGAATAGAGGCAGGCTCCTGTGCTCTTCTTCAGAATAGAGGCAGGCTCCTGTGCTCTTCTTCAGAATAGAGGCAGGCTCCTGTGCTCTTCTTCAGAATAGAGGCAGGCTCCTGTGCTCTTCTTCAGAATGGAGGCTCCTGTGATCTGCAGAACTGTACACCCCCTCCACATTCACTTCTCTCATTAGCCTCACTCTCCCTCTTCTCACCCCGGAGACTGATGGAGCCGAGAGGAAACATGAACTTACAGGAAAAGCCAGAGTGCGAGACAAAGTAAAATTCTGTGAAACGGTGAGAACGAGAGGCCGAGAGTGTTGGGGAGATACCAGAAGAGCAGAGCAGACGAGCTGAGAAGGGCTTTGTTCTCTGGCTGACTGGAAAACCCTCCGAGGTGCTGTTAAACACACACATGGGTCTGATCAATAATGGATGCCGGTCCACAGGTGCTTAGCCTGGAGACACACACACTTACACACACACACACACACACACACAACTTCTGCTTGTCTCCTGGGGATCTAATGCAATCTGACAAATTGGTCTGCGTCCGTTCCTTTATTCCTGCATCCAGCATCAGACTGGCCTCTCCAATTAGAGGCACTTCAGGAAGTCTCGATTAGGACCCGTCAGTCTGAGGCGTACGAGGACTGCCTTGGCATAAAGTTAACACACTGTGTGTGTGTGTGTGTGTGTGTGTGTGTGTGTGTGTGTGTGTGTGTGTGTGTGTGTGTGTGTGTGTGTGTGTGTGTGTGTGTGTGTGTGTGTGTGTGTGTGTGTGTGTGTGTGTGTGTGTGTGTGTGTGTGTGTGTGTGTGTGTGTGTGTGTGTGTGTGTGTGTGTGTGTGTGTGTGTGTGTGTGTGTGTGTGTGTGTGTGTGTGTGTGTGTGTGTGTGTGTGTGTGTGTGTGTGTGTGTGTGTGTGTGTGTGTGTGTGTGTGTGTGTGTGTGTGTGTGTGTGTGTGTGTGTGTGTGTGTGTGTGTGTGTGTGTGTGTGTGTGTGTGTGTGTGTGTGTGTGTGTGTGTGTGTGTGTGTGTGTGTGTGTGTGTGTGTGTGTGTGTGTGTGTGTGTGTGTGTGTGTGTGTGTGTGTGTGTGTGTGTGTGTGTGTGTTGGGTGTGTGTGTGTGTGTGTGTGTGTGTTGGGGGTAACACCTGAGGATTTCTGGGTCACTGATGGGTGTGTCCGTCCCTGTCCAGCTCCAGAAGGACTGTTCACCCCCCTCAGAGGGCTGTTGTTAGTCTTCATCCGTCCATCTCACTGACGGACAACGCTGGCATGTGTCTGTGTGGCTGATATGGAGTGACGTGTTTGGCTTCTTCAGCTGTGTCCCAGGCATTGGTTCAGCCCGGCCAGCGGAGACAGAATCATGACCAGTGGTTATCTGGCTGTCAGCTCGACTCCCTTTCAGTTTTTGGGAATGTGGGCCGAGGTAAAAAAAGAGAGAAGTGAATTTGTTTATGGCGACTTACCTGTCACACGGAATGTGGACCGGCGCCCTCTCTTCTGTTTTAAGGGAGTCTGTGTGCCTGTGGGAACAGAAACACGCTGAGACACGCTGATATGCCCGGGTCACTCCAAACTGCACACTGTGTGATAAACACACCCTTTATGAGACCTGGTCTTTGGTCTGACTACATCTGCCACTGGAGACTGCCACTGGAGACTGCCACTGGAGACTGCCACTGGAGACTGCCACTGGAGACTGCCACTGGAGACTGCCACTGGAGACTGCCACTGGAGACTGCCACTGGAGACTGCCACTGGAGACTGCCACTGGAGACTGCCACTGGAGACTGCCACTGGAGACTGCCACTGGAGACTGCCACTGGAGACTGCCACTGGAGACTGCCACTGGAGACTGCCACTGGAGACTGCCACTGGAGACTGCCACTGGAGACTGCCACTGGAGACTGCCACAGTATACTAATGTTTTGACGGTTTTCGTCCACCAAGCCTCTATACCACGGACACACCTAGACACACACACAACACGGACTCGCCACACAATCACAAAGCGTCTTATTTCTGGTCAGCAGCAGGGGGTGATGGGTAGGTGGAGGGGTGTCCATTGTGGTTTAAATACCCCTGATGCTAGAACAGAAGGAGAGAGCCACCCCCCATACAAGCTTCCATTATAATACAACTGCACCCTCGCTTTCTCTCTTTGTGTGCGTCTCTCTCCATTCAGTTGGATATTCGAGGGCTTGGTTAGCATGGGACAAATGCCTTCACATTGTCACAGCAACTGGAAGGTAAGAGACGTTTTTACCAGAACGAAAATCAAAACTCTTGAACTCTGAGAAGGATACTAGTATGTGCACATTGTTAAAACACTTTACATATTTAATGAGAAGTTGCTGTTAATATTAATGTATGAATGAATACCCAAAATATTCCCTAATATTCTCTGGCTCTGTTTTGTTGATGGGTTTAAATCTCTCTCTCGCTCTCTTCTCTCTCGCTCTCTCTTTTCTCTCGCTTTCTCTCTCGCTTTTCTCTCACTCTCTCTCTCTTTTCTCTCTCTCTCTTTTCTCTCTCTCAATCTCTCTCGCTCTCTCTCTGGTCCCTCAGGGAGACGAGTGGGCTGCACCATTTGTGCGCAGCTGGAGGGGTGGGGACGGGGGGCGGGGAATCCACTTTGCTTGATTTTATGACCAAGCCATGTATGGATTTTCTTTCAGGCACGATGTAGCTGAGCTTGGGGGTCAGTTGTACCTCCACTGGCTTTGAGTTGTATATTAACGGGGGGTGGGGAGCTCTCTCTGTGTGTGTGTGTGTCTGTGTCTGTGTGTGTGTGTGTGTCTGTGTGTCTCTGTGTGTGTGTGTCTGTGTGTGTGTCTGTGTGTCTGTGTGTCTGTGTGTCTGTGTGTCTGTGTGTCTGTGTGTCTGTGTGTCTGTGTGTCTGTGTGTCTCTGTGTCTCTGTGTGTGTGTGTCTCTGTGTCTCTGTGTGTGTGTGTCTCTCTGTGTGTCTCTCTGTGTGTCTGTCTGTGTGTCTGTGTGTCTGTGTGTGTGTCTCTGTGTGTCTCTGTGTGTGTGTGTGTGTGTGTGTCTCTGTGTGTGTGTGTGTCTCTGTGTGTGTGTCTCTCTGTGTGTCTCTCTGTGTGTGTGTGTGTGTCTCTCTGTGTGTCTCTCTGTGTGTCTGTGTGTCTGTGTGTCTGTGTGTCTGTGTGTCTGTGTGTGTGTCTCTGTGTGTCTCTGTGTGTGTGTGTGTGTGTGTGTGTGTGTCTCTGTGTGTGTGTGTGTCTCTGTGTGTGTGTCTCTCTGTGTGTCTCTCTGTGTGTGTGTCTCTCTGTGTGTGTGTGTGTGTCTCTCTGTGTGTGTGTGTCTCTCTGTGTGTGTGTGTGTCTCTCTGTGTGTCTCTGTGTGTCTCTGTGTGTGTGTGTGTGTCTCTGTGTGTGTGTGTGTGTGTCTCTGTGTGTCTCTCTGTGTGTGTGTGTGTCTCTGTGTGTCTCTCTGTGTGTGTGTGTGTGTCTCTGTGTGTCTCTCTGTGTGTGTGTGTCTCTCTGTGTGTGTGTGTGTGTGTGTGTGTCTCTGTGTGTGTGTGTGTGTGTGTGTGTGTGTCTCTCTGTGTGTGTGTGTGCGCGCATTTTGGTATTAGTGTGAGTGTTTCTTTATTGACGTGCGAAGTGTGAAAGTGTGGACGTCCTCTCCGAACCCCTCTGGCTATCAGCTGTGTACATGACACCATAATGTTATTGATCGTATTGGAAGCAATATTGACCAGTCTGTGGGAGGGATTGCCATGGTCTCTACAGGAACGCCCATATATGGACTGGCATGGCGATACGAGACCTCATGTGTCACGTCTCGCGCTGCTTCTTTACTCTTAAAAGCGATGTTTTCACACATCAAGTCGGGCTG
This sequence comes from Dallia pectoralis, assembly GCA_029465975.1. Taxonomy (NCBI): domain Eukaryota; kingdom Metazoa; phylum Chordata; class Actinopteri; order Esociformes; family Umbridae; genus Dallia; species Dallia pectoralis. The sequence continues at coordinate 5,523,674 of CM055743.1, forward strand.
GGGGCCCATTGTCATTGCAGATTCAGTCCTTGTGAAAAGTGTTTATGGTCTGTGTTCGTTGGTCAGTGCTGTCTGTATTTTCGGGGGGGAAATTGAGCCGTTGTGAACTAGGATTTTTCTAAAGCGCTTCGGAGGAAGGTGTACCTGGCAGGATGAGGTGAAGTGTCGTGGAAACGAGTGTGGATGGACTCCCTTAGAGCCAGTCTGCTGTGGGGAATACCTCTCTCTCTCTCTCTCTGTTCTTATTGGCCACCGTTCTCAACCAATGAGCTGCTGCTGCTGTTCACAAATGATCATTTGACAACGTGTGAATCGACCGAGCCATGCAGACCTTTTAGCCTTTAAACGGCTTCGTCTGGGATGTTTTCAAAGTGTATTTTACTGGGTTTGGGGTGTAATTTCTGAACTGCTGCGATACTGGGGTAGTTCCCTGCCCACAGTAGATAACAGTGAGTGCTTTGGGACCGGCTGTAAGGTTAATTAGACATTTATTGTCAGCGTGTGTACATATCTTTCCGTCTCATCATGGAGAGATGAGGAAACAGGACCCGTGTGTGTTCTTTGCAGTATCGGCTTGGGGAGGACTTGGTTTATATTTAGACGAGAACAGTGACCTAATGATGTTGTCTCCTGCATTCCTGTATGATGAGGCGCGTGCGTGCGTGCGCGTGTGTGTGTGTGTGTGTGTGTGTGCATGTGACCCTTGTCCTGGGACACAGATGAATGATGAATAGGTTAGTTCTGTTCGAGGTGTGAGACTTGACTGTGAAGTGTTATCGCCCCCTCCCCCTAATACACACACACACGTTGTTGCTCTTTCTTCATGGCCCTGTGGGTTTGTATCGGCCTCAAAGATCTTCAGGTCTACTCTACAGTTCCGAATTTAAAGACCTCCGTACTGTGTAATAATACTGTGTTATAACTAGAAACAGCATGTAGTATCTAGATCACAGCTAGTGGCTTTAGCGCTAGAACTAACGTTATTTGACGGCAGATTTTGCCGACAAATGAAAGACGTGTGATATCATTCCATTTCCAGTCTTCTAGACGGGCTGCCCCATCCTCTGGAAATAGCTGTTGGAATTGTCAATTGGAGACACTGGAGCATCGCAACAAGCAGAAGAATTTTGCAAGAAGAAGAGCCAAATGCTAGGACCATAAAATTCAACGATCATTCATGTTATCCCATCTCACCCGGCAACCACCTTTTAGAAGCCATCTGTCAGCCGCAACACCATTATGCTCTAACGTTTAGACTTTTTCAGTCTGAATAAATCTCTGAAACCTTTACGTATATTTGTTACACACCCACTTGATACACATACCGCATTGTGTCGTTTTAATCAAGTCGGACATTATTTAAAGATGCTTGCGTTGAGCTGCTTCACCTCTAGACCTTGGTTGGCTCGCAAGCCTTCTGAGAGGTTGGTTACCATTAGAGGATAAAAGACAGTCCCTGATTTAACAGCATGTTTAACTTTATTATGTATGTAGATGTATTCTCACCGAAACATAATGTAGATACTCAAATCAGATTTTAACATATTTTACTCTTTCACTATTGCATCGTGTAACGAAATTGTATTTTTGAAGTTTAGGATTAGTGACTGCGATTTCCCTGTTGATATATAAGCTGCATTTATGCAGACAGAGAGACAGACAGACAGACAGGGAGTCAGACAGACAGGAAGTGAGGGAGGTGGTGACAGACAGACAGATTGAGACCCAGAACTAGAGGCGACAGAGCAGACCGATAATCTGAAGGACAGAGACGCCTCCTCAATGTCCTCATGAAAATAAATCACTACTTCACTTCTCTCTCCCCCCTCACTTCTCCCTCACATGGCTCTACTCCTTTCTCCCTCCACACTTCTCACTACTCCCTCACTTCTCCCTCTCCCTCACATGGCTCTACTCCTTTCTCCCTCTGCACTTCTCCCTCCGCACTTCTCAACACTCCCTCACTTCTCCCTCCTTCCTCACGTTTCCCTCCCAGGCTAATAACCAGTCACCTCAATGTGTTTATTATCTCAGTCTCACCTCTGTTGTGTAACGATCAATAACAGAACGTCTCAAGGTCCAGTCAACAGACGGACGCAGAGAAAGGCCGAATTGAGTGTGAATATGACAGATAATGTAGACATGAGTATGTAAGCACGTTGCCCTTAAAGCTCCTCTTCTTTGTTTACGTAACACACACTGCTAATTCATTCTTCTGTGCCACAGTTCTGTCTGCCGCGATCTGTACAGGCCTTCAGTCTTTCATGCTGGTGTCTTTGTGTGGTTAGAAACTGAGATAATTATCATTTAGCACGCACGGTCGGACTGTGGCATTCAATCTGAACCCTCCAAACAGGCGAGGTGGGTTGAGCTGCTATTGTGAGAGGTCCGGGTGAATTCAAGTTGTCCCGGTGATATCGAGTTTGCCGTATCTCTGCGCAGACACAGGATGTTTTAAGATGATGGTCCCATGCAGAAGTATTAAAGCCTTTGGTAAAGATCCCAAAGCCATGGTTTTGTTTGTAACAGTGATTTGGTTTGCCATGTGCGGCACACAAACATAACGACCCGTGTCGATGTTCGTCTGTGACTTCCTGATACGCGTAAATGCTTGGTGACGCGCACATGCAAAACTCCCTTAGTCATCGGTCAACATGGGCAATGTCCGAGAAGACAAATCAAATTGGACAAAAGGTAGTTGACCCTAATACATTAGGCCCTGGCTGTTGAAGAATTGACTACACGTATGTAAATGCCAATCCAACTGAAGAAATGACTACACGTATGTAAATGCCAATCCAACTGAAGAAATGACTACACGTATGTAAATGCCAATCCAACTGAAGAAATGACTACACGTATGTAAATGCCAATCCAACTGAAGAAATGACTACACACATTAACATTCTCAATTTTGTAAGCATGCCAGTGGAGGGTGCAGCAAGTTTAAAGCAGCGCTGCCAATATTCTTGCACGACATGTTTTCGCGTCAACGTTCTGATTCATGGATTTTCTTGTCATTGTATTTCAAGCTGACAAACAACGAAAGTAATTGGCGCTCCTATATTCCTCAGGCTCTGTAAGCATTTGCACACGCCTGTCATGTAGCATATTCAAAGCTCTTGACTGTCAATCAGGCCTTTACTAGGACCCCAACCACAGGGGGGCCACCCACAGAACTCCTTAAACGCACAACCACACATGTCTGGATGTGGTGGTGGGAGGTAGAGGCCGTGGACGATCGACTCCTGCCCAGACAGAGTGCAGTGATCCTGGGTTAGGCGGAGCGGCGCGTCAGCCAGCTGTGGCGAGAGCTCCAGATGAGCCCCGAGCCAACTGTACAGAGCGCCAGGAATCTTTGGCATTTCTCAGGCCCAGGCGACGAGACCTTAGGGGTTGATATATGAGGATGTGTTAAGGTCAACATTTATCGCTGTGTGCCCCAGATGGACACAGGTGTGAAATACACCCCAACGCAGGCTCCATGGGGACAGGTTTAATTAAGGATCTTAACAAATGTTTCTGATCAGGCTTTACAACCGTATAAGCTATAAAGTGGACACATTTGAACTTCTCCCAGCAGGTAACCTTTCTAACTTGGCTATATTAAATTGCTTGGGTCTGATGTTGACCACGTGAACTGGGTCAAATACTTTATCGTTGAATCAGACCAATCAAGCTGTCAGGGATGCTGGAGCGGCCAAGGGGGCGGCCAATGGGGAAACATCTTTTGGATCCGTGATCAACCGACTTTCCTAACCGCTTTAAGATAACACAGTATGAATAGCTAAATAGATGAATTACAAGTCTATTTTTGTTTGGAAGCACAACAGGAATTTAGGCCTTTTCAACACCTGCCGAACTATTGTGCGACAGTTTGAAGCCTTCATATTCTGTCTTTTATCTAAGAACAATCTGCCAATATCCCATGAGGTAATTTTGTTGGCACAATGCTTTAAGCCAGCTGGCCAATATGTCAGAAGTAATACAGCTATTTGGAAAAATTCTGAAGTTTTCTTTTTAGAATAGAAATTTCTTAAAGTTAAATTAATTTAAGATACATGGTGGCTAGCATTCAGACGTGTATATCCCATAGCTTTGTACCTAGAAGGCATGCATTCTTGAAGTAGTAGCGGAGTATTGATGTGTTGAATCATCCTAGAGAGATTTGAAGGTCTTCTATATGTTCCTCTGTGGTTTATGTACAGTGTATTATGCTTTTACTTTAGTGTAATTACAGTCTCAGATTTCTTTCAATTTACACTACCTTTGTTGACGTTACAACAGTCCTTTTTCTTCAACCTTCTACCTTCTTCAACCAGTGAGCTTTTGTAAACGGTTTGTCCTTTTTCTCCGCAGGGATTCATCTGAACCGTTCGGAGTGGCTTTCTCTCCTCTGAGCTGCCCCCATGTGAAGGAGCTGAACAAGGGCACGCCACAGGTAAGCATCAAAAGGGTCCCAAAAAACGGTGCCTATATCGTTTCTCAGCAGGGCATTGTGTGACTGCGTAACATCAGTGGTATTGTAATGAAACGTGTTCACCAGAAGCATTCCGTCGTTCGTATCGCTGTCATATCCTGTGTGTGCGTGTGATATGGATTAGATCGCTGTGGAAAGGTGATTCCCGAGCAACAGCGGCAGCGCTGGCCTTTGCTTCTCGTGTCAATGTTACAGTCTGTAGTCCAAACTAAATGTAATTATATAACAGATCACCCCAGCGGGGGAGTAAAATCGAATAAGGTCAGGAAGCCATTCTGGAAGATTTAGACCTAATCATGCCATTTTCCCCGGGTCATATTCATATAAGCCTCCGATCCGGAGAAATTTACCGTAACCATCGGAGACTGCCTCAATAAGATAGTTTATTTTGTGTGTGTTGCTACGGGGATGCCCGGACGTCTTAACGGCTCACTCCGATTGGCTGCTACGGTGGCTCTGGCGTCCTACCATTTTATTGCATCGTTTTCGCCCCTGGGAATTTATGCAATGCTCTTTGCTGGGCTCAGTAAGCTCTCCACACCCTGCTTTTCATGAAGGCTACATTATGGAAAAGTGGCGTTTGGGCACAGCAACACAGGGGGCTCTTTGTCGGCGGGGCTTACGCTAACATTTTCTCTCAGTCTCTCTCTTTCTGTCTCTCTCTCTTTTTCGGTCTCTCACTCGTCCTCTCCTCTCTGATCCCTACGTCATTCCTCATGTATCAGAAAGAAGTGTAAGGCCCAGAACGAAATGAATGGTTTGTCCAAACACGCTTTACGCTTTTAACCGCTTTACAGATGCGTCAAGTCTCACGCTTTAGCAACACCTCAGCCAATGTCTCCACTTTAGCTCCTATGAACCTTTGTACCCTGAAAAGAGGATTAGTCCATTTTCAGTCCGGTTTATCGAGACGGGGATTGGTCGGCTCGCGGCTGGTCAGAAATACATTTGTTTCCGAACTCTGCTGGTGAGTAATCCTTTGTTTAGCGGGTCTACGGTCCACCTTGTTCCGTGCAAATCCGAGCATGTCGGAGGTACTTTCGAGTCACGTGAACGTGCGTGAGAGGACCATTGTCTAAATAGGTTTGACCACGTTCGAAGGGGCAACCGTATGAACCAATTTGACTGAGCGTGGTATATGAATGTGGTACGGACACATTTGGTTCTACTGGCGTGAAACGGGCTACACAAGATAAAGGGACACTAATCAGCACTTGTCATTGCTGGCTCTGCAATCATTTCTTTATATTGTCCAATTTACTGATCCACCATAGCAACTGGAACAACTCTGTGAGTGTCGGCCCGAGTCAGGCCGCGCGGTCTGTGAGTGTCGGCCCAGGTCAGGCTGCGCGGTCTGTGAGTGTCGGCCCAGGTCAGGCCACGGTCTGTGAGTGTCGGCCCAGGTCAGGCCACGGTCTGTGAGTGTCGGCCCAGGTCAGGCCACGGTCTGTGAGTGTCGGCCCAGGTCAGGCCACGGTCTGTGAGTGTCGGCCCAGGTCAGGCCACGGTCTGTGAGTGTCGGCCCAGGTCAGGCCAACCCTCCAAATGGGCAAACTGTTTGTTGGGCACTGATCAGACACTACCAATGGGTCACTGTCTTTTATGGCAAGAAGGAAGCCAATACTCACAGTGAAGCATGGTGGCGGCAGCATCATGTTGTTGGTGAGTTTTTCATTTTCACTGACATGACATTATTGATTTGGGATATGAATGGATCAGTGTACAGAAAGGAGCTCTAGGAAAAACCTTCTGGCAACTTTAACAATTCTAAAGCTAAAATGTGGAAATTAAAATTTCGGGACATGACAAAGACCCAAATCGTACAACCAACTCTGTTTACCCTCATTGAAATATATTTGAAAGTTTGTGTGGGTAGGATTTTCCGTTTATAGTACCCAAGCGACTTGACAGAGCTTGACTCACAGCTATAATTACTCCCAAAGGTTCTTTCAAGTATTAACTCAGGGGTGAAGTGTCTTATACAAATATTGTATTCTTGTGTATTTATGTCTATTTCTACATACAATTTCACTTAACGATAATTGAGAAATCCAACTGTACAGTGTTGTATATACATAAGTGGGATAAATCTCATGTCTGACCCTGAACCATCAGTTTACATTAATTAGAAATCCGCTTTGTTCAACTAAGTACCTATACATTTTCCCTATATGCAACTATATCCCCCCGGTTAGAGGAAACTTTCCTGATCAGACTCTCTGTCCATCTGTCCCCTAGCTTGTAGTTGTTCTTAATCCCAGACGTTATAAATAGCTGCTTGTTTTTCCTCCCATGTCAACGACCAAGCTGCTGCTGAAAGACTGGAAATATTTATTTTTCTTCACACCGCCGTTCATCATTCACTTCCATCCCAGGCCAGTCGGCCCCTATCCCACCCTCTACACCCGGCCCCTGTCCCACCCTCCACACCCGGCCCCTGTCCCACCCTCTACACCCGGCCCCTGTCCCACCCTCCACACCCGGCCCCTGTCCCACCCTCCACACCCGGCCCCTGTCCCACCCTCCACACCCGGCCCCTGTCCCACCCTCCACACCCGGCCCCTGTCCCACCCTCCACACCCGGCCCCTGTCTCACCCTCCACACCCGGCCCCTGTCCCACCCTCCACACCCGGCCCCTGTCCCACCCTCCACACCCGGCCCCTGTCCCACCCTCCACACCCGGCCCCTGTCCCACCCTACACACCCGGCCCCTGTCCCACCCTACACACCCGGCCCCTGTCCCACCCTACACACCCGGCCCCTGTCCCACCCTACACACCCGGCCCCTGTCCCACCCTCCACACCCGGCCCCTGTCCCACCCTCCACACCCGGCCCCTGTCCCACCCTCCACACCCGGCCCCTGTCCCACCCTCCACACCCGGCCCCTGTCCCACCCTCCACACCCGGCCCCTGTCCCACCCTCTACACCCGGCCCCTGTCCCACCCTCTACACCCGGCCCCTGTCCCACCCTCCACACCCGGCCCCTGTCCCACCCTCCACACCCGGCCCCTGTCCCACCCTCCACACCCGGCCCCTGTCCCACCCTCCACACCCGGCCCCTGTCCCACCCTCCACACCCGGCCCCTGTCCCACCCTCCACACCCGGCCCCTGTCCCACCCTCCACACCCGGCCCCTGTCCCACCCTCCACACCCGGCCCCTGTCCCACCCTCCACACCCGGCCCCTGTCCCACCCTCCACACCCGGCCCCTGTCCCACCCTCCACACCCGGCCCCTGTCCCACCCTCCACACACCCGGCCCCTGTCCCACCCTACCCGGCCCCTGTCCCACCACACCCGGCCCCTGTCCCACCCTACACACCCGGCCCCTGTCCCACCCTACACACCCGGCCCCTGTCCCACCCTCCACACCCGGCCCCTGTCCCACCCTCCACACCCGGCCCCTGTCCCACCCTCCACACCCGGCCCCTGTCCCACCCTCCACACCCGGCCCCTGTCCCACCCTCCACACCCGGCCCCTGTCCCACCCTACACACCCGGCCCCTGTCCCACCCTACACACCCGGCCCCTGTCCCACCCTACACCCCGGCCCCTGTCCCACCCTCCACACCCGGCCCCTGTCCCACCCTCCACACCCGGCCCCTGTCCCACCCTACACACCCGGCCCCTGTCCCACCCTACACACCCGGCCCCTGTCCCACCCTCCACACCCGGCCCCTGTCCCACCCTGTCCCACCCTACACCCCGGCCCCTGTCCCACCCTACACACCCGGCCCCTGTCCCACCCTACACACCCGGCCCCTGTCCCACCCTACACACCCGGCCCCTGGTTATCAAAGACCTGGTTCAACCATCTTAGCTGGGGATGGTCCTTATTTACTGTTAACTCCCGAGTGTGTGTGTGCGCGCATGATTCCTTGCCTGGGTGTTTTAAGCATCCTTGTTACTTAACATTTTTTGCGATCAGTGTACATGCGCGTTAATTGTGTGTGTGTTCTTTCATAAAGTAGGTGCAGTGTGAATGCAGTCGCCTACAGAAGGCTTTTCAAGGTGTGTGTGTGTGTGTGTGTGTGTGTGTGTGTGTGTCTGTGTGTGTCTGTGTGTGTCTGTGTGTGTCTGTGTGTGTCTGTGTGTGTCTGTGTGTGTCTGTGTGTGTCTGTGTGTGTCTGTGTGTCTGTGTGTCTGTGTGTCTGTGTGTCTGTGTGTCTGTGTGTCTGTGTGTCTGTGTGTGTGCAGGCGCTCTAACAAAAAGCCCATATCAAACCGCACCACAGCCCAGCCTTTCAACCGGCCTTCAAGGCGTTTCTCACCGCATTGCAGCTAACCAATTTATCCAAGATATTTAATCACTAATGAATATGTTTATTAAAAAGCACGAAGAGCTCTTGAGTGCGTACTAATGCTTGTTTGTGAAAAGTTTAAAGTTCTCTGTGGTTGATGTCATCACTCTATTATTAAGTGCCTATTTAAATGCCTGTGTTTAGAGCTAAACCAAAGGCCAGCATCATAGCATTACATGCTAACTTCTAGCTATCTTTTCGCCTCCACTTAGGCACAACCCGGGCTGTAGCGTAGAAAGTAATTCAACTTAAGTGGCTGTTAAGTTCTGTCAGGATGTAAACAATGGCAAGCGCTCACTTTTTCCAGCTACATCCCGTGGTGTCAGAGAAAATTGCACATTCTTTGCAGTGACGTGCATGCGTCTCACCCGACCATAATCAGCACGTTTAAAGCACGAGCTGTCATTAACCCGAATGCTCTATAAAAAACACAAGAATTTGCCAAAACGCACAGCACACGGACATGCTGCCGCCATTGTTTCCTAACCTTAACATACCTTAGCCTGAACATAACTTTGCCCTAATGCCTAATCTAAACCTTAACCGGGTGATGCCTCAACTTTTACATTAACATATATTCGCCTTCCTAAGTTGTAACTTTGGCCCTAACTGGCGTCATGTTCTAATTAGGGCAGTTTTCCCCCTCTCACCCCCTGCCACCCATACAGAACTGGGTTGTATTTATCCAGCAATGGAAGAAACAGCCAGGCACCGCTTGTTAGTCGTCTAGTGTGTTGCGGCCTGGTGAACGCCGCTGTCTGTATGTGTCCTGGACGGTAACCGCACAGGCAGCCCCGTTCTGACAGGACAGGGCGTGACTGTGTAAAAACCCCCGCTTGTGTTTATGTTATTAGCACAGTCTTTAACTGCCGGCGGCGTCTGACAGCAGTGCCGCTCGCCAGGTGGGTGAGATCCATGTGCCACATGCTGTATATTCTGGCCGCAATGGCGTCTGGGGCGTTGTGCCCCCTACTGGGGACGTGTGCTGCTACTGGAATTTCAAACGGGGCAAGATGGCGGAGTGACTGTAGCTACCTGTAGTGTTATGTAGCAATGTGACTGTATACCCGACCAATACCAGTCATATTGTATACCGGTCATATTGCCTACCAGTCATATTGTATACCCGAATAATACCAGTCATATTGTATACCAGTCATATTGTATACCCGAATAACACCAGTCATATGGTATACCCGAATAATACCAGTCATATTGTATACCAGTCATATTGTATACCAGTCATATTGTATACCCAAATACCACCAGTCATATTGTATACCCGAATAATACCAGTCATATTGTATACCAGTCATATTGTATACCCGAATAATACCGGTCATATTGTATACCAGTCATATTGTATACCCGAATAATACCGGTCATATTGTATACCAGACATATTGTATACCAGTCATATTGTATACCCGAATAACACCAGTCATATTGTATACCGGTCATATTGTATACCCGAATAATACCAGTCATATTGTATACCCGAATAATACCAGTCATATTGTATACCAGTCATATTGTATACCAGTCATATTGTATACCCGAATAATACCAGTCATATTGTATACCAGTCATATTGTATACCCGAATAATACCAGTCATATTGTATACCCGAATAATACCAGTCATATTGTATACCCGAATAATACCAGTCATATTGTATACCCGAATAATACCAGTCATATTGTATACCCGAATAATACCAGTCATATTGTATACCCGAATAATACCAGTCATATTGTATACCCGAATAATACCAGTCATATTGTATACCAGTCATATTGTATACCAGTCATATTGTATACCAGTCATATTGTATACACGAATAATACCAGTCATATTGTATACCCGAATAATACCAGTCATATTGTATACCAGTCATTTTGTATACCCGAATAATACCAGTCATATTGTATACCCGAATAATACCAGTCATATTGTATACCGGTGATATTGTATACCAGTCATATTGTATACACGAATAATACCAGTCATATTGTATACCCGAAAAATACCGGTCATATTGTATACCAGTCATATTGTATACCAGTCATATTGTATACACGAATAATACCAGTCATATTGTATACCCGAATAATACCAGTCATATTGTATACCCGAATAATACCAGTCATATTGTATACCCGAATAATACCAGTCATATTGTATACCAGTCATTTTGTATACCCGAATAATACCAGTCATATTGTATACCCGAATAATACCAGTCATATGGTATACCCGAATAATACCAGTCTTATGGTATACCGGTCATATTGTATACCCGAATAATACCAGTCATATTGTATACCAGTCATTTTGTATACCCGAATAATACCAGTCATATTGTATACCCGAATAATACCAGTCATATTGTATACCAGTCATATTGTATACCCGAATAATACCAGTCATATTGTATACCCGAATAATACCAGTCATATTGTATACCGGTCATATTGTATACCCGAATAATACCAGTCATATTGTATACCGGTCATATTGTATACCCGTATAATACCAGTCATATTGTATACCCGAATAATACCGGTCATATTGTATACCGGTCATATTGTATACCAGTCATATTGTATACACGAATAATACCAGTCATATTGTATACCCGAATAATACCGGTCATATTGTATACCAGTCATATTGTATACCAGTCATATTGTATACACGAATAATACCAGTCATATTGTATACCCGAATAATACCAGTCATATTGTATACCCGAATAATACCAGTCATATGGTATACCCGAATAATACCAGTCATATTGTATACCCGAATAATACCAGTCATATGGTATACCCGAATAATACCAGTAATATTGTATACCCGAATAATACCAGTCATATTGTATACCAGTCATATTGTATACACGAATAATACCAGTCATATTGTATACCCGAATAATACCAGTCATATTGTATACCCGAATAATACCAGTCATATTGTATACCCGAATAATACCAGTCATATTGTATACCGGTCATATTGTATACCCGTATAATACCAGTCATATTGTATACCCGAATAATACCAGTCATATTGTATACAGGTCATATTGTATACCAGTCATATTGTATACACGAATAATACCGGTCATATTGTATACCAGTCATATTGTATACCAGTCATATTGTATACACGAATAATACCAGTCATATTGTATACCCGAATAATACCAGTCATATTGTATACCCGAATAATACCAGTCATATGGTATACCGGTCATATTGTATACCCGAATAATACCAGTCATATTGTATACCAGTCATATTGTATACACGAATAATACCAGTCATATTGTATACCCGAATAATACCAGTCATATGGTATACCGGTCATATTGTATACCCGAATAATACCAGTCATATTGTATACCCGAATAATACCAGTCATATTGTATACCAGTCATATTGTATACCGGTCATATTGTATACCCGAATAATACCAGTCATATTGTATACCCGAATAATACCAGTCATATTGTATACCCGAATAATACCAGTCATATGGTATACCGGTCATATTGTATACCCGAATAATACCAGTCATATTGTATACCGGTCATATTGTATACCCGAATGATACCAGTCATATTGTATACCCGAATAATACCAGTCATATTGTATTGTGTGTAGGGTGTCTGCATTTCATCAGGACCCTACATGGTAAAGGAGGCGATGTAGATAATCTGTGTGAAGGTTTCTCATGCAAGCCCCCTGGAGGGTGTGAAATCAACAGAAAGGGGAAGCTTTGTTCTGGAACTTTCCCTATAGGTTGTCGATGATTTTTATACAAACTGCCGAAAATGACAAATGAACACCGGTGGATGTTACATGGAGCTTTTGCACACCTGATTTCTTTCGGTGTCCCATTTTGGTTGTGCTGTTTTACCTGGTCACTGGTTGGTTCTCAGCTTTGGGTTGTTTTTTATTAATCCCAGTTTTCTTTTATTTGGGCCAAATTCAGGGTCAGCTAAATTGGCAATTTGGGAGACACTGAAGAATAGTATTCTGGGCCCAGAGGTCTGTTGATGTGGTGGGAATGTCTGTGGGAATGCTGGCAGCTAGATGGAGGGTTGAGTGCCTACAAAAACTGGTCACTCACGAACCGTGAGTGGCTATCTGGGGTAAACAGGTTTGGTTGTGTTCGGTTACTGTAAAGAATGGGCTTTTTAATTCTACTTGTTGTCGTTTGAGTATTTGTTGCGTTGAAGGCTCTTACACCCAATAAAAAAAGGAAAAGTTATTTTTTTTCTCCCTCTTTTGTTCTCTCTCTCTCTTACATACTGCATCTGTCTTTCTTTGTTTTTGGGTTTGTCGCTCTCTGCCTCTCTTCCTCGACCCCCCCCCCCCCACCCACCCCCGGCTCCTGTTTTAATCCAGTTAAATATAGTTTAGGAACTCGGTGTCTTACTGTAGTGTCTAATGAAAGGTTTGCAGGCTTTGTCTCCAGTAGCACCCTAAACCCTTGTGCTCTGCCTGTGACCAGGACCTGAATGTAGTGCAGAAAACAAGAGAATAGGATGCCGGTTTGGATGCCAGGAGTTCTTGGTGCGTAATGACAGGGTTGGACTGTGTGTGAGTTTATCAGCCTCTGTTCTACAGTCAGTGTCCCCACCCTACAGTGGAAGGATGCCTGCCCCGTCTGGCCCTCAGCCACCAGTGGTGACCGCCCTGGACACTGGAATTATACAGTCACACACACACTAGCTGTAAACACACACACACTAGCTAAACACAAGCACACGCTCGTTTGAGTCTGTTTTCACTCCAGGGTTGGCCGTCACCGCGATATCGTCATCTGTGATTGGAAGCCGTTGTCAATGACGACAATATCACACCGTGAAGGCTGTGTTTTGTTATTTTATTTTCAGTTGTTTTATTATAACTGGAGTGTGGCGTTGTGCCAACCTGAAGTGTACTGTATGGCCTGCATGGTGCTGGTTGGACGGTGGTACAAATACACGAACGGTGGTACAAATACACGGACGGTGGTCAAAATACACGGACGGTGGTACAAATACACGGACGGTGGTACAAATACACGAACGGTGGTACAAATACACGGACGGTGGTACAAATACACGGACGGTGGTACAAATACACGGACGGTGGTACAAATACACGAACGGTGGTACAAATACACGGACGGTGGTACAAATACACGGACGGTGGTCAAAATACACGGACGGTGGTACAAATACACGGACGGTGGTCAAAATACACGAACGGTGGTACAAATACACGAACGGTGGTACAAATACACGGACGGTGGTACAAATACACGGACGGTGGTACAAATACACGGACGGTGGTAAAAATACACGGACGGTGGTACAAATACACGGACGGTGGTACAAATACACGAACGGTGGTACAAATACACGGACGGTGGTCAAAATACACGGACGGTGGTACAAATACACGAACGGTGGTACAAATACACGGACGGTGGTACAAATACACGGACGGTGGTACAAATACACGGACGGTGGTACAAATACACGGACGGTGGTACAAATACACGGACGGTGGTACAAATACACGGACGGTGGTACAAATACACGAACGGTGGTACAAATACACGGACGGTGGTCAAAATACACGAACGGTGGTACAAATACACGAACGGTGGTACAAATACACGAACGGTGGTACAAATACACGGACGGTGGTACAAATACACGGACGGTGGTACAAATACACGGACGGTGGTCAAAATACACGAACGGTGGTACAAATACACGGACGGTGGTACAAATACACGGACGGTGGTACAAATACACGGACGGTGGTCAAAATACACGGACGGTGGTCAAAATACACGGACGGTGGTAAAAATACACGAACGGTGGTACAAATACACGGACGGTGGTACAAATACACGGACGGTGGTCAAAATACACGAACGGTGGTCAAAATACATGGATTATAGCAATCTGTCACCGTTGTTTGGACAGGTCGATGGGACGATGTGTCATTTCCAGACACAACCCAACCCTAGTGCTCATAGACAAGTTCATGCATGGATTGAAGAGTCAAAAATAATCTCATGTGCTGTAATCGTGGGCACATGCACGCAAAATATGGCACTGGATAGTCGAACCTTCATGAGCTGTGATGTTCTAACTTCTAAGGTTTTATTAAGCCCCATGACTTTGGCAGTTTATATGCAGACAGCTGGCTGCTAAGCAACAGTACAGGAACGCCTCAGTTCATGCCCCCAACAGTGTCAGGAACCGGGTAAGAGGACTGCCAGTGTCCCGGTGAACACGCTAAAGAATCATCTGACCCATTTACTATGGTTCAGTATAGGGGTGTGCGATATGACGATATTTAATCGTGGACTATTAAAATGTCTCCACGATTCACTTTTTCGGAAATATCGTAGAATCGCGCTCCAGTGCACATTCTATTAGATGCAGATCTATGGCGTTTTTTCAGCTACGTATCAACATGCAATGCGCAGTGCGCTATATGTCAGCGTGTTAACACTAGAAGCGCCAACAGCCCATGCCCGCGGGCGTTGCAGTTAGTAATTAAAATAAATATATAATGTTGAAAAGCTACAGCCTCGTTCTTCCATGACTTTTCCTAAATACGTGCATTTTACCTTGTCCCGTTTTCAGAAACTGGATGCGTTTTGGTCTGATCTCGTTTTGGTCCGATCTATATTGGACACCGTTTTGGTCTGGTCTATATGAAACTGGATGCGTTTTGGTCTGGTCTATATAAAACTGGATGCGTTTTGGTCTGGTCTACATGAAACTTGACGCGTTTTGGTCTGGTCTACATGAAACTTGACGCGTTTTGGTCCGATCTATATGAAACTGGATATATGTAACGGATTAAGCACTGCTGTCTCATGTGCACTCATAACAACACAAATGAACACTGTGCGCAGTGCAACCGGTTAGTATGCGTGTCCTGCTCAGGCAGACAAAAGCTGCGAGATATACATAGATAATAGATTGATTGGCTTGGTTGAATTTGAATTAACTAGAAAAAAGAGGTAGGCCTACGTTTATAAAGAGATATATGTTTTACTAAATAAACAGAACGAAAATATAAAACGAAATTGATTAATGTATCTACCGGGTAACAGCAGAATATACCCGACGGTGACCAATATACAAACTGTAAAATACGTGTTTCATTGCCTACAGTGCCTTAGTTACTGGACTGTAATTACTATAGGCTAATACATTTTACAAATGTAAATGATCGAATTATACACTGTAGCCTAATGTTTTTATTTCAAGAGTCTGGGTTGCAATATATACGGCCAATCATGCGCAAAACATTTGATTGCGTGTCGCTTGTGATCTAAAATGTTTTAGCATTTATTACATCAAAATAGGACATACAGTTTGATGGATTTTCATTTATTTGATCATTAGAAATTTAAATATCATAGCCTGTGCATTTTAAAATCATGGTTTTAAATTTGTATTGTATGGTTACATAAGACAATAAATAGGCTACATACTATTTTAGTAAAATGTTTTACTTGATAATTCATAATTCATTTAATTCAGGATGATAACACAGTAGATCATCTGATGCTGTAGCTGGATGGCAGGTTACACAGTGAATGGATGGTGAAGCTGCGGATGAGAATGAAGGTGCTTCTTTGCACAATTGCACTTCCATTAAATATACACGTGATTAAAATATGCTACTTTAATTTTTTTTCCCTTTTATGTTTTGTTACCTTGTATCGCTATATTTTTTAAATGGAGATATAATTTGCTTGTATTGCAGCTCAGTAATTTGCAAAATAGTCTTAAAAATCAACATGAAAAAGAATCGTGATAAAATCGTGAATCGTGATTTTTCCTGAAAAAATCGTGATATGATATTTTTCCCATATCGCCCACCCCTAGTTCAGTAGCTGTAAATCTTTCTGTATGTGTTGCCGTGACATCCACCTGTCTATATTTTGGGGGTTCATTGGCCCACACACTGGCAGCTGCTGGTATCATACAGTATATACAGGAAGTGTTTTTATAGACCATTTGTCCATGAGTAGACGACTTTGTATCGGACCCAAACATCTGACATCTCATCCAGACTGTCTAGGCTCCTCTGGCATGAACAGGGAGCTGTTTGATCACAGCATTTGTGTGTCACATGTATAGATCTGTCCCCTCTCCGGGCCAAGCTCTGGGAGTCACCCGGATATCGTTTC
>CM055743.1:5545679-5678179 GCA_029465975.1 Dallia pectoralis
TGACAATTTACTCTAAACATATGGAATTACAAAACATTTAGGCCTTTCGATGTAGGCGCTCTAAACAGGCCACTCCCCTTTCCCATCAGGCCTGCAGACGGTGCCCACCAATGAGAAGGTCTCACCATAGGAATCTAGTACATTAGCTTCCTCTAAGTCCAAAGACATTAGCGAGGAAAAGATAGGACTAGTCCATTACTCTGAGGTGAAAGAAATATCACAAACGGATAAATCGATTACCAACAGGCATTTCCTCCATTCTCTATCACAGTGATACCTAACCCACTTACGACTGCTCAAGCGACAAAAAAAAACTCCCAACGACTTTCCCTGGGGTCTAAATACGATTTCAGGATCCGAGTGGGAGAATTGAATCACCTCTCCATTCTCCCGGTTCTCATGTGTCAGAAGAAAATTACCTGAACAAAGTTCTGCCTGATTGGATTACTGCTTCAGGAAATGGAAATTAGTTCCAGTTCAAACAGGAAGGTGCGGAGTGAGAAGCCAGTGTACTGTATCGTGTCACCATTTTTATTTAAACGTTTTAAGTTTGAGCTCATCTCAACTCGAGCTTTTGGACTGTAAAAGAGGCCTGCACGTTTTTTTTTGCCATTATCTGACGTGGCGACCACAGAACCGGGCCGTGCCATGTGCAAAGCGACTCGTGGTCTCGGTATTACGTTAGGTCTTCGGAAACCGGTGGTGGTGTTGGTGCAAGGAAAGGACATTCACCGCTTTTGCTTTAGTCTTTCAGAGTCAACGTGCCTGACAGTCCCGACGGGCCTTCTCTTGGCGCACAGCAAAAGCTTTTTCAGAATTGGCGTTTCTTCCAGCTAGGAAGTTAGCACTGGCAATGGATTTCCAGATCACTGACAAACCTGGGTTGAAATACGATAGGAAATCATTGAAATTCCTCTAGAGTTTGCTTCGCCCTTGGAGCGAAGAAGCAATGGGAGGATTGGCACTACTGCGACTGCATTTGGTTCCATTGAACCCAAGCATCTAAATTAAAGCACATATAACCATAACCAATCGGTATTGATTTCAAATGCTGCTCACAAGGAATTTGACAACTGTGCATGTCTTGTAGCCAGAGGAACTGTTTTTTTTAACTGGATTGACACAGTCAAAAAGCAGGCTCTGTATTCTGGCTCGAGTTCGTTTCTACTGACTAACGCATCAATCAAAGAGAGACTTGGCCTCTGGTGCTGTCAGATATGGAGTGCAAAAGTACAGTGCGTTCATGTCATATGATGGCGTTTAAGAGTTGTTAGTATTCTGTATATGAGTAAAGAGTGTTTCTGTCTTTAATTTTATTCATTTAAATCTTTTTTTTTGTCTTGTTAGAACTAGGTTCCAAACACTAAAATACATTTCAAATCACAGAAACAAAGGTTTCAAAAAGGATATGGGCATTTAATTGAAATACATTGTACAATAATGAACTAAATGCATGGCTGTCCACTTGCACAGACAGTGGGGGAATGTTGCGGGCCGTTGGCTGTGTCATTGATGTCTCTCACTCAGAGAATGTGTCTGAACTGGCATAAGTGGATTATTCCACTTCCATGTCCGGAGACTGGAGAGAGAGAGTGAAGAACTAAGGAGATTATCAGGGTGAAAGGAGAGGCACCCGGAGGGAGAATAGGAAGGTATAGAGGAAGAGACGCCCAAGGAGGAAGGGAGTGAGGAAAGGAGACATGGGTTAGCTAGCAGGAGTTCTAAATGACACCCTGATTCCTGTGCTGTGAATTTGGTGCCATTTAGGAGTCAGGGGCTGTCAGTTTGGGCCAGGGTTGACTGGTGATGGCGTCCAAGGAAATGAGTTAGTGACTGTGCTAAAGTGTTTTGCCTGGTAGCCTAGCAATGGCAAGTGCTTGGAGCTGTGTGTGTGTTTGTGGGGCACTGAATGCTCCCGGTGACATCACTTGACCTGTCGGTTTGGCTAAGAACAATTTTCCCAGGCCAGGGAAAACGGAAGTTCTTGGGGCGATGGCAGGTCTGACTGGAATTTCAATATGAACGAGTTCCATTGGTGTACATTTTGTCTGACAGGCCAAACTAGGACACTCATCGCACAGACATTGCCGTGGTTACGGCGGAAACTGAGGAGATTTGGTAAACTGTAATAAATGACCTTCCCATAATCACGAGACATCTCTAAGACAGGCTTATGTTTTAGGTTATTTAAAGGGCAGAAGATGAACACCAGTCGGTTAAATATGTACCTGCTGGATTTGATTATTTCTTATTTCTTCTGCTGTTGTACAGTATGTTGAGACTGGACTTGATTTGAACCATTTGATGCAGTGAACGTGTGTGATTGGCGAGTGTTTGACTGATTTACTACGCCATTTACCATCTGTGTCTCTTTCTCCTAGGTGTTTTAACCAAGCTGCTGGGAGGTCAAGAGGTGACACACCTCTGTAACACCTGGTTGGAAACAAATGGTGAGGACATTTTTCATTTTCGGTAGTTGAATATAGATGTGGTATTTGATAATTCTTTGGGGGGGTTAAAAAAACGTCTGTAAAAATGTAGGTAATTACCATTAGTGACCTGTTTGTAATGCATGCCTACGTGTATATATGGTGGTGAGTCTGTCTCTGGGTTCCCAGATTGGTTGCCATGCCTCGGATGGTGCGATGTGGTTTCCCAGTCCTGGCGGCGGTGGTTCCAGCGCTGCTGCTGCTAGCCACCCACTGGCCCTCCTCTGGCCTGGCCTCGCCCTCTGACCCCGCCCCCTATCCCACCTTCACCCGCAACGGCACGCTTTTCGAGCACATGGCCCTCCACCCGGACCCGGCGGTGGGGCGTGTCTACGTGGGGGCGCGGGACCACCTCTTCCAGCTGGACCGCCACCTGAACGCCGAGCTGCAGGAGAACACCGGGCCGGTGACGGACAGCCGGGAGTGCCTGCCGCCCGTCACGGAGGTCAACTGCCCCCAGGCGCGGCCCACCAGTAACCACAACAAGCTCCTGCTCGTGGACCCGTACTCCATGGAGCTCATCACGTGCGGCAGCGTCAACCAGGGCATCTGCCAGAAGCGCAGCCTGGACTCGGTGGTCACCGTGCTGTTCTCGGCGGAGCGCCCGGTGGACACGCAGTACGTGGCGGCCAACCACCCCAACCGGAGCACGGTGGGCCTGGTAGTGTGGCAGGGGCGCCGGCCGGTGCTGTTCGTCGGGCGCGGCTACACCAGCAGCCAACCGCCCATCTCCACGCGCAACCTGGCCCAGGAGCCCGTGTTCTCCTACGAGGAGACGGCCAAGCTGGCGGTGGCGGGGCGCCTGTCCGAGTACGACCACCACTTCGTGGCGTCCTTCGCCCACCGGCAGCACGTCTACTTCCTGTTCTATCGGCGCGACCTCAAGTCTCAGTCGCGCGAGTTCCGCACGTACGTGTCGCGCGTCTGTCTGGACGACCAGGCCTACTACTCCTACGTGGAGGTTCCCCTGGCCTGCCTGTCCGCCGCCGGGAAGAGCTACAACCTGCTCCAGGCCGGGCGACTTGGCCTACCGCCGCGGCAGAGTGGAGGCGAGGCCGGGCAGGCCACGGTGCTCCTGGGCGTGTTCTCCACCCGCCAGGCCTCGTCCAACGGGCCCAGCGAGGACTCCGCCCTCTGCATGTTCAACCTGGACGATCTGGACCGGAAGATCAACTCCACCCGGGACCTGTGCTACACCCAGACTGGCCGGACCGACGGAGGGACCGAGGCAGCCTACATTGAGTACGAAGTCAAGTCCAACTGTGCCAACCTGCCGGCGGTGAGTGTGTGTGTGTGTGTGTGTGTGGGGGGGGTGTCCTGAGGTAGTGTTGCTTATTGTTTCAGGTATTACAGCGTATTGCGTCAGTCTGTCTGGAACACCAGAAGGACAGAGTTTTGCTTTCATGCAGCTGCTCTATTAGTCACAATAAGTCACACAGACTCATTCATTTCCCATAATTTTTCCAACTCGCCATCGGCCATGAGTTTCAGTACGTTGCACAACGGGTGCTTTCCAGTGGCTGCTATTTTTGGGCCAAACAGTAACCAGTCTGATCCATATGTGACAGTCTGTTAGTCTCTCTATATTGTTACGGTTAAGCCGGTACTGTTACTGGTTATAGTAACCGGTACTGTGGGGGGGGAGGCTGTGGGGGGTGAGAGGAGGTGAAGAGATGCTTGATGATGATAATGATGATGTTAACAACACAACAGATAAAACTATCCAAACAAATACCAGCCAGGAGGGTTTATTATTGTGCGCTTGTTGCTGGAGCTCATGAACTGGTCATTCATGTTGACACAGTGTCATAACGAAATGCAGTGGATGCGTTTGTGTTGGTGAGATCGTAGAGACAGATTGCTGTACTAGTAGTAGTCGTTTATCTGAATCTGGCTGTGGACTGTTCCTGAATGTTTCTCCCAGAAAGTGAAGAACAAAAACAGGTCCGCAGCCAAAGCGTAGATCTTCGACTGCCAAAGTTTCGGAACAAAAACAAATTCCCAGTCAGCTTTAAATCACTTTTAAACATACTTTGCCGAATTCCTTTAAAATGTTCCCTTGTTCACCTCCAACCTAATTACCATGAATTTAAATGTTGGATACAAGTAGGAAGTCAATAGGGATGTTTACTTCCTGTCTCATGTGCAATCAGAACGCACGTTTTTCAGAACAGATTTTGTCGCTCGATCAAAGCAGCCCAGTTTTCCAGACGTGACTTGTTATTTATGATTATTATTTATTTGTATTCGACTTGTTAATCCGTCAACATCAACAGTGCTTGTCAGTTTGTTTTCTCTAATCGAGTCATCGTTGATAAGCGTGTAATCGTGAGACCAACATGCGTGTCTGATCTGTGTCCATGACAACCATCTGCACGTTCTGTTCTTCCCGACCCAACAGAACACCCTGGAGGCGTACCCGTGTGGATCCGACCATACGCCCAGTCCAATGGCCAGCCGGGTCCCGGCGGAGGCGGAGCCCATCTTGAACAGCCCGTCGGCGCGGCTCACCGCCGTGGCGGTCAGCGTGAGGGCGGGGCACACCATCGCCTTCCTGGGGGACTCGAAGGGGAACCTGCGCAAGGTACACACCCCGATCTGCTTCCGTTTGATCAGTTATTCAGTACATTCCATTGCATGAAGTGAGACTCTGAGAAAATAACGAAAGATCCAGCAACAACAGTGACTCGCGTAGGTATTCACAGTCAACTTGCTAGCCTTACACACACACGCGCACACACACACACACACACACGCCCACACACGTGCACACACACACGCCCACACACGTGCACACTGTGACCAATGGAACAAACTCAGAACTCCAGAAATAATAGCTGGAGAAAATTGTCCCCGCAAACTAATGCGTCTAAGTGGATCTCATTTTGTCGATCACTGGTTCTGTCCTGTAACACATGTACCGTTGTTAGAGGACAATGAGAACCACGTTCTCTCGCTTTTTGCTGTTTATTATAACCCCACAGTCTCTTTCCCTTCTTGGTGAGTTGTCCAGTGACATGAACCCTTGTCATGAACCTCCATTGTTTTGGGACAAAGCTCCGTAAAGCACCACGGTGGTTGGCATCACTAGCCCCTCTAATATAGACGAGCCAGCCAGGACTGACACTATTGTTGAAGTCCAACACAGGAATGATTTTTCCACGTCAAGCCGGTGCCATCCATTAATAAACGGGCTACAGGGAGCATTATTCAAACTCAACAGCTACATGTGACCCGGGAAACAATATATCCCAGACTGGGGTTCACATGTTGGCTGGGATGAGTCAAGTCAAACAGGTTGCCTTGTTTACCGGCTCCGGTCCTGTCAGTTTACCGGCTCCGGTCCTGTCAGTTTGCGGCTCCGGTCCTGTCAGTTTGCGGCTCCGGTCCTGTCAGTTTGCGGCTCCGGTCCTGTCAGTTTGCGGCTCCGGTCCTGTCAGTTTGCGGCTCCGGTCCTGTCAGTTTGCGGCTCCGGTCCTGTCAGTTTGCGGCTCCGGTCCTGTCAGTTTGCGGCTCCGGTCCTGTCAGTTTGCGGCTCCGGTCCTGTCAGTTTGCGGCTCCGGTCCTGTCAGTTTGCGGCTCCGGTCCTGTCAGTTTGCGGCTCCGGTCCTGTCAGTTTGCGGCTCCGGTCCTGTCAGTTTGCGGCTCCGGTCCTGTCAGTTTGCAGCTCCGGGTCCTGTCAGTTGGGTGGGTGGGTAGGTAGGTTGGATGGCATTAAGTACAATTCCTGGGTGCTGTGTGGACCCGGGCCCAGAGTAAGATGGTGGTGTCAGAAGGCGTGGTTCTGTTCTGTTTGCTCCAGACCAGCAGTTGGCAAACAGTACGTAGCAGAGGTCACCGCGGGGTCGCACAGAGACACGCCTTCTGGGGTTCACCCATAGTCTCACTATGTCGTGATGTCACGTAGGGGTGAAGGGGAGAGAGAGAGAGGGGTGGTGTGGGAAGGAGGAAACAGGGGGAGGGGGAGAAATTAGAAAGAGGGGTGGATGAACCGATCTCTGGGTTAAACGTGCAAATATTAGCCCTCCTCGTTATGGACGTGGATTAACTTTACGTGTCAACATTTTTAAGTAATTGATGGAACCCCATTATGGTCAGAATTCACTGAGAGTATTTACTTGTGTTGCCGGCAATGCCGGGTATACAAAATGTTAAAAGAAAAACACTGTATTGTTAGCCCCTTATAACAATTTAATTTTATTTGACTCATCATTGTATTAAATAATAAATCAACTATAATATTGTGATCAGAAAAGATGTCTCTTCCTTATAAGGGACCGTAGGCTCCCCCAATGATCGCAGAGGCAGACACACTTTTAATCAAACAACCCTTGTTTAAAATATTAAACCCATGGTCAACTTGTTTACATGTTGTTGTTTTGTTTACGGTAAAGCTCAGGTTCACCGTTTTAGTATTGCCTATTTCGTTAAAAAACCTGGTGTCGGTTTGGAGGTCAGCTGTTGTGAGGAAAACCCTAATATTAACACAGTGCGAGTCTATGGCGACAGGAAGGTAACTCTCTTAATAGACTCTTCCTCCAGAAGTAGTGTCTGACGCCATCAGATGGCTGCACTGCGGTTGTGACCAGGGCAGCCTGTGTTGGAGCGCACAGGGCAGATTTGTAGAAACAATGTTGGCCATTGAGAGTATTTATAAACACTGACCCATAGAGAGACCTCTCTGACCAGTGTGGACATGAGTCATGGTCGTGTCTGGCTGATAGGCCTTGTGTGTCACACTGTGTGTCATACGCTGCCCGGCAACACAAGTGACGGCCCTGCTGGACAATGGACTGGCTCCGCCCAGAGTGCTTCTCTTGGATGGCTCCACCCACATTGCGTGTCTTGGATGGCTCCGCCCGCAATGCTTCTCTTGAACGGCTCCGCCCGCAATGCTTCTCTTGGGTGGCTCCACCCTCAATGCTTCTCTTGGGTGGCTCCGCCCACAATGCTTCTCTTGGGTGGCTCCGCCCACAATGCTTCTCTCGGGTGGCTCTGCCCACAATGCTTCTCTTGGATGGCTCCACAGCATTTAAACTACCTGAGGATAAAGATTACAGAATGTTACTTTCACTATGTCTCATGGGAAAAAATATTGGTTCCGGAAAAGAGGTAGTAGTTAGAGTTCTATAAATAGTAGAGAGCTGATGTATGAAATTAATTTATTTGTCATTTATGCAATTCCAATGTCACATTTCATTATTAACCCCTTGAAGGCCAAAATTAAGAGATTTTCTTCACACATTGAACAGTGCTGCATGTTAAAAAGCAGCACAATAATACAAAACAGAAGGATAATATGTAGGAGTATATGGAAGCTTTCCTGTAGCCAAGGGGAAGCCGCCGCCTCCAGAGCTTTTTTCCTCTAAGTAATTTATTTCCTGTGTTTGAGGGGTACAAAATACACATGACACTTCAATCTCGTTGGATTGATGGATCACTTTCATTCTACATTGTTGACTCTTCTTCACTTCCTGGGCAGTTGAGCCAGTGTCTATAATGACTTGTCAACCTTCTCATAGCAATGGCTTAGATGGCCACAGTGGAATGCAAACATGTTCCATGGCGTGTTTAAGAGCTTCTGGTCACTTGAGTCACAAGAGTGGTCAAACGTTTGTTTATTTCTGTTAAACGTGTTGGATTAGAAGCAACAAAAAACGTATATCTCATAGGTTAGAAAGGACAAAAAGAGGGTTCCTTTTCCAAATGTGCATAACTGCTTTATGGGGTGTTTATTTTCTTTTTGCAATGTTGTGTTAATTTACGTTCTCGTTACATCGGTTAGGGTTTCTATGGTTTGGAAAAAATGGGCCAGGTTTCTGCAGTCCTAGCTTTAAGCCGAGGTTGGTTTCACCATTAGGGTGCCTGGAAAGAGAAGATCTTGGTTTGGGTTTAGCAGGAACTGCCCTCCCATCTGAATACACTGTCCAGGAGTCTAAAGGTGGCAAAAAAGGCCTTAGTTCAGGGAATGAGCAGCTCCATCTTGTTGAGGTTGAGCTTGAAGTAGTGGGCTGACATCGAAGCAGAGATATGTAGATATATTCAGTAAACATCTGACTATCGGAATAACATATAAATATATGTATAATTCAAAAATATATTTAAACAATGTATATGACCTTTGACAGTTCCACTGGGGGTTAATGTGCTTTATGGCTTCTCCACACGGTCAGGCTTTTATGCCAGTTACTGCGAGTCTTTACATTAGCAAGTTATTGTAACCTCTTCTAAAGCCATTACTGCAAACCTTCTTTCTTACTTCCTTCTCCCACTCTCCCACACTCCCTGACCTTCAGACCACCGCAGTGCAATCTGGAAACTGGTATAAACATGTTTTGCATGTGTCAGGCAATATGTAAAAGTGTGTGTGTGCGCGTGCGTCAGAGTGTGTGTGTGTGTTCTTTACAGTATCTGTGTGTCTAGACGAAGCAAACCGATGATGGGAACAACACAGGGCCAGACATGTCCCAATCATGTGTCATTATGAGATAATCAGTTTCTGTTAGATGGAAAAGGGGAGCTGAGTCAGCCATGCTGCCTCTCCCATGTTCTTTGATCCGGCCATTCATCAAAGGATTTTCAGGCCATTTATCGCAAACTGGAAGCCCTGTCAATGCCTCGGCATGGTGGACTGGAAGCCCTGTCAATGCCTCGGCATGGTGGACTGGAAGCTCTGTCAATGCCCCGGCATGGCCGACCAAACAGGTTCCTTAACCTGGTGTCTGTTCTCCAGGTGCACCGACCAGGTTCCTTAACCCTCCGTTTGTTCTCCAGGTCTTCCTGGGCCCTAACGGGAAGGTGGAGGAATACGCTGTTGTCTCCATCCAGGCCAACTCACCCATCAGCTCTGACCTGGTCCTGGATCAGTCTGAGGAGCACCTGTTCATTATGACCTCCACCACGGTAAGGCAGTTGGCTCATCCGTCAGTTGGAGCTACTCTGCTAACGCTGACTGCTCTTGTCTCTTACTTTAACGATCCCACATATGACGCGTGTTCCAATCCTCCCTTTAAACTGGAACCGGGGCAATGAATTAGTTCATATTATCCATTGGCTCACACAGGGCAATGGTTTTACCCGATTTTTGTTCCACGGCAAACAAGGTGGAGACCCCATTAATGCGCCCTTGAAAGATCAACCTGAGTATGAGCAGTTCTAGGGAACGGTGGTATATCTCCAAAACAAGTTATTCATGGCCTCTGCTCAGGATGGCCGCGTCGCCTCTGACTGACAGCGCGACATGACAAACGTTTCCTGTTGTTGTTTCGTTCACAGCTGCAGAAGAGGCCGGTGGCTGAGTGCCACACACACAAGGACTGCCAGGAGTGTATGTCAGCCCAGGACCCGTATTGTGGCTGGTGTGTCCTGGAGGGGAGGTGAGACACTCGCTCTGAATTAATACCAAGACACCATTACTTTTGTGTCATGTGACATTATTATGTATGTTATTATGTTGATGGTACAGTCCTGACCAGTCTTCTTATTAACTTAACTAGTTGTCTGATGTGTTTCTTCCTCCCTTGATTTCTTATTCACCTATTATCCCATAATTTTCTTCTCCTTTCGGTCCCTGGTTAGGGCCTCGCCTGGTTAGGGTTGCCTGGTTAGGGCTTCACCAAATTTGGGTCATAAGGGACACTAAGAGCATGGGGGATAAGATTCTCTGTTTTGATGAGACCAACATATAACTATTAGACCTGAATGCCAAGCACTGTGTATCGTGAAACCAAGGTACCACTTATCACCTGGCTAATTTCACCCATACGGTGAAGCATGGTGGCGGGAGCATCATGCTATGGGCATGCTTCTCAGGTGCAGGGACTGGAAACTGGCCAAGATTGAGAGTAAGATGCATTTAGAAAATGTCTGTGGGTATTGTTTTCAAGCAGAGAAGTCTGCTTTACACCAGATCTTCATCAGCGACAGTGGCCATAATATGATAATGTATTGTAGGGAGATGAATCATTTTATGGTAATGTATCGTATATGCAGTGGCCATACTATGATAATGTATGATAATGTATTGTAGGCAGAATAATCATCTTATGGTAATATATTGTAGGCTGATTAATCATCTTGTGATAATATATTGTAGGCTGATTATGATTAATCATCTTATGATAATATATTGTAGGCTGATTAATCATCTTATGGTAATATATTGTAGGCTGATTAATCATCTTATGATAATATATTGTAGGCTGATTAATCATCTTATGGTGGCGTATCGTATATGCAGTGGCCATACTTTGATTATGTATGATAATGTATCGTATGTACAATAATCATCTTATGGTAATGTATCGTAGGTGTGGGCTGCAGTCTCAGTGTTCCCGCGGGGCCCAGGAGGGCCAGTGGTTGTGGAGCTTCGTCATGGAGAAACAGTGCCTCAGTGTCCAGTCCCTCAGCCCCTCCAACATCAGCCGAGAGGAGACCAGACGTGTACGTGTGTGCATACCCCCATGTGTGTGTTCGTGTGTGTCTTTCTGTGTGTGTTTCTGCCTGTCTTTCTGCCTGTCTTTCTGCCTGTCTTTCTGCCTGCCTGTCTTTCTGCCTGTCTGTCTGCCTGTCTGTCTGCCTGTCTTTCTGTGTAGGAGTGTTCATGTGTGTCCAAGTCCTCGTTAATGTCCAGGCAGTGTGTGCATGTGTACCAGTCCCTGGCTGTTCTCCCTGTGTTTGTCACAGCAGAGATGCTTATCAGGCATCGGTGCCCCGGTCTCAACTCAGTATGACAACCATCAGAATAAATCAGGTACAGAGTGCTCCTTGTCTCAGGGAGCTTCGCAGGTCATTCACGTGGGCCTGTGTGTATCCTCTGACGTGATTGGTGGAAGGACCACAGGAGGGCAGTGTCATTGGACATGTCCACGTTAACATCGAGAGACGCTTTACACTCCGCGCGTCCGTAGTTGAAAATAAAAGCTTCCTTGTATCTGCTGTTCCGTCTGCGCTGACTCAGAAAATCAGAAAGTGATTTGATTGATTCTCTGGGATCTGTGTGCGTCTGCAGATAATTCTCTCTTTTTAGCCGTCTTTCACCATCTCCATCTTCCTGCCACATCCCTCAGATCTCCATGTCAGTCCCCCGTCTGCCCGTCCTGGAAGGGCATGAGTCCTACTCGTGTTTCTTCCACGGCTCTGAGAGTCCCGCCGTCGTCACGGACACGGGTGTGATCTGCCAATCGCCGGAACCCCCCAGGGTGCCCACCGTACCCCCGAAACAAGGTGAGACGTGTGTGTGTGTGTGTGTGTGTGTGTGTGTTGGCTGGTTACTGCTGTTTTTCCACTGTTGGCTGCATACTTCTTCCTAGTGAACTACTGTCTTGTACCTCAACTTCTGTTTTTCTTTTCTGTCTCTTCTCCCTTTCTCTGTTCTCTCTGTTTCTCTCTCACCCTGTGCTTTCCTCTTCAGTTAAGTTAAGTTAGTTTTCTCGCGGTCTCTCTCTCTCTCTCTGCTTCCCACATGAAACCTGGCTATGTTTGTAGAGAATAGGTTTGTTGTGGTTCTCAGGCCCTGGGTTTAGGGAAGTAGTCTTGTCAGCCTGGGGATTTGGTTCAGACACGCAGCATGGGGGTTCAATGATCCCACAGGTATTACAGGGAGAAGGTGTGTGTGTGTGTGAGTGTGTGTGTGTGTGTGTGTGTGTGTGTGTGTGTGTGTGTGTGTGTGTGTGTGTGTGTGTGTGTGTGTGTGTGTGTGTGTGTGTGTGTGTGTGTGTGTGTGTGTGTGTGTGTGTGTGTGTGTGTGTGTGTGTGTGTGTGTGTGTGTGTGTGTGTGTGTGTGTGTGTGTGTGTGTGTGTGTGTGTGTGTGTGTGTGTGCTAGTGTGTGTGTGTGGCTAGTGTGTGTGTGTGGCTAGTGTGTGTGTGTGGCTAGTGTGTGTGTGTACTAGTGTGTGTGTGTGTGTGTGTGTGTGGCTGTGTGTGTGTGTGTGTGTGGCTAGTGTGTGTGTGTGTGTGTGGCTAGTGTGTGTGTGTGTGTGTGGCTAGTGTGTGTGTGTGTGTGTGTGTGGCTAGTGTGTGTGTGTGTGTGTGTGTGTGTCTTATCTGTGGGTGGTTCAGATGGGTTTTCAGGACTAAAAAGGTTGTGGTGTGTGTGACCAGAACTCTGTTTACGTCTGGGTCTTTTTTAACTGCAGATGGGTTCTATTACAGCTCCGTTTTGGCTCTCCTCTCGTTCTGGCAAACTCAGTCGGTGGCTAGAATGGCACCATATTCCATTCAGAGTGCACTACATGGGCCCAGGGCTTATGGGGGAGATGTTTGGGACACAAGCTTCACCTCTCAAATTCTCTCCTACACGCACCGTTTTGAAGAACAAAGTGGTTTGGACACTCAGTTCTGACCTTTTTCTGTCTTTAAAACCGCCAAGGACCAGGTTCCAAGACTATAAGCATAGCCAGATATTTAACTATTGTTTTTGCTGCTTAGGCGCTCCTGGGGAAAACAGGGAAACAAAACATTCATTAAAAAATATGGAGTATAACATTTTAAAATGTATATTTAAAAGAGGACTTGGAGTGACTTCGGTTGAATGGTATTTTAGAAAAAAGCACAGGCCAAGAAAGTGTTTAGTTCAAAGACAGGGACAAACCAGTACTAACTGACAACATACAGTTTTAACTTGTGCTCATTTCAAAAACACTCAACGGTAATTTCTTTCTTCATTTCCGTCGTCTCTTTCTCACCTCAGATTTCGTCACTGTCGCCCTGTCCCTGCGTTTCGGAGATGTCGTTGTCGCGGCGACAGAATTCACCTTCTACGACTGTACCGCGGTCAAGCTGTTGTCGAGGAGTATGCCGTGAGTTCCGCCCCCCCCCCCACTCTCTTACTCTCCCGGACAGATGGGTCCTCTTTATTACTGGCCTGTTTTGACTGTGCTGCTGATTGACCTAATGCTCTTCTGGTACATAGTTCAGAGCTGACCGCCGCTAATAGATTCGATTACACTGGGGACATTTGTTTTACCGCTGGCCCCTTGATTGTCAGCAATTGGATTAGCCTGTGCTACTTGCTCTCTCGTGTTCTTTCTCGCATATCTCTTTTTCCCTCTTTATATTGTGACTTTCTCTTCTTTGAATACCCTAACCCCGTCTCAGACTCTCCATTTGCTCTCTTATTCTACCCTAATTCTCTGTTCTTCATCTTCCTCCCTTCCTCTCTCTTGTCTATATCCTCCCACCCTTCTGCTGCACTGACTCCCGTTGTTTGACCTGCTAGTTGCCGTGGTTGCGCACTGAGTCGCTGGGGCTGCAACTGGTGTGTTCACCAGCATACCTGCACCCACAAGGCCGCCTGTGACGAGGGAGTCATCATCTACAATGAGCACGTAAGTCTGCCGCGCACGCGCACACGCACACACACACACACTTCTACTATGGGCAGTTGTTGCTGCACGTGCATGTGAATGCACGTAAACGGTAGAGGAGGAAGGAGAACGAGGAACGATGCCCTGACAGGTTTGCCGTCTTGCTCTCTGTTTGGTTCGTCTAAATCATGTGTGTACAATGACCGGGTCAATTTGGAGAGTTTTGGTCCGGTCCAATAATAGATGGCTGAGTGAACGCCGGTGGGGTGGGGGGGGGGGATTAATATCCACGCTTATTAGCACGACATTTCATGTCCCTGAAACGAGCATGCATCCAGTATCACTAATAATCGTGTTCATTTTGCCCCCTTAACCAAGCACGGGACTTATTTCTCTTGTCATTGACAGTAACACTGACAACCTTCAAAGTGTTTCACATCCAATTTGCAGTGTTTGTTTTTCAGTCTTTAGTTGTTTATTTTTTGTCTCACCCTCTCCCCCATATCTTCCCCGTTTCACCTCCCCCACCATCACCCATTCATCTACCAGTTCCAATTCCCCACCTCAGCTCCACCCACAACCACAGCCATAATTGTAACAACAACTTCACTTTCCACGACTGTGGCCCCAACAACAACAACAACAATCCCAACAACAACAACAACAATCCCAACAACAACAACGACTACAACAGTTGCCACGACAACACCATTAACAACTATCCCGCCAACAACAACGACGACGACAACCATTGCCACGACGACAACCGGAACCACCACCCAGGAGCCTACAACACCCCTCCCAACACCCGTTCCAACCACCGTCACCACGGATACTACAACACCGTCCACCACTGCCGTGCCAACCGAGTCCCCCATCGCCCTGCCTCCTACAGATTTAGCCCAAACCACAGCAGCCACGCCCGAGACCCCCACCGGCGAGGAAGAGGAGCACAGGGCTGCCGAAGACCGCGTCCTGGAAGCTGAAACCGTAGCACCCGAAACCGACACCGCCACTGGCGATGAGGCGATCTCCGCGGAGACCGAACTGGCCTCAGTGGTGACCGGAGAATGGCGGCCGTTGGATGATCTGGCCACACTAACCCCCCTGGCGCCCCCCCCGGAGATATCCTCATTGGAGGTGGTCACCGTGTCCCCCACCCTGGAATGGGACCAGTTCACTACCGAGCCTCCAGCGGAGGACCGGACCACTGCTGCCAGTCACCCCCTTCAGACCCCTTTCCTCCTGGGCCGACCAGCCGACACCGAGCCCACCTTCCACCTGGACCCCACGCCACCGCCTCTGGAATCCCCGCCGGACGAACTCTCCCCGACAGAGGCGGAGGGCCATGGCGCAGAGCCGGAAGTGCTCGTCTGGCCGTTGCCGGACGTCGAGCAGGCCACGGTGAATGACCCCATTGCCTCGTTTTCGCCTGCCACCGTGCTGTCCGGCGACGGAGAGGCGCCCGACCACTCGTCTTCGGCCTCCGCGTACCCGCAACTACTGGACAGCAACTCCGAGCCGGAGTACCAGTATGACCCGGCTGACGCCTTCCTCCCGGTGAGTTTGAAACCGGTCCAAACCTACCGGGGCCCCCGGTGCCGCCGGACCGGGCGCGACTCCGGAATCCCGGTTCTCCCGGTGGCTGCTCCTTATGTTCTGCTTTTGTTACGTCTTGGAAATCACTGCATCGGCGTACGCCGGGGCGGTTGTTTTTCCGTGAACGTTGTCGTGGTGTTTCGTTGTTTCATAGGCGCTGTTTCTGAGATTTTTTTCGGCATATATTATTTATTAATGGGGACAGTGGGTTTTTGATAGGAGGGAGGTTCTTGTCCTGGGAAAGAAGCAGCCCGGGATTTGAACCTGCGCTGCAGCGTTACCTGTGTGCTCCGCAGGCAGCGTCGTACACCAAACATGCCAGGTCACAATAGGGGAAATACTAACAGGACAGTTTCACATCCAAAAGCATAGCAGCTCATTACTACCTTATTACTGAATATTGTAGATGGACTGAGGGGGCGTTGAGAACATGCTGATGGTCTGTTTTGATTGGTTGCAGTGTGCATCACAGTGCGATGATGTGTTTAACAGTGTTGTGTGCGTGTGTGTGTGTGCGTGTGCGTGTGTGTGGTTTAGGGGGACGAGGCTTCCTATGAGAGCTGGGGTTTGGGCCCTTCAGCTTGCCCCTGTGTGGAGAAAGTACAGGGGTCTCCTCTGTTACCAGTCCGAGTGGAGAGGAAGATCACTCTGCTCGCCAGGAACCTCCATCTGTACCAGGTGAGACGATCGGATCAGACGCACAGATAGATGTCTGCTAGAAACACCACCAGCAGACACCACCAGCAGACACCACCAGCAGACACCACCAGCAGACAGATAGATGTCTGCTGGTGGTGTTTCTAGCTGTCTGCTGCTGGTGTGTCTGTTGATGCGTCTGTTGTGGGGGTCTGTTGTGGGGGTCTGTTGATGTGTCTATTGTGGAGCATATGTTGATGTGTCTGTTGTGGGGGTCTTCGGACAGAACAGAGACCTGGAATACGAGTGTGTGTTGGTGATCGAGGGTCGTACGGTTGTGGTGGACGCCTACGTGGAGCCAGACGAGATGAACCCGTCTCTATATGACATCACCTGTCAGCTGCATCAGGTGAGGCTCTGGACTCTGTAGACACTGCAGAGGCCCGCGGTGCGTTAACGCTCTGACACTGCAGAGGCCCACAAGTGTGTTAACGCTCTGACACTGCAGGGGCAACTCATGAAACCTGACCTTTATACATTATCAAAAATTGTTAAAACAAGCTATGTTGAAAATTGAACCCCACTCCATTTATCAAGCAACTGATCATGTTGACGAGGTGCCATTTAGGATACAATCAAACCTAACTGTTGTGTGTTTCACGAAAGTGTCAGTGCTCATTTTGTCAGGTTTCCGCCGAAACTCTAATGCCTCTGTTACCTGTCAGTATTCCTATTCTGCCCCGGTGGACCGGTACGATGCCACAGTGTACGTGAAGAGACGAGACACGTTCCACGTGGACAGCTCTACTGACCTGTATGGTGAGTCGTGGAGACCGATACCTCCTCTCTGTCCCAGTGACCCCGTACACCTGTTCCTCCTCTCTGTCCCAGTGACCCCGTACACCTGTTCCTCCTCTCTGTCCCAGTGACCCCGTACACCTGTACCTCCTCTCTGTCCCAGTGACCCTGTTAACCTGTTCCTCCTCTCTGTCCCAGTGACCCTGTTAACCTGTTCCTCCTCTCTGTCCCAGTGACCCCGTACACCTGTTCCTCCTCTCTGTCCCAGTGACCCCGTACACCTGTACCTCCTCTCTGTCCCAGTGACCCCGTACACCTGTACCTCCTCTCTGTCCCAGTGACCCCGTACACCTGTTCCTCCTCTCTGTCCCAGTGACCCCGTACACCTGTTCCTCCTCTCTGTCCCAGTGACCCCGTACACCTGTTCCTCCTCTCTGTCCCAGTGACCCTGTTAACCTGTTCCTCCTCTCTGTCCCAGTGACCCCGTACACCTGTTCCTCCTCTCTGTCCCAGTGACCCCGTACACCTGTTCCTCCTCTCTGTCCCAGTGACCCTGTACAACTGTTCGGTGGGACGGTCGGACTGCAGCCGGTGCCACACGGCCGATCCAAAGTACGGCTGCGTCTGGTGCGGAGGGGGACAGTCCTCCTGTCTCTATGGAAACGCCTGCAGAGAACCCATCGAACAGATCTGCCCCGCCCCCGTCATCCACTCCGTGAGTACACTGTCGTATGCCGTGAGTTATTCAGGCCGAGAGCCACACACACACATCTGAAACCTTTATTTAAGGGCGTTACTGGGGACAGAGTAGTCGTGTGTGTGTGTGGAGAGATCCAGAATCTAACATAGTGCACTTAGTCACATATTGACATTAGATTGTTACTGACTCTGAAAGAAAAAGAAAACAACTAAATCCAAGGATTTATTTTCTGCAAACAGACAAGATGAACTCCTCTTCTGCTTACTTTAACTGTAGAAAGCTAAAATCTGAGTATTTCGTTTCATGATGGCCAAGTCCGCAGTAAGGTAGCATCAAACCAAATATGAATTTGATTAATTTGGGGATTTGGATTCTTGGACTCGGACTCGGTTTGAAAACGTGCCCAGATCACATCTACTGGCACAGGTGGATGTCTCGTATACGTGGAATGTGGGCAGGTGGGTCTAAAGATAACATGCTTGGTTCCGTCCCCCATGACAGATTGAGCCCCTGTCGGGTCTGGTGGAGGGGGGTACCGTGGTCACCATCTCTGGGTCCAACCTGGGGCAGAAGGCAGATGACATCCTGACCTCTGTTAGCGTGGCCGGGGTCTCCTGCTCTGTCATCCCTCACCTTTATGAGGTCTCCTCCAGGTAATGAGAGATGCATGATGGGTAAAGGATGAGGTTTAGGATTAGGATTAGTTTTGGGTTTATGGTGAAGGGTTAGGATTAGTTTTGGGTTTATGGTGAAGGGTTAGGATTAGATTTGGGTTTATGGTTATGAATAAGGTTAGGGTTAGTTTTGGGTTTATGGTAAAGGATGAGGTTTAGGATTAGTTTTGGGTTTATAGTAAAGGATGAGGTTAGGATTAGTTTTGGGTTTATAGTAAAGGATGAGGTTAGGATTAGTTTTGGGTTTATAGTAAAGGATGAGGTTTAGGATTAGTTTTGGGTTTATAGTAAAGGATAAGGTTTAGGATTAGTTTTGGGTTTATGGTAAAAGATCTGTGTCATGATGCCTCCTCTCTCTTGTGTCATGACGCCTCCTCTCTCTTGTGTCATGACGCCTCCTCTCTCTTGTGTCATGACGCCTCCTCTCTCTTGTGTCATGACGCCTCCTCTCTCTTGTGTCATGACGCCTCCTCTCTCTTGTGTCATGACGCCTCCTATCCTTGTTGGCTGCAGGATTGTGTGTCGGACAATGAACAGTGGAGGCGCGAGGACAGGCCACGTGTCAGTGGAAGTGAGTGGGGGGGAGTTTGGCCGCTCCAACCAGATATTCAGCTACCAGGACCCGTTTGTGATGGAGGTGTCCCCTCAGAGGGGCCCCAAAGCAGGGGGCACGT
This sequence comes from Dallia pectoralis, assembly GCA_029465975.1. NCBI lineage: Eukaryota > Metazoa > Chordata > Actinopteri > Esociformes > Umbridae > Dallia > Dallia pectoralis. Next base: position 5,564,557 of record CM055743.1, read on the forward strand.
CGCTGACCATCACAGGGAGGAATCTGCTCACCGGACGGCCTTCTGACATCACCGTGACAGTGGGAGGAGTACCCTGTGTGATGTGAGTGAAACAAACACGGTGTAACTCGCATAAGGAGACACACACACACACATTAGCGAAACAAAGTCAATGTTTTCTGGGGTCAAATGCACCTAATAACTTAGCGAGATTCATCTATGCAGGAATCATTTAAGAAAAGGAAATTCAAGAATAATAAGTTACATACAATACATACAATAAAAACTATTAGCCAGTTTAGCAATATGACAGTATGGTCTTATGGGGTAAAAACTGTTTGTGAGTCTGGTAGACCGTGCCCTGATGCTCCGGCAGCATTTACCAGACGTCAGTGTGTACGGACCATTGCCTGGGTGATAATGTATTTTATGATATTGGCATTGTGTATGCTAGATGCCTTACACTGTAGGTAGATGGCAGGCGATGACACACACACACACACACACACACACTAATAACACACACAGACACCTGCATTTATAACACAGCAGGTTTTGGTAAGTGGTTCTCCTCCCCTCTCATCTCTCCTCCCCTCTCATCTCTCCTCCCCTCTCTCATCTCTCCTCCCCTCTCTCATCTCTCCTCCCTCTCTTTCATCTCTCTCCTCCCCTCTCTCATCTCTCCTCCCTCTCTTTCATCTCTCTCCTCCCCTCTCTCATCTCTCTCCTCCCCTCTCTTTCATTTCTCTCCTCCCCTCCCCTCTCTCATCTCTCTCCTCCCCTCTCTCATCTCTCTCCTCCCCTCTCTCATCTCTCTCCTCCCCTCTCTCATCTCTCTCCTCCCCTCTCTCATCTCTCTCCTCCCCTCTCTCATCTCTCTCCTCCCCTCTCTCATCTCTCTCCTCCCCTCTCTCATCTCTCTCCTCCCCTCTCTCATCTCTCTCCTCCCCTCTCTCATCTCTCTCCTCCCCTCTCTCATCTCTCCCCTCTCCTCTCATCTCTCTCATCTCCTCTCCTCCCCTTTCATCTCTCTCCTCCCCTTTCATCTCTCTCCTCCCCTCTCTCATCTCTCTCCTCCCCCTCTCTCATCTCTCCCCCCTCTCTCATCTCTCCTCCCCTCTCTCATCTCTCCTCCCCCTCTCTCATCTCTCCTCCCTCTCTCTCATCTCTCTCCTCCCCTCTCTCATCTCTCCTCCCCTCTCTCATCTCTCTCCTCCTCCCTCTCATCTCTCTCCCTCCCTCTCTCATCTCTCTCCTCCCCTCTCTCATCTCTCTCCTCCCTCTCTCATCTCTCTCCTCCCCTCTCTCATCTCTCTCCTCCCCTCTCTCATCTCTCTCCTCCCCTCTCTCATCTCCTCTCATCTCTCTCCTCCCTTCTCTCATCTCTCTCCTCCCCTCTCATCTCTCTCCTCCCTCTCTCTCATCCCCTCTCTCATCTCTCTCATCCCTCTCTCATCTCTCTCCCTCCCCTCTCTCATCTCTCTCCCTCCCCCTCTCTCATCTCTCTCCTCCCCCTCTCTCATCTCTCTCCTCCCCCTCTCTCATCTCTCTCCTCCCTCTCTCATCTCTCTCCTCCCCCTCTCATCTCTCTCCTCCCCTCTCTCTCATCTCTCTCCTCCCCCTCTCTCATCTCTCTCCTCCCCCTCTCTCATCTCTCTCCTCCCCCCCTCTCTCATCTCTCTCCTCCCCCTCTCTCATCTCTCTCCTCCCCCTCTCTCATCTCTCTCTTCCCCCTCTCTCATCTCTCTCCTCCAGTACGTTGGCGGTCCAGGAGGACAGTGTTGTGTGTGTGACTGGCAGCAGCAACAGGACAGGGGAGCACCGGGTGACATTTCGCTATGGCAACAGCCAGCGGCACCTCTACGAGTCTGCGTATCACTACACCCCCGACCCGAACATCACCCATGCTGTCCCGGCCAAGAGTTACCTCAGGTGTGTGGCCCCGCTCCTCGTAGGAATACAGCACTGTCTACAGTACAGTGCGAACATTGTAGGCATCTGTATTTCAAACTGAAGCCGTTTTTTTGGGTAGTATTGACGTGTTGTTATTTAGAAATAAACTCTTGAGAGAGTGTGTGGACTTAAAAAATGGTTTGGTTAGTCAATGATTACATAACGGTAGATTGCATTTTTGTCGTTTGGATGTCTTCACAATTATACTCTTCAGAATTATTTTAATTATTTCTACAATTTATAAAATAAAAGCCCAGACATATTTTTTAAAAGCTCAGATTTATTTTTTAACTTAACACTTACTACCCAAAAAGGGCTTTAGTTCTACTTTCAGACGCCTTAGTCCTTAGTCCTGTATCTTGTGATCTCAGAGATTTGTGTTCTGGAATGTAACAATGGCTCCACCCCCACGTAGAAATGCAACGTTTCAGAGAGTGCGTTACAGATGTCCTCCCTGTCTCTGTTCAGCGGTGGCCGTCTGATCTACGTGTCAGGACTCAACCTGGATGTGGTGCAGGACCCCCGGATGCTGGTCACTCTATACCCCCACCAACCCTTCCCTCAGAGAAAAAAGAGGAGGAGGAGGAAGAGGAGTGAAGAAAGGGATGAGGAGAAGTTGCTGTTGAGGAATCCCGGGACTGTTCGGGAGCCCTCCTGCCTCAGGGACTCCATCTGCTCTGTCAAACAGGTGTGTGTCCCCAAATATAACCGGGGGGTGAAAAATCCTATAGCAGCTGACGTGAAAAGCGCTTTCAACTGAATTCTCGCCGTCTCTCGCCACAGTACGTGGAGCGCTGTACGGTTAACTCGTCCAGTCTGATCCTCTGCCGGAGCCCGGCGGTAGAGCCCTCCGTGTCGGTCGGGCGGGTGGATGTGGCGTTCCTCCTGGACAACCTGCGGTTCCCGTTCGGCGCCGTCAACAGTGCAGGCACCTTCAGCTACGAGCCGAACCCCAAGCTCCGCCCGCTCAACCAGCAAGAACCTCTCAAGCCCTACCGCTACAACCCGCCGAGCTTCATTCAGCTGGAGGTCTGCATTCGCTGCTACTCTCACATTCAGCTAAATCCTGCTTCTAGTTAAACAGTCTACAGTTAATAGCTAGTCGTTAGCAATAGCCGCTAGCTGCTACTATGCAGTTTGGATAAGGGAATGTACCGGTAATGGAACGTCTTTTCATTCTATTACTGTTGGTATTCTCTTTGATACTTTCCACTCAACTGAAGTCTCGTGGAAGACCTTGCAGTGGAAAGTTGAAATGCGTGTCTGTCGTTCTATCCTCCGGGCTGGAGTTTAGTTTACCCCTCACATCATAGCTTTGGATTGATTAGCGTTCCACTGAAGAGAGAAAAGGGCTATTTGTCATTTTGCCCACATGCTCCAACTGAGAATTAACTTCGACCCAACACCTCCTAAACGGAGAGGTGAGATGAGCTACCACTGTGAGAAATTAGGTTTAAGTCTTGGTTAGGAACAGAACAACAGGGTTTTTACCTCGTCGGCCGTGCTGGGGTTTGATCTGGCAACTTCCTGGTTACCGGTCAGATGCTGTGTCAGCTAGCCCATGTGCCAATCAAGGTTGTATTATCTTCTCTCCCTGCCTCCACCTCAGTTTATCATGCACCCTGCTTCTGTTGTTCACCTGTCCCTCTCGCACCTCTCTCCCTAGGGGGAGAACTTGGACCTGGCCATCACCAAAGAGGAGGTGGTGGTTCTGGTGGGAGAGGGTGTGTGTGCTGTGAAGACCTTAACCAAGATCCACCTGTACTGCGAGCCTCCGTCTCAACAGCCTCTTCCGGGAGCATCTGGCAGGAAACACCAGGGCTCCGAAACTCTGCCGGAGTTCACCGTGAGTTCGCCGTGGTGCTACACACACTGAAACGCCAAAACCAAGGGGAAAAAACACACACGCACACACCTCCTCAGAGACACACATCTTAACAGCTGGGGTGTGTGTGTGTGTTCGTTCCAGGTCCGCATGGGCAATCTGAACTTCTCCCTGGGCTGGGTCCAGTATGACATCGTCAGCCCCCCCACCTTCCCCCTGGAGGCCCAGGTGGGTGTCGGGGTGGGGGCCTCCATCGTGGCCCTCATCGTTTTCATCATAGTGCTCATCTACAGGTACGTGTGTGTGTGTGTATGTTAATCTTAAGTGAAGCTTATTTGTCTCCTGTGTGTGTGTGCGCGCGTGTGCGCAAATGTAATCTGTGTGTGTGTGTGTGTTGACAGGAGAAAGAGTAAGCAGGCTCTGAGGGACTATAAGAAAGTCCAGATCCAGTTGGAGAACCTGGAGACCAGTGTGAGAGACCGGTGCAAGAAAGAGTTTACAGGTCAGACTCTGACACGCTGTACTCCACAAACTGACAGGCACAAACAACGCTGTTCACTCGACAGTGACCTATGACCTTCTGCCTTATGAGTGCTTTACTGGAACTAGGAAGTTATGCAGATTTGGAATGGGGGTCTAGGAGGTGGTGGGCGTAACAAGAGTGTTACCGCTGCGGAGAAAGACGTGCTAGTTGAGTCCAACACACAGAGGACAGTCCAGACACAACTGTGATTGGGAGGGTGCAGGTTTTTGTTTCAGCCCAGTACACCAGAATTATCTCTGACAGACACAGATATGATGAGCGGAGAGGGGAGACCTCAAAAGATATCGTGATGTATGACTAACCCTCCTCTAAGTGAGCGACACCTCTCTCTGTTGTTCGTTTTCTCTTTCACATCCAAAACGTACGGTGACTAAACTCTGATAGAACTCTGAAATTAAAACTCCTTTTAGCTCGGTACATTTTCACCAACACCACACGCTCTTATCTGTTGACTCCTCCCCCCCGCTCCAGACCTGATGACGGAGATGATGGACATGTCCAGTGACCTGGTGGGCTCGGGCATCCCCTTCCTGGACTACCGGCGCTACGCCGAGCGGATCTTCTTCCCCGGCCACCGGGAGTCGCCCCTGCGGAGGGATCTGGACGTGCAGGAGTGTCGGCGTGCCACGGTGGAGCAGGGCCTGGTGCAGCTCTCCAATCTCCTCAACAGCAAACTCTTCCTCACCAAGGTACAGGAACAGTAACACCTCTTGACGCCGCGCAACTCTGTTTAAGTCCGCCAAATTAACCAGACTGCTTCTGGAACAGCCAGTCAACCAGTGTCAGAGTGCGGTGCTATCTGCTAGCGCTTTTAGGAAACCCTCTTTCTTTAAAGTCTGGTTTAATATTAACATGATATTGCCTAGCTGAATTCTTTGCTCTACACATGCCTGAGAGTTCCCGGCATAGATAAATGACCTTCTCACCTGCCTCGTTCGTACCAGTTCATCCACACACTGGAGAGCCAGCGGACGTTCTCGCCGCGCGACCGGGCCTACGTGGCCTCCCTCCTGACGGTGGCGCTGCACGGTAAACTGGAGTACTTCACCGACATCCTCAAGACCCTGCTGAACGACCTGGTGGAGCAGTACGTAGCCAAGAACCCCAAACTCATGCTGCGCAGGTAAGACGACGGCGGCAGGTGGTAAACACCACGGCCATGTGTATTACGGGCTGTGTGCACTCTGTAACACTTTCACTTTCGTCTCAGAACTGAGACGGTGGTGGAGAAGCTTCTGACCAACTGGATGTCCATCTGCCTCTATGCGTTCCTCAGGGTGAGTTTGGGCAAAGGTCAGCACCCCTAGAACGGTTAGAACTTGAATGAATTAGAAGTTATTGTGTCAACGTTGCCACTTATTGGGAGAATTTTGGAATCTTGTTTCCTGGGTGAATGTAGCCAAATGGAAAATGTATGTGTATAAAGTTGGACCCAAATTAATGTTCTGGTCATTTCTAATCTGTTGTTGATTTGGAGGTTATTGTTTCCCAGGGTACTTGGGATGTCCTTACCCGCATTCTCAATCTCTAACCTAACCCCAAAACACATCATGACCCTTTCCAACTAATTGTTGGTGAGGTCATTGTTGAGATGTCCCATGGATCTTTAAATACTTCAAAAGAGGAAGGAATTAAAGATGAGCTTCAAATGCCTTCTCACATTAGCATTCATTGGCGTGACGTTAACATTTATTAGCTTAAAGTTAGCATTTATTAGCTTAAAGTTAGCATTTATTAGCTTAAAGTTAGCATTTATTAGCTTAAAGTTAACATTTATTAGCTTAAAGTTAGCATTTATTAGCTTAAAGTTAGCATTTATTAGCTTAAAGTTAGCATTTATTGGTGTACCATTTTAGCATACATTGGCATAAAGCCAAGTGTTGGAATGTTGAACTGTTGTGTGCCTTGATTCATCCAAGGACAGCGATCTTTCTCTGGATGCAAACTGTTGACTAGATTTCTTCTTCCTTTAGCATCAAGAAACAACTGTTGTTGTCTACCTGTCTCTACCCAGGACTCTGCTGGCGAGTCCCTCTACATGTTGTTCAGAGCCATTAAGCACCAGGTGGACAAGGGCCCAGTTGACGCTGTGACAGGCAAGGCAAAGTACACTCTTAACGACAACCGCCTGCTCCGAGAAGACGTTGAGTACAAGACCCTGGTGAGTACACGCTTATTATGTAGGCCGGCGCACTCATTCAGATGTGCAATCACTTGCCTGTATACAAACACACACACACACACACGCTTATGTATGCAAACTCACTTGTGTAGACCAGACACACAAAACCGCATGTTTTTTTGGCAGAAAACAACACTGTTGGTATGGTGCTTAACAACCAATCTATCAATATGAGACTAAGATAGACACAGCCAAGGAAGTGTGCTTTACTGTGTCACCTGCCCTGTCACCCCCCCCGTCATCTGGGTTTTCTTCTCCAGACCCTGAATGTGTTGATCCAGGGCGGGGGTGTGAATGAGACTCAGCCTCTGCCGTCCAAGGTGCTGGACATCGATACAATCACCCAGGTGAAGGAGAAGCTTCTGGACCAGGTCTACAAAGGCTCCTCTTTCTCCCACCGGCCACACACAGACTCTCTGGACCTGGGTAATATACAAACACACATACAAATATATACACACACACACACAGTACCTGTGTACCAGGACATGTGTACCTATACAGTATACCAGGACCTATAGACCTATATACCAGGACTTGTGTACCTATATACCAGGACCTATATACCTATATACCAGGACCTATATACCTATATACCAGGACCTGTCTACCAGGACTTGAGTGTTATTACAGTCTAAACACCAGTTTGTGTTTTCAGAGTGGAGAGCTGGTGTAGCAGGTCACCTGATCCTGTCTGATGAAGACCTGACATCTGTGGTGCAGGGAAACTGGAAACGACTCAACACATTACAACACTATAAGGTCTGTAGACTCACTGTAGAGCCTTATAACCAGGCTACATACACCACCGTAGAGCCTTATAAGCAGGCTACATACACCACCGTAGATCCTTATAACCAGGCTACATACACCACCGTAGATCCTTATAACCAGGCTACATACACCACTGTAGAGCCTTATAACCAGGCTACATACTCCAGCGTAGAGCCTTATAACCAGGCTACATACACCACTGTAGAGCCTTATAACCAGGCTACATACAACTCTGTTAAGCCTTCATACTATCTGTGTTAAGATGTGATTACGTGTGTGTTTCTAAGCTTTTATTCATGATGCACAACACTTTGTCAACCTTCTTGGCATTGACAAAGTGTTATTGAGGCCTTGAATAGGGCATCCAAAAAGCCGTAGATGATGTTCCTCTGGCTGTCGTTTCAGGTTCCGGACGGCGCTACGGTAGCTTTAGTCCCGCGCCACAGCAAGCACATCCACCACGACAACCACGACTACATGGCTGGGGAAAGTCAGTTCCACTTCCGTTTTTATCTCCGTTGTTCACTATTCCTGCACAGTAATAATCACCTGCGCTGTGTGATCGCCTCTCTGCTACTGAGTTTTTGTTGACGCATTTTCCGTGCATCCCGTCTTGTCACGGCCACTAAGCTGATCACTCGTGCCGATGCTCAATTGGGCAGAAATTGAATAAAAAACGTTGACCTCGGCGACTTCGGAACGTCACGTTAACCCCGACGCTAACCGTTCTTCTCCCGTTCCCTCGCGTTCAGAGACGCCTATGTTGGAGGACGCGGACGAGGGCGGGGTGCGCCTCTGGCACCTGGTGAAGGCCAACGAGGAGCCTGAGCTCCCCAAACACCGTCGGGGCAGCGTGAGGGAGAGGGAGAGGGCCAAGGCCATCCCAGAGATCTACCTCACACGGCTGCTGTCTATGAAGGTAGATTTAAGTACAAGGCATGAGGGGAGGTGTTCATAGGCACGACTGATGCGGAGTGCCTGGAGACAGCACGTGACAACTGGGGTTTATGGGCAATATATTAAAACACAAAGTATCCTTATTGTTGCTTTAAGCTGCCTACCAACACACTTGGAACAGTAAAAAGTGATGTCATAACTGTGGGACACAGACTTAATCAGCCAATCAGAATTCAGTATTCAAAGTGACAGGTTTATAAAAGGACATACCTCACACGCACGATGTCTGCTGTCTATAAAGGTCAGTACCGGATGTGTCCACGCGCACAAACTCGTCATTAAGGCAGACATTCTCCAGCATACTAAGGAGGTGCTGGGATGAGGCACGGACGTTGTACAAAACGAAAATGACACAAAATAACTGTGACCTCCCTCCCCCTCGTCTTAAGGGCACACTGCAGAAGTTCGTGGACGATCTGTTCACGGTGATCCTGTCCACAAGCCGACCGGTTCCGCTGGCCGTCAAGTACTTCTTTGACCTGCTGGATGATCAGGCACAACACCACTCCATCACAGACCCGGAGACCATCCACATCTGGAAAACCAACAGGTACACACACATATACACATCCCAACTGTCTGCACATCTGGAGGATCTATAGACACACACATATACACATCCCAACTGTCTGCACATCTGGAGGATCTATAGATACACACACACACACACATATACACATCCCAACAGTCTGCACGTCTGGAAGATCTATAGATACACACACATACACATCACAACTGACTGCACATCTGGAAGACCTACATGTACACAGACACATCCTGTCTGCACAGTGAGCATCTGAGTGTCTATACAACTCCTGTGTGTGTGTGTGATCATTTGATATTATATGCAGCCAGTGAACATGGCAGTTATCATCCATGCTTGTACGGACCCCCTCCCTCCCCAGTTTGCCTCTGAGGTTCTGGATCAACATTGTAAAGAACCCTCAGTTCATCTTTGACGTCCAGCCCTCTGACCACGTGGACGCTGTGCTGACCGTCATCTCGCAGACCTTCATGGACTCGTGCACCACCTCCGAGCACAAACTGGGCCGGGTGAGAGAGTGGGGGTGGTTATGGGAAGCCTTGGTAGTTTGGGTCATTACAGACTGTGGTAAGGGGAGTATTTTCTCATCTCTCTCTCTATCGGTTCATCTCTTTATGTCCAGGATTCACCAATAAATAAGCTGCTGTATGCTCGAGACATCCCTCGTTACAAGCAAATGGTGGAACGGTACTACGCTGATATCAGACAGACCATCTCTGCAAGTGACCAGGAGATGAACTCTGCGTTGGCAGAACTGTCCAGGGTTGGTTTTATTAGTTCATAAAAACGTATATAGTTAGTTTCAATTATTATTATTTTTATTCACGTTTCACTAAATGCGTTACTAACACCGCTTTGAACAAATTGCTTGCACAATATTTGATCTTTGAGTTCTTTGTCCTTTTGTTAATTTTAAATTCAGCAAATTCATACTTGAAAATATACATAATTGTATAGAGAATCAAACGAATATGCAACTTAACGTTAGATGGTTGATTGGACTAAAGTAGTCAATGGGTCGAGAAAGTAAACCTCTGAGCTGGTTGTTATTTAGCATATTATTCATTTGTAGTAACAATGTTTTTGTTTTTTTCTAGAATTACTCTGGAGAGTTGAATTACCTTGTTGCCCTGCACGAATTATACAAGTACATAAACAAGTACTATGACCAGGTAGGTCTGGGGTGGTTTAGTGGAAAACTATAAAGTAACATATCTTGTGTAACATAAAATATTGTATTTTCACCAGATGCTATATTCAATTTGCGTTTTGATTCTGCCTCTTCACTCCTACATGTCTCTCTGTCTCACTCCAACCTATTTTGTCTCCATCCCTTCCTTTACTTCTATATCTCCTCTCTCTGTCCATCTCTCCCCTCTCCCTCTCTCTGTCCATCTCTCTCTGTCCATCTCTCCCCACTCTCTCTGTCCATCTCTCTCAGATCATCGGTGCCTTGGAGGAGGACAGCACAGCCCAGAAGATGCAGCTTGGTTACCGGCTCCAGCAGATTGCTGCAGCTGTGGAGAACAAAGTCACAGACTTGTGACAGAGGAATCGTCAATGGCGCCGGCAGAGAGGACCACGGTGAAACGCCGGTAGTAAAGGACAAATTCGGACCACACTGAAACCCCGGCAGAGCGGACCACACTGAAACCCCGGCAGAGCGGACCACACTGAAACCCCGGCAGAGCGGATCACACTGAAACATTGGCAGACTGTGGAAGTACCCAGTGTAGCCAGGTCGGCAGGAGCTAGGGGACGGGGGGAGGGGCTAGGTGTAAACTGTTAGACTAACACAATCCCTCTCTTGTCAGTAGAACAGAATTATCCTTTAAGGGTTACGGTCGAGAAGAAGAAAAAACACCCCATGTTCCACATTAAGGACCAATGAGTAACTAGTAAGAGAACAAACTCTTACTGTAGCCCCGTGGAAAAGAGAAACCTGTTACTGTAAATATATTGACATGGAGCCATGTTTGTGTGCCATTCGCTTTGCTTCCAGAACTGTCTGGAAGTAATGTGCCGAAGAAAACACTGGTGTCACAACCGAAGGAATATCGTTGTGCGTTTAGTGAAAGGTTCACGGAGAGAGAGAGAAGGGATGGGTTCCAGATGGAAATGGCGTCATCAGTGACCGCATCACGAGACGACGCAGCGTGAAGCTATTTCGTCACGAGAGACGTCATCTGCCGGAATCCCTTTCTTCAGCTGTGCGTATGTGCCAGGATGAGCTGTCTTTGTTTTACGTATGGACATGTCTAGAGTCATGGGCATCACTTGTAAATGCCTTCATCTACCTAGCGCACGGTTGGGTTGGTTTGACCGATGTCTGGCCACGATGTCATCGAAGATCACAGTTGAAGAGCGTCGTTCTCCTAAGGCCTTGAGTGTTTATTTACACTCTACCTCCTTTAATTAATCTGAATTTTCTTTACTCTTTTTGCATTGCTCCAGAAAATATTTGTATGTTTTGCTACTGCTGTCAGAAGTTATATAAAATATCACAGAATTAAGTCAAGTGATTTAGTTAATAAATCTGTAATTTAAGACATTTCATACCAAAAACGGTACAAAACATTGGAATCTGGATTTTGGAACAAAGAAGTTGTGTTGAATTGAGAACACACTTTATTCAACCACAATGTCTACTGGCATTTTTTCTTTTTGCAACTTAATCACATAGTTAGAATTTACATTTACAAATTACAGTTTAAATGAACCGATTAACTGACAGCCCTAGTTTGTTCCATATCCGTCCAAATCAAAAGAGCAGAGATAGTATTTTTCATTAAATAACTATATTCTCTTTTTTCAATGTGTCATTTGTCAATCTGCTTTTTTAGTTAGCACCCCTGTCCATACCAATCTGTGTGATATTTGTCTTTATGGTATAGAATTGGGAGAGAAGTTTTATTGTCCAAGTTTTCTGTGAATGAGTTTAATTTACCAGTTTTCTGGAACTCAGTTGACTGCAGATTTGGTACATAAAGGATGGAGGCTTTCAAAAGGTACTAAATCTGTTGACTGTGTGGACGAATCGTTTACTTACAATTTCTGTTGGTTTTACGCTGTTTATTTTGCTATTTCTAAAAGGTACCAGTCACTGGAGGGACACTAGGTAAGAGATTGAACAAACCAATCTGTACCGTAGAATTTAATATAGTTAACCTGTCCCACAGTATTTTATGGGATATGTTGAGTTGTTCAATTTTGTAGACTTTTAACATTCCCCTTTTTTATTTTAAACCGAGAAAAATCCATTGAATCATGTCATACTTTGTTCTGTTGTAAGCTTGTCTAACAGTGGAAACCCTTGGTGATGTGTATTGCAGTTCTTCAATTGAACACAAGAGGGCGACTAGACATAAAGTGTTCTCTGACGCTGCTGAATTACTGATGATATTACACAGAAAATACTTTGACCCACTCGCATTGTGCAACGTTTGATCGCTTATTAGAATTACCACGCACATTGTTTAATTTATGTTAATTCCTTATTCCTTGTGTCGTTCATCATTTGCTCATATCTCTGTCACATTTAGGCGGAATCATTAATCTGACCAAGGAACCCAAATCCTGAATCTTGGTCGTGTTGCAAATCTCACTCGGTAACATGTGCAGTTAGTGCAGATAGTGTTGACACTGTCACAGTCTGTTTGATAACAAGTGACGCACCCTTTTTTCAACACACGTTTATGGAGTTTAAATCTAATTGGTGGGCGCCTCGGGTGTCTCCATGTTGCACTGGCTCAAACTAGTCTTAGTAGCCTGTATAAGTTAACGTCACATCACGTGCTTTCAGTTTAGGCGAATATGAAGTCTAGGGATGGTGAAGAGAGTGTGATGGTGGAAAAACTGTAACTATTGTTAGGCTGTATGTATTCAGGTATGTAGAGCAGGCTCTGCAAGGAGCAGTTTAAGAATGGTTCTTATTTTGTCTGTTAATATCGTTGTACATAATTAATATTGTACCTGGTAGCGACTTAATCTGTTTAACAAACAAGAAGTGTACATTCTTACAGGTGAAGTAATAAAAGTATTCGTAAAATCACGATCTGTTTGTTTTCATCTTGCTGATACATCGATTTAAGTTTAATAAAATGTCGATCAACTGTGTTGCTTTGAATAACTATTTGTGCAATCTTAGCGAGTTCTAAATGCTCTTATCTGTTTAGTTTTCTCGATAGTATAAATAAAATATAAGTAAAAGTGTTGACAAATTATTTTGCTGAGTGGACTAAGCGTAGCAGACAGTTTTGAAACGTTCATATATGCATAAGAACCTAGATTATATAAAATCTCCAACTTTTTGTTGTAGCCCTGAAGTCTGATTCTCAAATGAAGGGCTAGACTAGCAAACTAGTCAAGCATGTGCTGGCTATAAATCAAATGCATGGACTGGCTGTGGATTTCTGATGAGAGGGTTGATGGCCTCTGGTGTATAACACGTAGAAATGTCTGACATGTAAAATGTGTCAATATAACGCCACCAGCCTAGCCCCAAACGTGTAACCAGTAAAATGTCTGATTCTGGGTCAACCCGCCTTGCTGGGCGGGGCCATTAGACAGACAAAATGGCCCCGCCCGCATATAGGGAAAGGGGGCGTGTCTACGTATCTGATGTCTGTTCTGGGCTGCCTGTCTCTGCTTTAAAGACGACATCTGGTTGCGTAGAGCAGAAAGGGCTGCGAATTATTCTCCAAATGGTGTGAAACAAAATCATTTTCATACAAAAACACACACGCATTCCATGAACAGGTCATCTCTGCCGTCAACAACCTGGATTTATCGCGGTGAACGGCGAGAGTGGATGCTGGTTTGAAAGCACTCATCCATCCCCAGTGTTTTACGGAGACTGTAGCTAATAAGCTACGCAACGCAGGTAGGAGTGGCACGCGCGCCAGTTGGCTAACGCTAGTGCTAGCATACAAATAAATAACGGTAAAACACACAACCAGTTAGCTAACGCTAGCATACAAATAAAGCACGGTAAAACACACAACCAGTTAGCTAACGCTAGCATACAAATAAAGCACGGTAAAACACACAACCAGTTAGCTAACGCTAGCATACAAATAAAGAACTGTAAAACACACAACCAGTTAGCTAACGCTAGCATACAAATAAAGAACGGTAAAACACACAACCAGTTAGCTAGCGCTAGCATACAAATAAATAACGGCAAAACACACAACCAGTTAGCTAGCGCTAGCATACAAATATATAACGGTAAAACACACAACCAGTTAGCTAACGCTGTCGCTAGCATACAAATAAATAACGGTAAAACACAACCAGTTCGCTACCGCTAGCATACAAATAAATAATAGTAAAACACAACTAGCCCACCGGAACAGCTGTGACTGTCTGGTCGGTTATAAATGTCACCAGACCAGCCACTGTCTAGTAAACATCCGTGTCACTAACCGGACTGTTAGATACTAGTAAACATGTTGCAATATTATCCATGTTAATTTAGCTTTGTCTGCTAACGTTACGTTTTGTTTTTCTTTCATGATTAAATGTGGGGGTTTTTCACCTGTGTTTTTTTTTTCAGATCAGCGTGTGTTGCTTAGCTAGCTAGCTAACGTTAACTAACTGTCACCCTACAGTCGAGGTGTCAGTAAGCTTTGATCAAGTCATATGTTCTGGTATGATACGTGATTTAGCTAGATACGCTTGCTGTACTGTGTCGGTAATTGGCGGACGTCGTTACTAGTTACATAGCTAGATGACTTTACTTACTACTAAACTTGTCCGTATAGTTAACCGTATAGTTAACCGTAAGATGTACGATCGTTACATGTTAACTACTAACGTCTAATATAACGTAAGACTATTTAACGATATGTGTCTAAATACCTAGTTAAGCGTCTAGTATCTTCATCACTATACTGCAAAGGAAAGCCTGCACCAAAATAATGTGTGTATTTTGCCTGTTTAAAAAAACAGAATTGATACAGGAACACTGCTCATCCATAAAAAGTCCAATGCCAAATGTGTATTGTGTATATGATTTGTTTTCACAGCACTGAATCATATATTACCGTAAGTAATCCAACGTGGTCCAACCTCCACAGCTATGGAGCCCTCCGAGCAGCAGCAGACTGGCCCTGAGGTCTCTCAGGAGGTCAACCTTGTGTACCTGCAGCAGCTGCGAGAGCTGGACATCCCTGAAGAGGCTGCCAAGCAAGTGGGTTAATTACAGAGGACAGGTTGTCCTGCATTTACAGGGGAAATGTGCTGTGCATTATGCCTTTGTTTCCCTCTCGCTTCATTGAGTGAGTCAGTGAGTGTATTCTTCTGGATGGCACAATGTACCTGTGCTGCATATCGCATGGCTCCTTTTTGAAATGCAACGTTCTCGTTGGCTAATACAATCTCTTTTCTCTCTGGGAACGCGTCCATTGTGTTCACATTGAGCTCCGTTGACGTTCCTCCTGTCTCCTCCGGTGAACCCCCATTTGCAACATTGTTCTCGTGTCCTCCCCTGCAGGCTCTCTTGCACACCCGGAATGTCTCCGCTGAGGAGGCTGCCATGTACTACTTTAACAAGCTGGAGAATGAGGTGCCCTTAAGATAGCCTTAGTCTGCACAGATACACCCTGGATACATCACCTGTTCCTGTACTGTGTCCACGCCCACCATGAAAGTTTCTTTCTCGCTCTCTTGTCCACCTCAGGAGGAGGGAGACGACGATCTCATGTTCAAGATGGTGTTTGTGGTGAACATGGACCTGGCCATGGGCGTCGGAAAGGTCAGTGTAACAACTGGGTGGTTAGTTTATATGCGCTCACTGTGATATGGTTTACGTGAGCCAAGCACACGGGGTGGGGGGGTTGTCTTTAGGCATGGCACATGATGTTTGCGTGTTGTCTAGGTTGCTGCGCAGGTGGGCCATGCAGCCGTGGGTCTCTACCAGGCCCTGCAGGAGAAGAACAGCTGGAGGGAAATGGCTTGGAAGTGGGACCACGGCGGGTAAGAATTGGACCTGACTGGGTCCAACTTCTCCGTCATTAGTGCATTTCCTAGCGCACTGAATACTTTTGTTGAGACAACTTACACACAACCAGCCGTGTACTGGTAAAACCCCATAATGACTTTCGGTCGTTACAATGCCACTATTTTTGCCTGTTCCATATATTCAATTTTGGCACGGCCAGGTGTGCTACATGGGCAATATACCGCTAAGAGTTGTTTTCAGCCAATGAGCGTTAAGGATTCCAAGCCGCCAGTTTATAAACGTCGTCTCTGTTCTCTATCTTAACACAGTAAATATGTATTTGTGTGATGCGCAGGGCTAAGAAGGTGGTGGTGCAGGGGACGAACATGGCCCATCTTTTGGAGCTGCAGGCTCTGGCTATGAGCCTTAGCCTGCCCACTTACCTGGTCCAGGATGCTGGACGCACCCAGGTGAGCAGAGAGGATTATTCTCAATTAAATATGTCGTCCTGCAGTGCTTGACATACTGTCATGTCATACATTTTACAATTTAAAGGTAAGCTTTCTCCTGTTCTATGTGTCTTGAGTTTACTTGTTTTGTTGTTATATTTTTTCCTCCCTGACTAACTTTGTGCAATTTAGGTGATTGTTAGTTCTCAAACTTTATATTACAATTGAATATGTAGATCCAATATCATTTAAGTAAGGGTATTTTGCAGGGCAATTCAGGAAAATACTGGAGGTACCTACTGCATTTTGTTTCATGGAACATTTCAACCGATGGCACCCTGATACATTTTGGGCAAATTAAGACGACTGTTCTAATGAATAAAACACATTTATTTACTGTCTTTCTAAGGTCAATGCATTCAGTATTGTTCAATTACTTTTGTCTGGATTCCTTGATTACATTTGTGTCCACCACACACACACAAAAAACATGCTTCGGCAACCCGGCTTAAGGATCTCAATGGTGGAGAAATCCCTGGATCAGACTGGAGTGCAAATATTAAAATACAATTACACATTTTGTGAATAGCAAGGACACACACAGACACACACACACACACAAATAAATCAGCATTCATAGTAAAAGATTAATTGAGATGTATTCAGAAAATGTATGCTTCGTCATCCCTGCCTTCCCACACACCGTTTTCAGATTGCTAGAGCAACCTATTTTCAACCTGCCCCAGACGGTTTGTATTCTGGCTGATTGTGAACTCCATTTGGCAGGTGGAAGCCGGCTCGCGCACCGTCCTGGCCATTGTCGGGGAGGAAGAGATGGTGAACAACGTCACTGGCAGTCTGAAGCTGCTTTAAGGAATTGAACTGGCTGTGGAGGCGCAGGGCCGTGCAGTGCCGCGGGGGCAACCAGCAGAGGGCGACATCCCCTAACAGCAGGATGGTCTTGGCATGCTAGTGCGGAACTTCGACAACGTAATGAAACAAAAAACTGAAAAAAAAGAGAAAAACAACCAGACATGACCCAACCACCATTTTTGTTTCTTGTTCTGTTCCCTGTCCAAGCCATTGAATGGAGGAGACCTGTATGGAGACCCGATGACGTTGAGGAGGGATGCGTTCCCCATCCCGGCCATGTTAAAGGCAGCTTGAACAACTTTTTAATGTCTACTTTTATATTTTATTGATTATGGAGATGGTGTTGCTAGTAAAGTGGAAGATCATTAAATGGAGAAAATCGCATTGAATTTCTGTGAAGGTGAAAGTTCTTGGCATCACATAATTCTGTCTCCCTATTTAAAATATTATTTTGGCGTGTAAAAGAAAATTACAAATCATCAAATTTTGGTGTTTTTGTGATTTGTTCAATTCTGTTAATTCAGAGAGCAAAATATATAATTGTAAAAAAAAAAAATAATCCTTTTAGATGTACGATGTCCCTGTGTGTAGGTGACTGATTGTCAGTAAGGAGAGCTTAGATGTTGGCTATTTCCTCTGTGTGAAATGTGTGTATGTATGCAGCAGTTTCTCCCAAAGTCTGTGTTCTTTAGGAACAGCGCAACATACTGACATCAGATGGCTGTCTGTTGAATTTATATGCATTTGTTCAGGCCATCCTTAACCCTGTGCACAATTAATCTTAAGACTTCTACATTGGTTTTGGTGGAGTAATTTTCTCGTTTTTCTGTTCTTACAAGAAAGGATACGGTTGACTGCTTGCTCTGACAGACAATTCTTAGACTTGGCAGGTTTGGCGGTAAAGTAATACTGACTTGTATTTGGTAAATCGGTTATCAGTGTAAGAAACTAATTTGAATAGTTAAAATGGTCTATGGTGCTTTTATGCCTCAAGCTGCTTAATAATGGTTTACACAAAGGAGATGCGAAATGTGTACAACGGCTTTAAGCGTAAATAACCCTGTAGATAGCTGGGCTAAAATATTTCGCTACAACTATTATCTTTAAAAACAATCTAGTGATTAAAGATGGATATGGAATTATTTGATAGCGTTTTTCAAAACCACAACTTTATTACTGGTTGTTGCACTTAAGTTAAGGCCAAACAGAGACTGGGGGTGTAATGTGTTTCTGTTTAAACAACACATGGGGCAGGAGTGTTACTAAATATGGAATCTATTTTTTTTCTCAATCGTTACAAAATGGAACTGACGTGCATGGATGTTACTTATTGTTTTTTTCTGTTTGACCATGGCTGCACCTATGTTGATGCCTTCCTGTATTACACGATCATTTGTTTGTGTTCTAAAACTGAGGGGAATAATAAAACTGACTCTAGTGTCCAGACTGAGTTAAATGATTGCTGTTTTCTGTCCTCGACCTGAAGTACCATGAATTATACTTTAGTGTTTTAAGTGAACAACATCCCTACCCCAACATAAAAAATGTAATATGGCACAAATTGACTTCGCTATGATTTATTGATGGCTTAAGATCAAATAATGGTATAGATTCTGCCAAGTTTCAGATGTGGGGCATTCTGGGAAATGCTGCGTGCTTGGTTAGGTGGTATGATTTGGTGGCTAAGTGACATGGTTGTTGGTATGTGGCCTGTTCAGCAGTCACAATAGAGGTATTGTAGAAAGCTAGCCTCGTCTTGGCACAAATGCTAGAAAACGTGGACATGTGCCTACAGAAGAGTACTATAATGACTTCTGCAATCACTACAGAACCAAGATTATTTTATCTGCCGCAGTAATCCAAATTCCCAAGAACATTCTAGCAGACAACCTGGGCGTGTATCCAGCATACATCTCAAAGTCGCTGGGGGATTTTCTGTTGTGTTTGAAAAGCTATACTGATCCTTGACCAGCCCTTCAAAATTAGGTTTATTCGTCAAGTCTGTTTATGCACACAAGGAATTTGTTCTGACCCCTAGCTGCAGAATTTAGAAAACACATTTTAAAACGGACACAGACAGTATTTTGTATTTGATGTCATTTTTCTGTTATCAGGGTCGGCATTTAAGTTTGTCTCTTTCGGGATGTAAGTATACGTTTGCAATTTGCCTCTACAGCGTCGGTTTGTCCTTAGCCTTTCGATGATAGATGGAAGGAATCCCGAATAGAGCCTGCTCAAATTACCTCGACAATGTGGGTCTTGTATTCCCTGCCCCCATATCAGCCATGGGCATGAAAGACCTTTCTAAAACAAAAACGTAGTTTGTACAGACTATGGGCATTTCTAATGCCTATGAGTTTCTAGTAAAAGCTGGACGATCAACGAAACATTTGATTTATTTGAATCACAATTAAATGTGTTTTATTCGCGCAGAAAAACACACTTGGTTAGAACTGTAAGACCCACAAACGTACATACTTTGTATTAAGTGCTTGTGATTACATATGTTTTATCTTGTCGAATGGCAGATACAATTAGCAAAAAGTACAGAATGTATCAGTTTTAAAAACGTAAATCATCCGCGTGTTACGTATCGTCTCGCCGTCTCGGTATACCCACCATTACAACAAATGACGAATGCGTTTATTACCACAGCCAATCCCAATTCATTTCTCAGGTCCCATGGCCAGAAACCATTCGCATGACAGCTTAATTATATGCCTTCATCATCGCACGCAGTTATTGTTTTTTCAGGATAAGGGAATATGAATAACATATTATTTCACACTTTGTACATTTTTCCCGTACAACGATCAAACATGAACAATAGGACGCATCCTAAAATCTCCATAAACAAAATGAAATAGTTTCCTCTACAGCTAATGAATTAGGTTTGTTTATACGGAAATACATTCAGCTCGCATATGTAAAAAGCCTGATCTTCTGGTCGCCAAACCTCCCTCATAGTAGACCATGAGCCATTCGAACAGATGGTATTTTCTTGAAAGTGCGTGTCCTTGGCTATCCCTCTTGACAAATGTGTGGAGGATGAATTCGGTCTGGGAAGTAGGAGGGACCAGAGGTAATACATACAACCCTGGTAAATTTTCATGTCCAATCCCCTGCCAGATCCTACAAGAGCGACACCTCATTCCATTCATATCACTTTAGGTGGGGCTGACCCTACCTCTGTCGATCTCCCTGGTATGAGGCCCTGGAGACCCCGTGTAGCTAAGGTTGGCTAGTAGCCACCATCTACCGGTATGTAACGACAACGAAGACTTATCCCCTTTGCGTAGAGAATACACCAATAAAAAACATTCAAGAAATATAATCCCACTATAAAAGATATCCACGTTTTGTCATTTAATAACTTTTCCCCCATGTCGGTAAACACGGATCCGTTTTTGATCAAATTCTCCCGATTTCATCTCTTCCACCGCCACTTGCTCTCACTCCAGCGTGTTAACACTACACATAGATACAGCCAAATGCGCTTCAGCACCCCTCCTAACAGAACGTCACGCCCTCTTTGCGTAGACCACAGCAAAATTCAGAACCTAGCTCAACCAATGACTTGATCGTACAGCAATGTCCTGCATTGACTGACACTTTGTCGACGAATAGAATAGAAGAGGCAGGACATCACTGCAAAACCACGCCCTTGTAATGAGCCCCTGCATCCTCGCCCCGGAAAACCCCGTGGCATGGTTGTGTGTCAGTTTCGCTGGGACCCGCGGTCGATGCCGGTGATGAGGGGGATGGGCGCCACTGCGAATCGTAGGACCCGAGACAGAATCAGTGCCCTGTATCACATAGAGCTGCATCTATCCCTTTCTATATATCGATTGTAAATAATATAAAACACCATAATAAATGGATTAAACCACCGGGGATTCAACATTAACACTCGATGGAAATACGGTGCCCAAGCAGGACAGGGAATTAAACGTTCAACCCTTGCGTGGGGGACATTGGGAAGTTTGTTTCCTGACCCGGGAGAGGGAGCTACCTTGGGGCGGGTAAAGGTAACAGGAGACTCCGAGGCCGTGTTGGAGGCCTACTGGTCTGGTTCGATTTGATGTCGGAATACTCGAAGATCTACAGACAACATAAGAGGATACTTTGTTTGTACTGGGCTGGAATGTCTCACTAGGTGAGTGACTTAGTCGTGTTAAATGTGTATTTTGGGGTGATTAACACGTATGTATATGTTTTCGTTTAAACACACATTGCACTGTCTTCCAGTCAGCAGTAGTATTACGCCATCAACACCAATAATGTACAAAGCATGTTTGCTAATGCAACTGCCCCTCACTTTGTTGTCGTTTATGGGGTTGTTTTCGGCATTTTACAGTTACATGTTCAATTGCTAATATATCTGATGTATGCAATAATCATTGGTTTTGGCCAGGTCCTCGTGCAATGCATGTAACGTAAACTTAGCTAGCTAGGTTAGCACATTCATTGCAATTATTTTATTTTCTCATGTAACTATCTAGTAATCTGACATTATCTGTTATTTTAGCAAGGTTCATTCTTGTTTATGGTTACCTAAATTATTACACCTTTTTAATATGTTTTTGTTTGACACAACTGAGCAGAAGCCTGTCCATTTTATCCAGTAAATCCGTTTCCAGGGTGTCAAAACTAGTCAACAGTACTTATAATACAAAGCTTTCAACTTAATATTTGGTTCCCACGATGGCTGGGCAGCTTTCGTGTTCTTGCTGTCGTTACATGTTGTACTCCCTTGTTTAACCAACTTTGCCTTTATATGTTTTTATTTAATCTATTTTTGAACTCTGAAGGCACTGGACACGTAGTGGGTCATTATACTACAGCTGGCCATTACTGTACATTGTAATAACGCACATTTCGAAAGGACATTCCCTGATCAGCCACCAGCACCACCGACACATACCAGCTAAATAAGCTTGTTATCCAACAAGACTGGGAAGATGTTGAACACAAAACATGATCGTTTGTGGCGGATAGTGTACGTGCTGTTGTGTGTGTGGTTTGATCAATCATCAAGTTGTTTTTCTTGGTAGTATCTAGTTATGTACATTACTACAGCTGTGGGAGGACATAGGGTTAGTAAAATGTCCCAATGTAAAGGCAAGGCAAGCTCGTAGACCAGGTTAACAAGACTGTAGCTGTAACTTTTTTATATTTCACAGTAGATTGCGTGGTCTGTGTTGAGTTCTGAGATGGTGGGTACGTTTGGTGGACATGCACACGTTTACGGTTATGCATGCATTGAGTAAGACTATCCTCGTTTGTTATATGCAACATTGCCTAATGCTTTTAGTTTGTCTAACCCTGTGTACCTCTGGGTTCGTGGCGTGTGTGTAGTGAATTTGTCTTTACGTGTTTTCACGCCAACACACATCTAGGCTACATAATATTGGACACCTAACTTTTTCTTTGTGTATTCCAGCTAGTGTAATAGCAGACTGTACATCTGAGTGGTGACTTGCTTTTCTCGTTCTTTCCACGTCCCGCATCTACCCACCCCCAACTTCTGTGGCGAAGAGAAATGGGTGGTATTTTTTGTTTTGGGAGCTTGCGTTTCCGTTTTTAGCCTCCATTTTTATTTCAACAAGTGTGTCGAAACGAGAGAGAGGGTTTGAGTGCGAGAATATAATGACTCGTGCTTTTTAGTACTCAGTTTTGTTTTGCATTGTTCGATCCGGTGGATTTGTCATGTTTTACAGTCGTATATGTTGTAGAATAGACGGCTAATACACACGTGAGAAACGCGATTGGGGATTTTAAGATGCCAACAATATAGATGCATTAATCTTTATTATTTTTTGTCGAGATACTCCATTTGGACATGCATGCCCCCCCCCGCGTTTATTTTTAGCTTCACCCATCGCTGGCCTTGTTAGATCTATCTTATCGTTGACGTAATTGTTCTTCCCAGAATCCTTCCTGGCTGATCTTATCGGTTCATTTTGCGTGTTGGTTGGTCGTCTGGCTGGCTGTCGTGCAAAGTGGAACGTTTGTCTTCTAGTGTTGTGTAACTTGTGTTAGAATATTAAAGGCCATTGCTTATGTGTGTTCTGTCCTATTAACAAAGCATGGTAATAACATTGATTAGGACCCCACATATGAGCGATAGAGTGGTCGCACTATTTGCGTTATGTCGCCGAGCTAAAATGTAAATTGCGTTTACTCAACATGCTGCATTGGTCCTCTGTCGCTTCCAGCCCTGTAGAGCAGAGCCAAGAGTCGGCCGCAGACAGAAAAGCGCACCTCCTTCCCATTCCGTCTGTGCATGGCAATCTGAAACCGGATGTGTGACGACCGATAGAAACGGAATGGCTGGTGCGATCGTGTGTTCGACGTGTCTTGACCGGGTCCTCCATTTCATAATGGTGGCGAGTTTACAGGTGTTGTTCTTTATCTTTTTTCAGATGTCGTTCTTTATTTGTGTGAGGTCATTAATATTTAGGGTGTAACGTAGGCCTCTGTCCACAAAAACACAGCTTTGAAGGGCTAGTCTTCAAGCTCCTCACATTACAGGCAAATATTGAATAATAGAGTCCAGTTTCAGCTATTTTCTAATAAGACAAATTGTCACTAATGGACATGTAGTCGTGCATCTACTGTCACCTAAAGCCTGTCGGTGACAACGCGCAAACTAGAGAGAGATGTTTTGATTGGTCGTAGGTTTGCGTTCTCTGAATTTGTTTTCACATCTTTTAATAGCTTTGCTGTTGCCATTCCAGCAACTGAAAACCATTGGGAAAATGCCCGCACCCACCCACGCACACTCTCCCCTTGGCCTGACCCTTCGTCTTATCTAGGCCAAACAGTGTGCAAAGACAAGTCACACCAGCCCCTAAAAGAAACATGGAGACTTGTGTCACACAATGCTTGGCTTTCTTAATGCAACCTGCACTTGCGTTGGAATGTTTACATGGCCAACCCAGTGAGTTCTTCATTAACCTCACTGAGTCTTCTGTTTTTATATATTTTTCGCCCTCTTATATGCGGGTTCAACTTGTAGTCGTGAAGCGCTTTACTACTGTAACCAGATGTTGTTCATCGTAATTAACAAAACATAACACAATCAGCATGGCTTTTGTGTGTGAGAATTAGATAAAACGCAACAACAACAACATTTAAGGCATTTCAAGCGTTTGTCCTCTCAGAGTACAGTTAAATATTCTGCCTGTTGCTTTATTGTGTGTGTGTGTGTGTGTGTGTGTGTGTGTGTGTGTGTGTGTGTGTGTGTGTCTTTGGAATTCCCCCATATGTGGGCCTCTTTACTTTGTGAGATCTACGGGAGTATGCAGACAGACAGTGTTAGGCTGGCCTAATTCTCAGTACTGCTCCCATTATAGCGGACATCACGTACACGCACGCGGGCATGCATGCAGACAGACATACAGACACACCACACACAACACAGCTCAAAAATATCGTAATGCGATCATGAGTTGTTGAGCAACTTGAAATAATATAACAGCAACACATGTAATGGGACGTTACAACTTACTGATGTCTGTCTAATATTTACTCCAGCACCACTTACATAAACACAATCATTTCATTATTCCTAGATTTTCCAGGCTGTCTGTCTGTGCGTGTGTGTGTGTGTCAGAAAGTGAGAGAGAGGCAGGATGCTGGCCTATTTCCAAGTGACGAAGACGGGATACCAGCTCTATCGTACAGACTGCTTTAGGGTAGGGGATGTGGCTGGCTGTTAGGGACAGACGAGGGATGTGGCTGGGCCTTTCTGTTTCTTTTTTCCTTCCCATTTTCATTCTGATGACACCCTGTCTCATTACATGTAGGGCAGGTGTGTCCATTGATATGGTAATGCCATGGTGTGTTTCTCCCTATGTAGTACACAGCCACTGTTTTGAGAGTATCATTTAATGGCCAGTTGGACCGATTGGAGAATCGAATAATAGAAGACTTGGTTGATCGAGAGACCTGTGGCGATTGTCCGTGTTAGAGACTGTGGGTTGGGTTTGCTACCTCTCGTTTTGGTGGTGATTTCAAACGGCTTTGTAGTCGCCATTGTCTACCTAGATGTTGTCAAATTAATATGTCCAATTGTTTCACTTTCTGTAACGCATTTGTACATTTTTTACTGATTGGATAATGGCAAGACTGTGTCGTTCATCTCATGCTGGATATTGATTGCGTTTGCAGCGTTGGTTGTTTTGTTCGCTTCCATGTCAGTGAAGGTTGCCTGAATGTCTGTGTGTGTTTGTGTGTGGCAGCCTACGTGTGTGACTCTCTCTACCTCCCTCTTGATATATTTTCTCTCTCTCTAGTCTTGCACAATGGGGTTAAAAACAAGTCGCTGTGACGCCTGGCTCTCTGGTGCCCTCTGATTGGCCCAGGCGCTCTGGAGCAGCTCCAATGGGGCTCGTCGATTCCTCAGCCTGGCCACGGCACTGGGGGAGCCGTGTTGCAGAGGGCTCTGCTGGCTAATTCTGTTGTGTGACTAGGAGCAAGGCTACTTGGGAGAATGAGGGAGGGGGAGGCTGGGAAAAAAACAGGGCCAGCAGAGGCGGGCGGGCAGGCTACGTAATCATCTCACTCACTCACTCTCTCTCTCTCTCTCTCTACTCCCTCACTCGTTCTCTTCTACTGTCTTCTCACTCCCTTTTTCCTCTTCCCTCATGCTGTCTGTTCTCTCTACTTCGCGCTCTGTTCTTTCTCTTTCGTTCTCGCTGCTTGTTTTTTTTCCCATATACAGTTCCCCTAGTTCCCAGTCTGACTAAGAAAGAGAGCCGTTGTGTGTGTGGTGTGTGTGTGGTGTGTGTGTTTGGTGCTGTGGAGATAAGCTACTGGGGTGTTTCTGTTTTTCCATCGGAACTCCAGGCAGCCATTTTAGTTTTTAGCACTTTGACCCCACCTCTAGTTTTGTTCTCCTTAAAATGTGGCACAGACAATAAAACAAGCTTGAGGTCAGAGTACTGACCGATTTGCCCTGGCTTGAGTAAACCATTGCAGATTTGTGTGCATAGTTTGCTCTCGTTTACAGAGAGAGTCGTTGCATTCGTTTCGAGGAGATAAGATGATTGTGGGCAGCTCCGGCATTTTGGATGTGGCCTTTTTTTTGCGTTTGTATACGAGACTCTTAGGAATGAGGATTTATCCAAAAAAGATGATTTTTACGAATTGAGACGTTCAGAGATGAGCTTGTTATGAGCGTGCGTGTCATGATGTCGCTTAATACAGACAAGCCTTTTGGTTAGAAGGAACACATTAGCAAAAGTCTTAGTTTGCAAGTTAAATCCAGAATGGCTTTGTTGAAGACAATGCTCGACAGAAAGCAATAAAAGACCATCTTTACATGAGATAATTGACCATTACGGATGTTTATAGTTTTAAACAGACATTCAAATGTTGGAGGTTTCTTGATTAAACTATAACACTTTTTAAAAGTAGTTCGCCAAACACGGCAAGTACCTAAGGATTACGTAATTACAGGTTGCCTAATATACACAGCTAGGCACCACACCCTGAAGTTTTGTTCACTGCAGATATAAATAAATATGTTTATTTTTTACCTCAAATTGAATTTGTACCATTTGACTGTTTTCCTCTAATGAAGACAATAAAAACTAGTACTACTGCATTTTTTAGCGTAGGATGAAGTCAACAGGGCTTTCACTTTTTATTTTACGTTGCTGTTATTTGATGAAATCACAGATACACCGGTAAACTGAGGTCTTTAAATATATACAATAATTATAATAAGGAACTTGGTTTTATAGGGAAATCATACATTTTGTTTTTTAATGCAATTCAATGGGACTACGTACACACTACAATACAATCAAACCACCCTTCTTTCTGAAAACAACAAGGGAAATGCCTTGACTGCCGAGTTAATTCTGTTTTAACCCCTGTCACATGGAACTGGGATTCCTGTTGGGAGATGGACTTCTTTTTATTGCCTTTTTCCGCCTTCGAGTTGCTTCAAGTATCCCCTCCCCCCACAACAAAACGTCAGTGGCCGATTTCATATGCAGCTCTTCTCTGCAGATCTACCTGTTTTCACTTGGCAATGATATATATTCTATTTTTGGATCTGGATTTTAAACCATCACCTGATTTCCTCACCCCCAAACAGAATCAGATCAGTGGGCAACAGGACAAATAAGCCGAATCCAGGAAACCCTGAAGCATGTCAAAATGGCCGCCTGTGTTCTGTTCACGCTCCCTCTGGCCTGGTGTTGCTGTGTTTTATGATGAACAGCGCGAGGTGGAGCAAGGGCCGACCCCGCTGTCTCGCTTGTTATGAGCGTCGGCTAAATGAGGCAATGGAAATGTGTTTCTCGACCGATGAGAGAGAGAGAGAGAGAGAGAGAGAGAGAGAGAGAGAGAGAGAGAGAGAGAGAGAGAGAGAGAGAGAGAGAGAGAGAGAGAGAGAGAGAGAGAGAGAGAGAGAGAGAGAGAGAGAGAGAGAGAGAGAGAGAGAGAGAGAGAGAGAGAGAGAGAGAGAGAGAGAGAGAGAGAGAGAGAGAGAGAGAGAGAGAGAGAGAGAGAGAGAGAGAGAGAGAGAGAGAGAGAGAGAGAGAGAGAGAGAGAGAGAGAGAGAGAGAGAGAGAGAGAGAGAGAGAGAGAGAGAGAGAGAGAGAGAGAGAGAGAGAGAGAGAGAGAGAGAGAGAGAGAGAGAGAGAGAGAGAGAGAGAGAGAGAGAGAGAGAGAGAGAGAGAGAGAGAGAGAGAGAGAGAGACCTTATTTCATTCCAGAACACAGCCTAATCTAACGGCCGGTGAGCTGGACCTTGTGTTTTTTTTTTTTTTGCTCGCTCTCTACGAAACTACCTCCAAGGGGAAAATTCCACCCTCGACAGCCGAGAAGGCAAATGCGAAAAAGAAGGCACCCGTGACCACAATACGTGTTTTAACCCTATGGTTTAAAGAAATGTAGCCGACTTGTACATTTTTGGTTTTAGCAAATGTGGAGCATGGGGTGACCCTGTAGCCTTGGGGTTAGGGCGTCTGACAATTACCAAAAGCTCGCTTGATTACATCCGAGAAATTGTTTTTCTGTCACCTAACAAGGCAGTTAACCCGTTCAGAGTATGGCTGTAAATGTGTTCTGTCATACAAACCTGGTGTCTGATATGAGAAAAACGTTTAAAAAAATGTACGAGGCTCAACCTGTTTCTTAGTAATTATCAGACGGTTGGTGGACTTTTATTCGTTCAATGAGCAGCTCTTGTGTCTCTGCGTGAGCTAATAGAGAGCGATACGGCAGACCAACGTCGTCTACCTAAACCTGTTTCTTTCACCTGGCCGCTCTAGCCCCTTCGGACAGCGACTCGGTTTGTTTGGTCTCAAAACAGATGATTGATCTTGTGTCACGCTGGCCCTTCTGTCGGCCCCCTCAACCCCCCCCGCACCCCCACTTCCCGTGGCACCGGCTCCTTCTTTGTTCTCCGTTGTGGCACTCTCATTCCAGCTTCTGGTCCATTCAGACGGCTGGACATTGTTGTGTAAATGGCAGGCTGCGATGCAACCCCTCGTCGCCATGAGAATGGCCGGATCGTGACATAGCTGCTGGCGTCTGACGGCACAACGTGCCGACTGAGCTGTAACTTGGGTCGGCCTTGTTTGCTTGTATGTTTATCACAGTTTCTGGTTTTGAAATGTAGAATTTACAAAAGATTTGTAGAGCCTGGACTCTGTGGCATGTGTTGGGGTAATATACATGGGATTATATACCTGCCGGCTCATCTCTGCGTTTGGCATTTTCACATACAGGTGCTTAGTTTTAGCAGGGGGCTCGCTGGCATATCTATGCACCTGAAGACAGTCACTGTGAATGATAATTGTGTGTCACGTGATGCAGACGTTGGCGTGTCACTCCCCCCGGAGACACGCATGGCAGTTGCTCAATTGAATCTGAAATCTAAAGGCGTTTATGAGAGCTGATATGAAGTAAACAGTTTTTTTTGCCTTTGCCCTTATTTCCCCCTGTTTTGGTATGCCCCTCCCCCCTCCTCTTGTTTCTTTCTCTCTCACTCCTTCCCTCTGACTCTCTCATTATTACATGTTGTTTGCATACATGAAGGACAAGATGACCTCTGCCGTACATCAGGCCAGATTTCAGTGAGGAACCTCACCCATAACCAGTTTGATTCTATAAAATTCTATAGAATTGAACACTGGTTCTACAAGTGTCATGTGACCCGCTCATCCCGGTGTGCAGAAGTGTTATGTCAGACTCACTGGCAGACTCGTGTGCCTGTAACCATTAAAGAGCTCTATCTCTCACAGTGCCTTAAAATCTTACTAGTCTGGCTCGATGCTAGCTATTTCCTTGACTTATTCTATGCCAACATTTGTGTCAGTGCTTTGGCCTGACCCCTGACCCAGATGGCTGTAACAATGATGTCTCCGTGGTAACTGTCACTATAATTTATCAACGTCAGGTGCTATTTACCTTATGGTTGCAGTGATACATGTGTGTTCCATTGTTCTTATCTCTCTAACACAATCCGAAACGGCTACATTTGAATGTTTTGGTAGAATCCGGAACGATCAAGTTCCTCTGTATATTGTCTCTCCATTGAATACCACAAGGTCCAGCATTCATAGTGAACGTGGCCTGGCTAACAAAATGTCGATCTGAGTATACACACCGGAAATGTTTTGATGTTGTGAATTTGCTAACTTTAGACTCTGTAGGCATATCTATGAAGAGTGAAGATAGCTAGTCACATATCTCAAAGGCCTCAACTTACTATTGTTTTTCTTTAGTTATACTGTGTGTGTGTATAGCAATACACAAGGCAGGTAAGGGTGGGACTGAGACCGAACAGGAAGTACTGGCCCGCCAGAGCTGTACTCTTTCAGATTCTGGAAAATGTTTGTGTATTTATCAATACCTCTGTTATTAGAAACATTGAAAGACCGCCGAAGTCCATATAGCATTATGGATTTGAAAAATGAACGGACATGACTGTGTTCATTTTGCAGAGTGCGCATGCACTTCAATAAACACTTCATAAACACACGTAATGTTGCGTGCGTGTGTTATAATGCAAGCAAAGCTTGTTCCCGCGCTAATTGCAACCAATCATATTTGAAACTAATCTCACTGACCTAGAAACCTCTCAAACATGATTCAAAGTTAGGGTCCCCTGGGGTGAAGGGACAGTTAAAGAATACCCACAGCCATTGCAATGTGTTTTAGGGCCAGGGTGACTGAATTGAACAAGAGGATTTGTTATGGCTATTCTTCGACAGCCAAACGCGGGCAAGACTTGACAAGTAAATGACGTGTTCATTGCCACTCTGATCTGTAGGGCTACCACACCATGCTAGCTGTTCATGCCACCAAATACTACTACAAATGATTACCCCCCCAACAGACAGACACACACACCTGTGTAACTCAGTTGGTAAGAAAATGGCACGTGCCACATCAGTTTTGTGGGTTTGATTCTCAACAGAGAGCGGTGTGGAAAAGTTCAAAGTTGCCCTCTAAAAGAAAGTGTTTATGGTGTAACTCTGCAGATTTTTTTGGTGCTTTTGCTGTCGATGATTAACGCCAGTTTTTTTCTTCATTATTGTTTATTATATTTGGTCTGCAAGGATAATAGATGGGATTCACATAAATAGTGGTCTCTTGACAATTAGTTTGGGGCGCTAACTGTGTGGGGAACAGAACCCCGGAAACGGGTTTCTATGACCAGAGGAGAACGAAGCAACATGATTTAGATATGGAAAAACACTTCGCCAGAGCCATTTAACCCAGTTAACATTCTCTCTTATTAGCCACACAATACTCCAAATACAATGCATAGTCAATTTCGCCATGGAAAAACCTGTTTATTGTCTACATGGCCAGTTGAATCGGGTTTCCCAGACACACATACACGCACACACACAGAGACACGCAGCTTCTGCATTGACTCTTTGATGAAGCTGAATGTGCCTGTCTGAGTACTATGCTTATATGGCTGATATAAACGTGGCTAGCTGTGCTATATGGCTAATATAAACGTGGCTAGCTGAGCTATATGGCTGATATAAACGTGGCTAGCTGAGCTATATGGCTAATATAAACGTGGCTAGCTGTGCTATATGGCTAATATAAACGTGGATAGTTGAGCTACATGCCTGATATAAACATGGCCAGTTGAGCTATATGCCTGATATAAATGTAGCTAGCTGAGCTTTATGCCTGATATAAATGTGGCTAGCTGAGCTACATGGCTGATATAAACGTAGCTAGCTGAGCTATATGCCTGATATAAATGTGGCTAGCTGAGCTACATGCCTGATATAAATGTGGCTAGCTGAGCTACATGCCTGATATAAACGTGGCTAGCTGAGCTATATGGCTGATATAAATGTGGCTAGTTGAGCTATATGGCTGATATAAATGTGGCTAGCTGAGCTGTAAGGCTGATATAAACCTGGCTAGCTGAGCTGTAAGGCTGGTATAAACGTGGCTAGCGGAGCTGTAAGGCTGTTATAAATGTGGCTAGCTGAGCTGTAAGGCTGATATAAACCTGGCTAGCTGAGCTGTAAGGCTGATATAAATGTGGCTAGCGGAGCTATCTTAGTGATACAAACATGGCTTGCTGGCAGAGCACAGGGTTGAGTTATATGGCTGGTATGAATGCAGCTGGTTGTGTACAGGGCTGACCTGTATGGCTGCTTCGTTTCTGTTTGTAATGGAGTTGAGGGGGAGGGGTGTGTTTGGTCTGCATGGACGTTTTGCTACTTAATTATTTCATTACATCGGTGCCCTTTTCCTCATGAGCGGTGTACGGTGTTACCCTTTTCCTCTTGAGCGGTGTACGGTGTTACCCTTTTCCTCTTGAGCGGTGTACGGTGTTACCCTTTTTCCTCTTGAGCGGTGTACGGTGTTACCCTTTTCCTCTTGAGCGGTGTACGGTGTTACCCTTTTCCTGGTGTACGGTGCTACCCCTTTTCCTCTTGAGCGGTGTACGGTGTTACCCTTTTCCTGGTGTACGGTGCTACCCCTTTTCCTGTTGAGCGGTGTACGGTGTTACCCCTTTCCTGTTGAGCGGTGTACGGTGTTACCCCTTTCCTGTTGAGCGGTGTACGGTGTTACCCTTTTCCTGTTGAGCGGTGTACGGTGTTACCCTTTTCCTGTTGAGCGGTGTACGGTGTTACCCTTTTCCTGTTGAGCGGTGTACGGTGTTACCCTTTTCCTGTTGAGCGGTGTACGGTGTTACCCTTTTCCTGTTGAGCGGTGTACGGTGTTACCCTTTTCCTGTTGAGCGGTGTACGGTGTTACCCTTTTCCTGTTGAGCGGTGTACGGTGTTACCCTTTTCCTGTTGAGCGGTGTACGGTGTTACCCTTTTCCTGTTGAGCGGTGTACGGTGTTACCCTATTCCTGTTGAGCGGTGTACGGTGTTACCCTTTTCCTGGTGTACGGTGTTACCCTATTCCTGTTGAGCGGTGTACGGTTTAGCCGCTGCTGCAATGTACCCATTATGCCTTCGTGACACACAATCACGGAAATCATTAAAATAATCAAAATAACCAGACGCTAACTCCCCGTCTAGCTGGGCTTAACTAAGTCTGGAGAGTGAAGGAGTAGTGCGAAGGAGAGACGGACGGACGTATTGACAGGAGAAGGAGAGGAGCAGATGGAGAATCCTCTCTCCCTTTCGCTCTCTCCGTGCCGTTCATATTGTGTCTTGCTCACAGACTCCTCTGCAAAATGGCCTCTGCTCTAGTGAAGTGAAAAGACGCCGTCAGTCTGTTGGTAATTTGAGCCTGGTATTCAAGGCTAAGGGAAGAAAAACAGGGGAGGGAGAGGATAAGAGAGGCCTTTTCCCGTTTTGGAATGTACCTCTTCATTTACCGTCTGTTTTTTCTTTTTGGAAGAGAGCCCACTACTGAAATCCATCTAAGGCTTCGCAGAGAACCTGCTATTTTTGTCCGAAAAATTACATCTGTCGTAGAGCCCCCCCCCCCCACTATCAGTCTGGTCGTTTCTAATTAGTCAGATTTTCTGGTTGTCACAAGTCACAGTAGCTCTGTTAACTCTTTGTGTGGCCTTGTATTTTTTATGTCGTTTGTATGTCTTTATTCATGGGTGTCCGACCTGTGTATTTACAGTTTGAGGAGACATACGAACACTTTATAGTACCGAAATAGTGATGCAGTCCTCTAAGCCAGGAGCCGTTGTCATGTCCTACAGTATATGCCTTGAGTTAGTGCTTGTATCTTAGGTTGATCTTTCCACACACCTCACGGTTGCAGAGCAGAGCCAACTGACCTTGAGGCTAACAGTTGCTGCTAGGTTACTAGCTAACCCGTTGTTGCCTAGATGCTGGTAACTAGGCCCGGGGAATGCACGCATGTTAGTGTAACTAAGCGACCAATTCAGAAATGCCACGCAGTACAGTGCTTTGACTTGATTGGCTACCCTTCACCGGACCACAGTATACATAAGACTTCCTAGCTTTGTGTTAGCACGGCTTGCATCATCGGCGTGTCGTTTCTTGTTCGTTGTGATTTGATGGCACGACGCTAACGAACACCACATGCCTTTCTATATAGCACAGTTGAATGTCGTGTTTTCTCAAGGACATGTAAAACCCAACCGCTTTCCTGTGTGCGTCTGATGTCTCTGCTGGGTCTCGGTACGCGAGCCGCTGTGTCCTCACGCTCGCCTGACACCGTTCACATAACTCCGCGTGTGTGCGTGTGTGTGCGTGTGTGTGTTCGCATATGTGACCCTACAATGCCCTTGCTCCCAGTCAAACCCACTCTTTCTTCATTCGGCTGGGTTCACACGCTCCCAGCGCTGGCTGGTTCCTCTTTCTGCAGTCTGCCGCCTGGCCGGCGAAGCCCGGCAGCACCTGGGGAGAGAGAGAGAGGGTGGGGGTGGGGGTCGGGGTTGGGTGGGTAGTGTGGTTCAGTGTTCCAGCGGTATCGTCGAGGCGGTGGCGCGTGGATCACATGACAGATGGCCCAGCCTAGTGCTGGATGACTCACCCTAATGGTGTGAGTCTGGGCAAGTGCTGCCCCCGCTGGTTATCCTTGGTACTGCGCCCTGTGAGGAGCCGTGAGGCCGGCATAGTGCTTCCACTGTATGTAGCAGTGCAGCTGATGTTTGGTGGGGATTGTCAATCGTTTCTCCCCTACATTAGGTGTCATATATGTTAGCCAGTTCACTACTACTCTTTATATCGTGCACCCAAACACAGCATGTAGTGGATATCTTGAAGGGCTTAGGTGCACATTATAGGGTACAGGATGCAGTCAGGGACACACAATCGTGAGCCCACACCCACGACCGTCACAGTCATAACAAGGGCCTTCAAGGAGGAGCACCCACCCGACTGGGCCGCATACAAAAGGCAAAATGTGCGTAGCTGCATGACTCAGCATTGTGGCTGTTCAGAGCAGTGTTGCCGTCTCTGTGATGTTGTCCTACCGTGTGTGTCTGTGTGTGAGATGACGTACGAACACATAGTAGCATCGCAACCTCTGATTTCGAGTTAAAAAGGCAATTGACAATCGAAATTGCAATGATACTGTGTATGTTCAGTGAGTGGCCATCGTTGTGTTCTACCAGGCCGGCTGGTGCTGTTCTACTTGGTAGATTAGCGTTGTTCTAAGTGGCAGTGTAACAGTGTTGTCTGGCAGAGCAACCACGTTCTCCATGGCAGTGCAACCGTGTTCTCCGTGGCCGTGCTCTCTGTGGCCGTGCGCCCGTGTTCTCCGTGGGTGTGCGACCGTGTTCTCCGTGGCTGTGCGACCGTGTTCTCCGTGGCTGTGCGACCGTGTTCTCCGTGGCTGTGCGACCGTGTTCTCCGTGGCAGAGCGACCGCGTTCTCCGTGGCAGTTTAACCGTGTACCTACTAGCTGTGTAACCGTGGTATACCTGGCTGTGTTCTACCTGGCGGGGTTACCGCCGTGTTCTGCCTGGCGGGGTTACCGCCGTGTTCTGCCTGGCGGGGTTACCGCCGTGTTCTACCTGGCGGGGTTACCGCCGTGTTCTTCCTGGCGGGGTTACCGCCGTGTTCTACCTGGCGGGGTTACCGCCGTGTTCTACCTGGCTGTGTTTCATGTGGCAGTGTAGCTGTGTTGTAAAGGTGTTCTAACGAGCAGGTTAACGTGTCGACTCTCTCTACCTGGCAGTTGGATTTGTTTGTTCTACATTTTGTTCTTAGTTGATATCAGATACTTGTCCGGGTTGCCTTTAGTAAATAATGTCCAACCGTTTATCTGCATTCTGATCACCTGTTGCACTGTGCCTCTTTGGTCGTGTGCGGTAAACTTCGGGAGCACAATAGCTGAATCTGTAAAGGATCACTTTGAGATACTAGGAGGCGGCCTTTTCAAATGGTTATAAGTTCACTGTAAGTTTTGTATTGTTAGAACTCTCTGAATAAACGTTCCAAACGAGACCTGGTGTGTGTAGTCTTTTGATTTAACGAGTTTATGGAAATTTGAAACGTGTGTGTGTGTGTTGTAGACATTGTGGCCTGTTGTGGTTTTGGAGGTCTTAGCTTCTTCCTTTGTGGTGTTGAATATGGACCACTACTATATCGGCATACTCTGAATGGCCAAAATAAATGCCTTTTAAAGTGCCGGTGGGGCGCGGGCCATTGCCGTTGGGGCGCGGGCCATTGCCGTTGGGGCGCGGGTCACTTAGTGACGCTGCTGTGTCTACTGTCTCATAACTCACCTGTCCTCCTCTCTCCTCCTCTCTCCTCCAGGTCTCCTCATGTCCGTGAGCCGTTGGCTGCGGCTCTGCGGCGCCCCACCCCTGGCGTGGTCTGTTGCTGCAGTTCGGGCCCCGTGATCCTCCCCTCTTCCCTTCTCCCTGTCACGTCCCGCCCTCCCCCGCCCCTCCCTCCCCCGTCCCCCTCCTTCCCCCCCACCCACCCCCCCGTGCGGCGCCGTTCAGGACGTCATGAGCATAGTAACCGTGCTGGGAGTCACCACACCGGAAACGTCCTACTCAGATATGGCTGCTGGATCAGAGTGAGTACCCCCCACTGTAGATATGGCTGCTGGATCAGAGTGAGTACCCCCCCCACTGTAGATATGGCTGCTGGATCAGAGTGAGTACACCCCCACTGTAGATATGGCTGCTGGATCACCCCCCCACTGTAGATATGGCTGCTGGATCAGAGTGAGTACCCCCCTCCCCCACTGTAGATATGGCTGCTGGATCAGAGTGAGTAACCCCCCCTGTAGATATGGCTGCTGGATCAGAGTGAGTACACCCCCCCCACTGTAGATATGGCTGCTGGATCAGAGTGAGAATCCCCCCACTGTAGATATGGCTGCTGGATCAGACTGAGTACCCCCCCCACTGTAGATATGGCTGCTGGATCAGAGTGAGTAACCCCCCACTGTAGATATGGCTGCTGGATCAGAGTGAGTACCACCCCCCCCCCCCCCCACTGTAGATATGGCTGCTGGATCAGAGTAACCCCCCACTGTAGATATGGCTGCTGGATCAGAGTGAGATACTGCTGGATCCCCCCCCCACTTTAGATATGGCTGCTGGACTGTAGATATGGCTGCTGGATCAGAGTGAGTGGATCCCCCCCCCTGGATCAGAGTGAGTACCACTTTAGATATGGCTGCTGGATCAGAGTGAGTACCCCCCCCCCACTTTAGATATGGCTGCTGGATCAGAGTGAGTACCCCCACTGGATATGGCTGCTGGATCAGAGTGAGTACCCCCCCCCCTTTAGATATGGCTGCTGGATCAGAGTGAGTACCCCCCCACTGGCTAGATATGGCTGCTGGATCAGAGTGAGTACCACCCCCCACCCCCCACTGTAGATATGGCCCCCCCCCACTGTAGATATGGCTGCTGGATCAGAGTGAGTACCCCCCCCACTGTAGATATGGCTGCTGGATCAGAGTGAGTACCCCCCCCACTTTAGATATGGCTGCTGGATCAGAGTGAGTAACCCCCCTTTACTGCTAGATATGGCTGCTGGATCAGAGTGAGTACCCCCCCACCTGCTGGATCAGAGTGAGTACCCCCCCACTTTAGATATGGCTGCTGGATCAGAGTGAGTACCCCCCCACTTTAGATATGGCTGCTGGATCAGAGTGAGTACCCCCCCCACTTTAGATATGGCTGCTGGATCACCCCCCCCCCACTTTAGATATGGCTGCTGGATCAGATATGTAGATATGGCTGCTGGATCAGAGTGAGTACCCCCCACTGTAGATATGGCTGCTGGATCAGAGTGAGTACCCCCCCCACTTTAGATATGGCTGCTGGATCAGCTGGCTGCTGGATCAGAGTGAGTACCCCACCCCCACTTTAGATATGGCTGCTGGATCAGAGTGAGTACACCCCCCCCACT
Organism: Dallia pectoralis; assembly: GCA_029465975.1. Classification (NCBI taxonomy): domain Eukaryota; kingdom Metazoa; phylum Chordata; class Actinopteri; order Esociformes; family Umbridae; genus Dallia; species Dallia pectoralis. Next base: position 5,601,904 of record CM055743.1, read on the forward strand.
TTAGATATGGCTGCTGGATCAGAGTGATATGGCTGCTGGATCAGAGTGAGTACCCCCCCCACTTTAGATATGGCTGCTGGATCAGAGTGAGTACCCCCCCCACACTTTAGATATGGCTGCTGGATCAGAGTGAGTACCCCCCACTGATCTGCTGGATCAGACAACTGGCATATTTCCTCACCAGTCCTCAAAATAGACTTGTCACATCCAGCATTGTGGAAGGATAAAGAAGGTCAAGATTGCTCAGTGCACTTATTGTCCTCGCGTACCGTTCTGACGTGTGTGCGTGTGTGTGTGCGTGCGTGTGCGTGTGTGCGTGCTGAGGTGGGACTAAATCAGATCCATGTTTGAGCGGGAGCCCACTGCTCTGATGAGCGGCTGTGAAAGGAAATGATCTCCAACAGCTGCAGGGAATGAACCTGAACCCACCGCCTCGTTCTAGTCCCCGACTAGACTGAGAATCAGTGGAATGTTAGCGGGATGAAGCCTCCCCCCCACACACACACACACACACACACACACCCCACCCTTCTAAGAAACCCAACCTGGCCGAGCCGTGTGGGGGATATCACATCGTGTGACAACACTGTAAGAAACGGAACACTCCGAGTTTCAGGTGAAGTGACACTATCTGCGGGGCCAGGTCACGGCTTTGCACGCTTTCACACGGAGCCTTCCGGAGACATGTGAGGTGACGGCTGGCTGGAGCTACGTGCGCCAGGGCGTTGTGGCTGACGGGTTGTTCAACTCCACCGCGGAGACTTTTGCTTATCGGGCAGACGCCGCAGTTGCATAACAACAGACATCATGGCGTCCGACATTCCATTTCCTGAGTGATCATCCGTCTCCCAGGGTTCCCCTCTGCTCAGGAGAGATGGGTTGTGTTGTAGGGCCACCTAGTGGTCACAGATATATACACACGCCGTCGAGACAAACGTTATTACTCACAGATGAAGAGAATAACGGGGATGATCTCCTCTAACTCGTGCACAGGTGTTTAAATTAGATGGTCAAGAGAACAATCAGTTCTCATTGTCAACATATTTGGGAGTAAAGACCTAAACGTCTTTGACAAGGGCCAAACAGTTATGGCCAGATAACTGGGTCAGAGTATGTCTGAAACAACAGAGTATGTCTGAAACACTCCCGGTCAGCACCTATTGACAGTGGTCCGAGGTGGGACAAACCACAAAATGTCTCCCAAGGCTCATCGACGCATGTGGGCAACAAAGGTGATTCTGTCTGGCCTGGGTCGACAGAAGGTCCACTGTGGCACCAATCACACAAATGTTTGTGGTTACGGGAGAATTGTGTCACGACACACAGTGCATCGCACCCTGCAGCATTTGGGGCTGAGTAGGAATGTGTCACGACACACAGTGCATCGCACCCTGCTGCGTGTGGGGCTGAGTAGGAATGTGTCACGACACACAGTGCATCGCACCCTGCTGCGTGTGGGGCTGAGTAGGAATGTGTCACGACACACAGTGCATCACACCCTGCAGCATATGGGGCTGAGTAGGAATGTGTCACGACACACAGTGCATCGCACCCTGCAACATATGGGGCTGAGTAGGAATGTGTCACGACACACAGTGCATCGCACCCTGCAGCATATGGGGCTGAGTAGGAATGTGTCACGACACACAGTGCATCACACCCTGCTGCGTGTGGGGCTGAGTAGGAATGTGTCACGACACACAGTGCATCACACCCTGCTGCGTGTGGGGCTGAGTTGCAGTGGACCGGTCCACCTGAAGGCACCTGAAATAGGTACACAAGCGTAGGAACCCGACCTGGGTGCAGTAAAAAGGTTGCCCGGTTCAATGAGTCTCGTCTTCTTCTCGTAGTGGCCCGGCCACACTGCACACGTCATTCAGGAATGGTCTGAGTAACATGATAAAGAGTTCAAGCAGTTGCCCTGGCCTGCAAATTTCCCAGATCTTAGTCCGATTCGAGCATCTGTGGGATGTGCCGGACCAACACGTGTTGATCCACACGGCGGCTCCACCTCGCATCTTACAGGACTACAGGAAGATCTGCTGCTCATTGTTCCTCTCTGTGTCGTTCCCAGCCCTGAGTCAGTGGAAGCAAGCCCCGCCGTAAATGACAAAAACTACCCCAACCACAGCTGTGGGAGTGCACAGAGCCATGAGTATCGGGGACTACCGTATACAGTGAGTACACGCATCCGTTCCTCGTTCATTCTGGATTTCACACATGATCCGTCTCTTAAATGCTATTACATAGTCAGCATTTTCATCAAATCTCCCGGGCCCATCTCCTAAATACTCAGATATGAACACTTTCATTATGCATTATGGGATTGATACAAGCGCTTCACAAATGCAATGATCTATGATTATTATTACTACTTTTATCGAACTATAGGCAAGCCTTGTGGTTGCGTCATTTGATCAATAACCAGGCATATCAGAGAACCCTAATGTTGTTAGATCTAGTCCCAAACAAGGTGAGAAGTGTAGTTCTGTCCCTAAGCATCAGAGAACCCTAATGTTGTTAGATCTAGTCCCAAACAAGGTGAGAAGTGTAGTTCTGTCCCTAAGCATCAGAGAACCCTAATGTTGTTAGATCTAGTCCCAAACAAGGTGAGAAGTGTAGTTCTGTCCCTAAGCATCAGAGAACCCTAATGTTGTTAGATCTAGTCCCAAACAAGGTGAGAAGTGTAGTTCTGTCCCTAAGCATCAGAGAACCCTAATGTTGTTAGATCTAGTCCCAAACAAGGTGAGAAGTGTAGTCCTGACGCGTTACCGGCCACTGTTCACGTCGCGTACCACTAGCTAACAGGCTGTTTTGTGTCACGTGTCATTTTGTTTGCCCTCATTTTCATTCGTCTTTCACTTTCCGCCCCCCCCTTCCTCCTTTTCTTTGTGCCTGAACACGGGTTGTTTGAAGATGCAACAGTCTTCCGTTGTGTGTTGTCAGGATCACAACTATGGCGCTCCCCCACCCCCGACCCCGCCCGCCTCTCCGCCCTCCCACACCATCATCCCCCGCCTGGAGCTTAACGGCACGCCCCGTGGCCCTGCCTCCCGCTACCACGACAACGCCACCAACGGCCGCCCCGAGGAGAACTCGGCCGACAGCGACAGCTCTTCGGAGGAGGAGGGCGCCGTGGCCGGCTGGTGCCACTGCAAGCTGACGCAGGACGGCTTCCTGGTGAAGTGCGACCGATGCCGGTAACTACGACAACAGGGAACATTCTGGAAGCAAACCGCCAAAAACACACAGAAATGTTTCTGATTCACACAAATACACAGACGTGGTACTGCAGGTTTGAGGTGTTAAGGCTAGAATCCTGTGTTTGTCCAGGTGCACATGAATTCAGGTCCTAGGTTGCACCAGAAATTATTCTGTCACATATGTGAGTTATTCCAATATATTGTGTTTTCAGGGGTTTGGACCGGAGGAAAATACTAGACGGCCAACGCAGGAAGCAAGAACATGTATCAGGTATAGTAAACGTCAAATGATTTAACCAGGGTGGAAAAGGCAGCATCATCAATAAATACAACTGTACAATATACAAAACAACATAAAACACAATCAACTCAACATAAAATACCATTAAAACAACTTACAACATATAATCAATACAACATTAAATACCATTAATATAATCGTACCACAACATACCGCCTTGCAAAATGTCCTCAAGCCTGACAAAATTGGAAGCTTTACCCGGTGTTGTGTAGCTAGCTAGCACCCGCTAGCTGTTACAGATACGTTTCCTGCTCTAGTTTTGCCGGAATAAGTAAACTTTTTGAAAAGTTTAAAAGAAGTTAGTTGTGAGAACAGCTACCCCTGTTATAACGGGGCAGAGTTGTGTCCCTCTGCAACAGACTGTGTCCAGGGGGAAACTAATTCCTCGAGTGTGGTCTCTCTCTCGTTGGGTTTTTCAGAGGGTGAGAGCAGTGCCACGGAGAGCGGCGACGAGGAGGTGTCCCCCGCCACAGTGTCGTACACGGCCACCCAGCACACGCCCACCAGCATAACGTTGACGGTCAACCGCGTCAAACGAAACAAGTCCAAGAAAAGGAAGAAGAGCACAGAGAAAACGCGCGGAGCGCCGAAAAGCAAAAAGGTCAAGGTAGGGGCTAGCGATGAGTTGGTGTCGTCCTTTTGTTCTTCCTCTAGAATGTTCTTCCTCTAGAATGTTTTTCCTCTAGATGCTCCTGACTGTTGCTTAGTCGGTTGCTCTCGATCATTTTGTGTTCCACAAATAAGAAAAGCATGTGATAAACGCACCAAAATTATCTTTAATAACACATGAAAAAACGAGCAAGACGGGCACAACCCTCTGAGATCTGAAGTTCAGACACTACAAAACAAAAGCAAAAAAACATTAAAAAAACAACTATGTCTGTTCTCTTCCCTAAATACTCGCCCCATAAAATCCCCCCGCCCTGTATCTCACAGTCCCAAATATCATGTGAGCAAAATGCCTGAAAGCAGGTCTGAATGTGTCAATGCTGCAGTAAAGGACCCAAATGTCTATCGTCTTCTGAACATTGAATATATCGCAGTTTTAGACCATATAGTGACCATATAGTGACCAACAATGGGGTCGCAGTCTTTCTGCTAGAGGAAATCTATATTTTTACCACACTAATTTCGTTAATTTCCAAAACGTTGTCTAAACGACACTGTCTGTCTCTACAGGCCTTCAGAGAAGGTTCTAGAAAGTCCATGAGGATGAAGGTAAGATTCATTCATTCCTGAGGATCTTCTGTTTAAAGGAGCACTCCGGACACACACACACACACACACACCCACACACACACACCGATCACCCCATTTGATGTTGCCACACTCCTCCTAAAGCACATTTTAAAAATAAGGGGTGTCAGATTTATTAAACTGACCTCCATGTCACAACAAATCGTAATTCAAATGAGTTGTGCAACAAGTCATCTGGGGGAGGCGGCTTATACTGCTCCGTTTTAATAGGATATTTGGTTGTCACTCCAATCTTCTGTGCCGATGATTGGCTTGCATGGTGGGGAGGATGTTTCAGGTGGATGATCATGTGACCCGAGCAGCACTTCAATTGTATTTCCGTAATTGGACACGTTCCTTCACTCCCAGTCCACTTCGGTGGATTCTAGAATAAACAAATGGGTTACTTGCGGTATATTTTTGCAGTCCGTAGCTCTGACAACGTTATATCCCGGTGAAGTCTATTCTTTAACGTCAAGGAAGTACGTTTTAAAAGCATGGAAGTGTACGGTATGGGCGGTTTTAATTATAGGCGGTGATGACTCAGTCAAGCCAATAGCAAAACGGCGTGTACAATTCTACACAATTTTGGGGGTATGAGTGTGGTCATTTGGCAAAGCACGGTGACTTCAATCCGTCTTGCTGTACAATGCGGTTTTGCACAGCGTGGCGTCACAATGTGTAGAAGCATGTGTGTTATCCCCGACGGCACGCCTCTGAGGTTTAATCCCGCCCTCCCCTCCCTCAGAACTCCAAGACGGAAGCCAGCGCGGTGGACGAGACCACGGCCGAGGGCTGGGAGAGCCGCATCCGCCAGTGGACGGACCAGTACGAGGAGGCCGCGACCAACCAGTACAGCGCCGACATCCAGACGCTGCTCAGGCTGCGACGCGCCGGCGTGGTGGGCGGCGACGCCACGGCAGCGCAGACGGCCGGAGCCACGGCGGACTGCATGGACACGATTAACCGCACGGAGCTGGCGTGCAACAACACGGTGCTGGGTTCCCAGATGCAGTTGCAACTGGGACGGGTGACGCGCGTGCAGAGGCACCGGAAGATTCTGCGCGCGGCGAGGGATCTGGATCCGGACACCCTGGTGATCGAGTACCGGGGCAAGGTCATGCTGAGGCAGCAGTTTGAGGTCAACGGACACTTCTTTAAAAAGTATGACTTCCAGACAAGGCGTGCGCGTCGCTACAGAACTCCCTGAGTTGGTTTGTTCAGACTGTTGGTAGCAGCGGATCTGGCTTTTCTCTGTCCTCTTATTAAATGTTTGTCCACTGCTAAATATCACAACGTATCGATGTTTGTAGGGTGAGTTGGTTTATGGGTTCCACACAGCCAGGTGATGTTTGTAGGGTGAGTTGGTTTATGGGTTCCACACAGCCAGGTGATGTTTGTAGGGTGAGTTGGTTGTTGGGTTCCACACAGCCAGGTGATGTTTGTAGGGTGAGTTGGTTTATGGGTTCCACACAGCCAGGTGATGTTTGTAGGGTGAGTTGGTTTATGGGTTCCACACAGCCAGGTGATGTTTGTAGGGTGAGTTGGTTTATGGGTTCCACACAGCCAGGTGATGTTTGTAGGGTGAGTTGGTTTATGGGTTCCACACAGCCAGGTGATGTTTGTAGGGTGAGTTGGTTGTTGGGTTCCACACAGCCAGGTGATGTTTGTAGGGTGAGTTGGTTGTTGGGTTCCACACAGCCAGGTGATGTTTGTAGGGTGAGTTTGTTGTTGGGGTCACACTCACGAACACCTGCGTGTGTGTTTGTGCGTGTCAGGATAAAGTCCCCTGTATTGGAACTAATCTGTCAGGCTAAGTGCCTAATAAAGACCGCCTGTCTGCTTGTTATGCTGTAGTGTTGAGGGGAAATGTCTTGGCATTCAACCAAACCCCTCTGCATCCGAGAGGGGCAGAGGGCGATGAGATTGCCCGGGGAGAGCAGATGTATGTAACTGCCTTGCTCCTGGGCAGAACAACACTTATCTTGCAGACTCGACGGGATTTGGTCTGGCAATCGTACTGGGGTCAAATGAGTTAACTTTTAGATGGCCTGCCGCCCTGTCGGCTGGAAACTGCAGACAAAGATGTCCGGTCTTCGATCGGGAGTCCTGGGAGGTAGTGTCAGAGAAAAGCCACATCTGCAGCCCTTGGTTGAAGTGCTCCCTGTTGGAAACCTGTCATGTAAACACGATAAAGAAAAGTATTACAGCTGGGTTGGGGGGGGTGTTACAATGTTGTGTGAAAGTACCGATTGTGACCACCTTCTGATTTTCTAGGCCCTATCCCTTCGTATTGTTCTACTCCAACTTCAATGAGGTGGAGATGTGTGTCGACGCCCGGACGTTTGGAAACGACGCTCGCTTTATTCGGCGGTCTTGCACACCGAATGCAGAGGTTAGCTGGCATGGTTTTTATCTCTGCATTTCTTTTTTTTTTTACACTGACTCCCTCTCCTGGCCTTGGTACTCGTTTTAAAATAGTTCACAACTTCCTGTTGTCTCACATCTGAAGAAAGAGAGGTTGTTCATTAGGAAGGCAGGCCACTTGCTAGACAATCATGGAAAAGTCTATTCCGAATTCTTTGGACATGCAAACTTGGATCCCAATCCATTACAGTTTGGCATTTCTGGTATGGTTACGGTAAGAATAGATTTGGTTTGGGTTTGGGGTTTGTTTAGTGTAGAGGTTTGGTTATGGTTGGGGTCTAGGGTTAGTGTTAAGGTTTATTGTTAGTGCTTAGTGTAGTGCATTTTGGTGCGGACATCCCCGATGGGAAAACCATCTGGTACCATGGGCACATCTAGCATTGGCCAAGCCAATTTTATTCATTTCTGATCCATTTCCCCTCCAGGTTCGGCACATGATTGCCGAAGGCATGATCCACATTTGCATCTACGCTGTTACCAAAATTGCCAAGGACGCCGAGGTCACCATCGGATTCGACTACGAGTTCAGTAGCTGGTCAGTAGACATCAACAAAACAAACATTAAGAGTCCAATTTCATCGTTGGCACAATCCCTGCGCCTCATTCGTGTGTCACTGCGGGGGTGTGGTCTAAGGCTTGTCCGTTGTCGTTGCTACAGCAACTATAAAGTGGACTGTGCCTGCCACAAGGCCGACCAGCAGAACTGCCCCGTGCAGAAGCACAACCTGAGACCACAGGAGACCCCGCTCTCTCCAGGCACGGGGCCGCCGCCCCCCCAGCTCACGACCCCCAAGGGGGCAGAGACGCGGCGGCGGAAGGCCCGGCAGAGAGAGGCGGAGGGTCCAGGGGCCGCCGCAGGACCAGTCGGGACATCCGACGACAGCAACCAGCCGCCGGAAGAGGGTGGTGAGCACCGAGAGGCACTACATGGTGACGGTGACGCCGAGGTGGGTGTGACTCTGGTAGTAGTGTGGTAGTAGTGGCAGCAGTAGTAGTCGTTGTTGAATAATTCACATGTTACGTTCACGTGCGTTACAGGACGACCTCCACGATATCAAGCAGGAAGAAGGAGAGGAGGGCGAGCTGGACGAAAACGGAGTCCTCATCTCCAGCCGACGGGTATGTTTTCGCTGACATCACTTCCTGTGTCGCCGCCACCGACGTAGTGTCATGTGGAGTCCTCCATAACACGCACATGCTGTGTTTCCTTAGAAGAGGACTTTTACCGCCGGGGTCGTAGATGAGGCCAAACGTGACAGCTTGGAGTCTGGGGAGGGGGTCGGAAGGACTCCCGCGGGGGGCAACGCCGCACCCCAGCAGGCAGGGGCGGGGATAAGCACTCGTCGAGCCACATACGTGAGTTTGGCTTCACTGCTTCCTTGCCTCAAGCTTAGCGGCACGTCTTTTTGAACCGTGTTTTCAGTATTGGCGTAATCCTCTGCTCTCAGGAACCCTTCTCAACCGCCGACTCGGAGAAGTCTTCATCGGCCCCCGTTCCGCTTTCTGCACCGCTTGCCGCTCCCGCCAGGCCGCCTCCGCCTCGCTCGTCAAAGCCCAGACCGAAGAGCCGGATCTCCCGGTACCGCTCCAGCTCGGCGCAACGCGCTCGTCGACAACGCCAGGCCTTGGCCCAGCAGCAGGCAGCCCTGGAGCAGGGGGCAGTGGCCGAGCGGCCGGAGGGCCCCCTGGTGGCCCAAGGGACAGAGCCGGGGCTGGGTGACGGTGGACTGGGAGCCGGGCATCTCACGGAAGGAGAAGGTCTGAGTCCTTTGAATAAGGGCAACCTCCGCAGCCTGCCCAAGACCAAGAAGGTGAGACGTAGAGTTGTTTTGGTATTGCACGTTTAATGAACTGGAATAGATGTTTTAAGAACCAAAAGCATCATTATTTTTGTAGTTTTTATGTGCTTTTATTGTCACAATACAAATGGCCCCTTTAAGAAGTATTGCAACTTTTATTGACACTTTTATTTAAGCTGTATGACACATAGGGGTGGGTAGGCAGGCATGCAGAATGAGTACCGGTAACATGGACTGATGGCGATGATTAAACCCTCTCTGGTCATGTGATTAAACCCCTCTGGTCATGTGACTGGAATGTTATTGATCCACCATGGCTCATCAAAAACTTGACAATCGATGTTGCCTAAAAATGCATAGAATAAGTCGCCGGGAACAATATAATTCGTAATGCTAAATGACTCCCATACCGCCATCTAGTACCTGGTGACGGAGTGGCTGAACGACAAGGTGCTGGACAAGGCGTCCCATCAGGACCCGGCGGCGGTGGAGCGTCCGCTGCGCATCACCACTGACCCCACCGTGCTGGCTACCACACTCAACATGCTGCCGGGTCTGACGGCCTCGCCGCTCATCTGCACGGCGCCAAAACACTACGTGCGCTTCGGCTCGCCCTTTAACCCTGAACGACGGCGCCGTCCTGTCAACGTGGACGCCACCTATGGCTCCTTTAAGAAGGTACCGCTAGGGGAGGGTTGTGGGTGGGGCTGTGATGCTGTGGGTGGGGCTGTGATGCTGTGGGTGGGGCTGTGATGCTGTGGGTGGGGCTGTGATGCTGTGGGTGGGGCTGTAATGCTTTGGGTGGGGCTGTGACTTTCTGGGCGAGGCTGCACAGTTGTATAAAGACTGTGGTTATTTTTATATATAATGACCGTGGTCATTTCTTCTTTTGACACATATTTGCAGAGGTGGATCCAACAAGCCCAGGATGAGAGCGGGCCGTGTTCAGCGGGTCTGGAGGACGGTACAGAGTCCACCTCGTCCCACCAGAGCAACAGCAGTAGTTCCACCCCTAACCCTTTCAAAGCAGGTACCTATGGCTTTATAGTCTGTCTACTGTCTTTATCCAGTCCACAACCTAGAGCTCTTGTCCATGGTACAATGGTCACATACCAAACTCTCTTGGTGTGTTAAATATTCTGCTCTGATTCTGGTTTGAATTGCTATTCACCGGTCAAACATGTACAGCACGTCTCCTGTCTGAAACGGCAGTTCATTGGGTTTCCTTGATTCCCCTGCAGACGGCAAGTTCAATAAAGCAAAGCACAAATAGAATGGATCAACTGGCTTGCTGTAGTTACTTTTTCTGGCTAATGCCCACAATTGAGTTCAGAGGCTACTGACCTACTGTAATGAGTCCCCAGAGCCCTTTCATTGGACTCTGAATGCCACAAGCCGGGATACGTTTGGCGAAGACCTATTATTAGAATAAACTGGAGAGCACAATCTGGTGTTGGTCTTCCAGTTCAGTGGGTTGTGGGAAATATGATCTTGTGATTGTTTTTGACTCTGTTGTTTCCCTTCCCATCGCCCTTCTCCTCTAACCTAAAGAACTGGCAGCGCCCCCTAAAAAGAGGAGGTCCATCTACAGCCCGGACGCCGACGCCACGCCGCCCCCGGCCGGCTCAGAAGAACTCTCCCTGCTGCTGCGTCCGCTGTCGCCCATTACGCCCCCGTCGGACCACCACCACCCCCTGCTCAGCCCGGCTGCGGCCCAGCTGTGTCGCTATGGCGACGAAGATCGCCGGTTGTCCAACGGCATGGCCGGATATTCGCCGCTGCCCTCGCTACCCACCAGCCGCTGCAACACGCCGCTTCAGTTTGAGGTATGGACGACACACACACAGTTGGTGGGCCTCGGGCTCAGTTCTACACATTTCATAGTGTTACCATCTTTTTGTAGTGGTACTTCCTGTCTCATTCCTCTCGCTCTCTCTCCCATGTATAGAACATTTCGTCTCCAGAGGCATCTCCTGTTCACAGGCCAGAGTCCATCTCTCCAGAGGTAGGCTCCCTGAGCAGCTGTCCCCGTCCTGAAGCAGCACTGAGAGTTGGCAGATTTAGGGGCCAGGGACGTCATTGGTCATGTTGACTTTTATAGCCTCCCAATCTGCGCCACTCGGGTTCTTTTCATCAGGGAAAAAAAACATTAGCACAGCCCAAAATATATGTGTACTGACTTGTCTGTCCTCTACTTATCAGTTACACCCCCCATAACTGTACAGAACAGATCACAGGATGGGTTGTGTAATCTCTTGTTTGTCTGTGCTCTTCCCATAGCCGTGCCTGCGTCCGGACTTTGACCTCACGCGCTGCACCCTGCAGTACCCTGACCTCTCACTCTCCTCCAGCCTGGAGAGCCCTCTGCCCACCACATTGGACGACTTCTCGCTCTCGGCCCCAGGGCCTCTGCCCCCCGACATCCAGGGGTCGCATCCCCCCATCAGCTCCGGGGGGGGCCCCCTTTCTGACTCGGCCCAGCAGGCCAGAGAGCAGAGCTTCAGGACGGAGTTCAACCTCATCTACACCTGCTCGCCGCTCAATGCCAACCTGGGCAACCCCGCCCCAACGGACAGGCCCCACGGCAAATCGGAGGGCAGCTTCTCCCCGGCCGAGCCCTTCTATAGCTCTGTGAGTGGCCAGGGGTACCTGGCGGAGGCGGGCCCCGGTTCTCTCTCGCCGTACAGCGAGCCACTCTATGGCGGCTACCCAGACAGTGGCACTTCTCCCCACCACACCAGCAACCCACCGCAGAAGAAGAAGGCAAGTCCTCTGACAATCGTGCCACGTTCTCCATTGTTGTCTATTAGAAATACATCTGTTAAATAAACCTATCCCTGTAACATGGCTCTTATAGGTCATAGGTTATAGGTTGTGTTGCTAGGGATAGTTTGGAAGGAATGCCTACATGTATGGGTACTGGGTGGGTGGAGGGGGGGCCGAATTATGTAAATGAGTCTATCTTGTCATCGTGTGCTCTGTGTTGTCCGTTCACTCTGTTTCAGAGACCCTGACACTGAACTCACACGTGGTTAATGTGTTTGACAACAAGCTATTTTGTTTTCTGTTGAATGTCGGCCTTTTTACTGTTCTGGAATGATTGACCCCTTTTCTCTGTGCCGTGTGGACCGTGTCGTCCCACTGCTGCTAGACCCCCCTCCCCCTCCCTCCCTCCCTCCCTCCTCCTGAAACTTTTGCCAAGTCTTTCTTCCACTGTTTCTTCCAAGGCAGAGGGCCAACCAGCATACGATTAATCTGCTGACAGGAAAGCCAGATTACCAGACTATAGCAGTAAGGAGTCAATACAGTCCTGTACAAAATATGGTGAATATTTCCATACCACTACCATTTAGAAGTGTGCATGTAAATATTGTTTTGCATCCGCATACAACCCCCCCAACCCAACCCTCCGTACTCCCCCACCCCAAAAAAGAAAAAACGTGTCATGACAATAACCCGCTGATTCAGAACCGAGGTCTCCCTGTTGTCCCGGGGTGGCGCGGTACCGATGAGCAAACGACCCATGACGACGACGACGACGTTGTCGTCGTCATCATCATCAGCCTGCCGAGGTCCCGTTAGGTCCTGCCGGCGCAGGCTTCTCTGGCCGTGGTCCACCTCATCAGTGGTTCTGCACCCCGGTGCCGTTTCACCAGCATTTACCGGTGCCCAAGTCAGAACCATACAAGATGTGTAGCCAAATGCGTCTAAGAACCAGACTAGCAACCTTCCTGAGGGCCACCCCTAAGGGTCCGAGGACAATCGGGTGGCACATCACGCGCGCATATTTGGGCCCAATCAGATGGTTCTGATGTTGCCATTCCTGAAGTCCTAAGGCCCTTGAGGGCGGCCCCCCATTCCCCTGTTTAGGTTCCTGTCCTCTGGCTCGATAGCCTCCATGACATGAATTCTGCCAGCCTGCTCCATCTCCCCGTACCTCTCCATCCTCCTTCTGAGTGTCCTGCCTGTGCTGTGAGGACATACCGCCCCGGCTGTTTTCCCTCTCATTGTCTTACTGTGTGGGTGTGTGTGGGTGGGTGTGTCGTGCGACTATGCTCCGGTTATGTTCTTGTTGTGGTCAGTTTTTTAGTTTGGTTTGCGTCTTTGTTCTGTGTTGTGACGGTTTATTTTTAATTATGACGCGACGGCGCCGCCGATTTGTTGCCTGTGTGGACGGTTGTTTGTTTGCCAACTATCCACTATGAACGTGAAGGCTTTCGAAAGCCACCTGAATGCTTGTGTGTACTAAACCTGAATTTAGAATTGATTGCGGCTCAACAGGGCTTAGTCCCAATGTGACAGGGAGAAGGCACTAAATCGTACGTTTTACTTTCGCCTTTTCACCATCATTTGGGATCATGCGTGAGCTATGCATGCATAACGGAAAATTATTTAAATTTCTATCTGAACATTGACAAATCATTCACATGAGAAAAACAGCCCAGAAAAGCTCTATATAAATTAAATGTATTATTACTATAAAACAATGCTTGTGTTTAATTTAAAGGAACTTATTCACAGTTTTCACACCATGTTTTTAGTGCGCTTCTCTAAATTGGATTTATGGACATTATAGCACGTCAACAAAAGGAAAACTGACATTTTGGATTGGTCTTAGTATAGGTTCATCCCTAATTTGGTCTGGTCAGGTTAGCAAAACGTGCATTAGACGTGAGACATTTTAACAGTTGGCTTGTTGCATGACATCGTCTGACCATGCCGTCGTACTGGTGATTGACAACCGGAGTTGCTATGCAACCGGAGTTGCCAGTGTGTATGATGTCATTGTGTGTGTGAGCGTTCATTTGTTGCGGCCTGAGCCTAACGATGTTCATGTGGCTAACTTGGCCGTTTACCTCGATCCCTCAGGTGTCCCTGTTGGAGTACCGCAAGAGGAAGCAGGGCAGCTGCCGGGACCACGACCCTGGAGGCGTCTCCATGGGAACCCCCACCCGGTCCAGCTCCAACGCCACCAGCACCGAGTCCCCTGGAGGTCCCCGCTCCCTACACCTGCATCCACCGGCCTCGCCCCACAGCTCCTTCTCCTCCCCGCTCCACTCCTCCATCCCCCCGATGGAGGAGGTGAGCCCCCCCGACAACCACCAGAACACCACCGCGTCCCCCTACGCCTCCGGACTTCTGCACCAGCAGCCTCGGGCTCAGGAGTGTCCCAGCCACTGGTAAGACCCGTACGGCCCGGTGCATTGGTTGATGATGGGCGGCATGCCCGTGTCTCCACATGTGTCGGGTGTGTCCTAACGTGGCTGGTGGTGTTTTGCTTCGGTCCAGGATGGTGCCCACGACGGTGGAGAGGCTGAGGGAGGGGCAGGGCGTCCTAGAGCGGGTACTCAGGGGCTCCCTGAAGATGATCGGCACGGACGGCTCGACCGCGGATAAAGACCCTGGTGCTGCCCTCACTTCATACATATATATATATATATATATATATATATACCAATGTGTGGTTTTCAGACTTTCTGATGTTTTTTAAGACGTATTCTCAGGCATAAAAACTCAGAGGCAGCGATTCAGACCGCTGGATGACCCTAGAACCTGTGTCACCAGACATCATTGGTTGTCAAATGTAGTTTTGTCTAAAACGCAATACGGTCTGACCTCGAAAGGTCTCAGTGTATTGTAGGCTAATCTATGTCTGTCTTTGTATATCCAGTCTAGCCTAAATTACAGACGTTTGCCTAATTGCTTGTGTACTGAGCAGTTTCAGGGAACGCGTACGCCCCCGATTCTCCTGTTAAGTGTATGTCCTTTGGTTTTTCCCCCAGATGCCGACCGCTATGAGATCCAGACTGTTTCCTTGACCTCCCCCATTAAGAGCCCACAGAGATACAGCCAGCATGCCTACACACATCAGGTACGGTGTCACACGTCCTTTGGGCGTCTCTTGTTCATTTGTCTCGGGCGATTCAAATCCCGGACTAAAAATGTATTAGTCGCTGTCCATACTTTAGTCATGCACTGTATTTTCGGAAGCACCCCAAGTACTGATTACAGCAGTCATGGGTGAATTGTGTGTCTTTCACTTGATAACAGGCATTTGATTAGGATTTGCTCCGATTTACCTGAGATAGCAGATTTACCTGCATTGTAATGAACTGACTAGCGTTGGTCAGACGTGACGGATATGTTTATCCAGGCGGTAACATCCGGGCGGTAACAGTGTGCAAATGAATGTGAGGTGGAATGTGCCTAATAACAGTGTTATACGTGATTGGCTGAGTTTCATTGTGAAGTGCTTCATCACATACAGGTGCAGCTTCCACTGTCAGAGGCCCACCAGAAGACATCAGACAGTTCTGCTTTCCTCCAGCAGGTGGCGGCGTCGTCGTCTTCATTCCGCAGCACCTCCTACAGCCCTTCCGGCCCGCCTCCTTCAGGCCAGGGCTTCTACCCGCGCCCCAACACCCACCCTGCCGTGTCCCAAGACCCATCGCAGCAGCTTCAACGGCAGTCCCTCGTCCCCCTGCCCTGCTTCTCCAGCCAGACCACGTCCCCTCTGGACTCACCTCTGCACCAGGCGAGCGACGGCTGTTTGGACGGATCGCCCGCGTACGGCACCGGGAGCCACCTGAAGGCTAGCCTGTTGAACAGTGGGATGTCGGGGTCTCCCGGCCCTTGTGCCAGGGCTTACATTAACCCTAAACCCGACTCGGATGCCGGTTTGGCTGGGAACCAGGCTTCCCACCACACCTCCAGACTGACCCAGCAGCAGGGATCCCGGAGCCTGAAACCAGGCAGCCCTGGTCAGACAGTTCTGCAGGCGAGCCCCAGGCTCCTGGTGGCCTCCGCTAACCAACATTACCCGCAGCGCGGCGCTCCCCTCGGTCAGTTTCAGCACCCCCCTATACAAGGGTCAGGAGTAAGGACACAGTCTGGAAGCTTTTAAAAAGTGTGTGTGTGCGTGTGTGTGTTTGCGTAAAGCGTGTGTGAAAACGCATACCTCCTCCTGATAATTCTGGGGATAAAAGGCTTATGGGCGGAGGAGATGTACAGACTGTTGAGGAGCGAGGACTCCATTCCTGTATGAGTTTCTTATTTTCCTGTCTTTCTTTTTGCGGAAAAAGAATTACTGCATTCTTCACATAGATAATCAAGGAACTTCAACATTATTGAATAGTCAACAGAAAAGAGAAAAAAGTACATGTTAAGCAAGAGAAATCACGTGTAATTTGAAAATTTCCCTGACTCGAACTGACTGGTACAGGCTAAGTGGATGGTGAAACATAATCACGGAGAATCTGTACAGTGTTTTCTTTGTTTTGTTTTTAAAGCAGTGTACCTGTTGTTTTGGTACCTAGTTTGATAAGAGAGACGCAGGGCTGGGTCTGTAAAATAATAGACAGTATCGACTTATTGTTTTGATGTGGTAGTGATAAGTGTGCTTTATCACAGTACAGCACAGTTTACAGCCTGTATTACCCGAATCACAGAATGCAGACACACACAATTCCAGTGTATTCAAACCAAATTGCTGGTAGTTAATTTGATTTTCGACAAACTTATGAAGAGGCAGATCAGAGCGTGCGTGCTTTCGCCTACATCCTGGTGTAGCCAATAAAATTGTGCGCTTCTCTGGAAATTATCTCAATTAACTACAAAACAGTCGCCAATTCGGTGGCAATTTATGAAGCATAAAACTGTAATGTGCCCGTGAATATGTTTCTTAAACACTCCGAACATGTCACATCAGATCTCGTTTTAAATCAATTGGGGGTGGGGGTATATTGTAATATAACATTTGGGTCGCCCAGCCCTACTGAAATGGCCCGGTTTAACCCAGCAGAGGTTTTGTCTTTTACCTTTCCCCCTGTTTTGGGCGAGATCCTGGGTCAGTCCTCAAATACAGCCAAGTCATTTGTTTGGAAACGGGAACTGATGGCAGCAGAAAGTGCGTCTCCCCTCCGTTAGTAAAGTCCAGTGGACCAGTTCCCGACACATCATTCCGTATGATTTCCGGCGTTTGTGTTACCTCAAATGTAGCCCGTTTATGAAAACTCTTGATCTGTATTTTACCGTTCCGTTGTTTCGCTTGTTGCCGGTTTACTTCCGCACCACGTGACTGTTTTGATTTCATATTTCTACTTGACAGTTGAAAGGCTGCGTTGTACTTGAGTCGACCCGGTCTTATTCACGGTGCTGCAAATTGTTTTCACGTTTAAGTTATTTACATTCAAATCCAGTTGCGTTTCCCACAGACCAATTGATTCAGCTCGCAAAGATGTGTAATCTGGTGTCGGGACTTTTGCCAAAAAAGTCGTCGCAGGTGAACAATAACTTTTACTTCGCTGGAATGCATGGGGCAGAATTAATAGGAGAGGAGTACACAATTGTTTTCTTCTTTCTGCTGTTGTTGGGTTTGTAGTCTGTTTTGAATCCTGTTGGGTTTTTTTATGAAAATGTATAGAGAATATATTTTTTCTCCTTCTGACCAATCCTTGCATTCCGTATTATGCCACCCATGAAAACAGGAAGGTGATTTGATGGCTTGAACGGTATATAAATAATACAAAGGCTGCTGTGTTCTCATTTTGTTTCTGTTTTTTTTTTTACGTAAGTGCTGCTTCAGAAAGTCTCCCGTTATACAGAATGCTGTACCCCACCCTCTCCCGATTTTAGCAGGGTTCTTCGTCACCGTAATAAAAAATAAGAGTAAAATCACATGGCGGAATTAACATGTAATGTGCCATTACCACTGCAGTGGGACTTTTAATGTATGGTAAATTACATCGCTGGTGCACCCTGGGAGATGTAGTCTCCTTGTAACAGACAGGACCGGAGGAAGAGGAAACTTTTATGGAGCTTGTTCAGACCGGACGATCTAGTTTGCTGGAAGTCTTTCGAGCGCCTGGAACCACAGGGGCTCCTCCGAGGGACCGGTCAGCCTAAATGGACACATGACCATCACCTCCCAATGCCACAGGCATATGGGTTCACACGTGTTATATGAATGTTTGACAGAAGACTTATGAGAAATTTGTGTCCCAAACTTACCAGCACCTTAAGAAAAAAATACAATTTAACAAAAACATAATGTATGATCTTGTGTACTTGTATCAAATGTTATAAACTGTACGAGAAATATAGTACACTAAATTTGCCGCATGATATTATTTGTTCTGGTTCTCGACTGACTGACAGATGGTGTCATCGGGACATTGGGGTGTGTGCAGAAAGTCTGGTTTTATTCTTCACCTTCGACTCCCGGTAAAAACTGGACACTGCATTTATTTTTCTTTCTTGAATGAAGTCTTGTTTTATTTTTTACACAGAGCATAGTGTTAAATATTTGACCCCCCCAATCCAAAAGATAAAAAAGCGGAAGAGATGTAATGTAATGCATTTTGATAATAAAATACTCTTGATGACAATGCATTTTGTGAATGCCCATTTTGGTAGTTAATTTTTTAAGTTAAGTCCTGTCCAAATTCACTGGAATGAAGTGTGGTATTCTTCACACCACTGGTCTTCACACCACTATCTGGTCTTCACCACCCTCTGCTGATGCATGCCTGGTGTTTATACCAATATTTTAGTTTATTACGTTGACTATCAGAACCAGAACACTTCAGACAAAAGTGTCTGGTATCAGCATCGGTCTGTCCAAAAAATGACTCATGGTACCTCCGGTCAGTGCTTCTCAAACCCGGGGTTCCAGGGACCCAAAGCGCCGAACAATAAATAACACAAATTGTGTTTAACAGCTCATTCAAATGGTAAACTGATTCCAGATCCAATTCCAGATCTGAATCAGGTATGTAGTGCTTGGGCGTATGAATGTATTTGCTCCCCTTTTGACCAGGGGTTTTATTAATTTCACTGCCATTTTTAGTTGCCTAACATTTCACCACATTTCAGCTAATGGAACAAAATAGAGTGACCTACCTAAAAGTCTGGTAACCGTTCGTCATCGTAAATTCATTAAAACTGAATGTGAACTGCAGCCTAAGACCAGTGACGACTAAAGGAGAGCGATGTGGAGCAATACTCTACTGGGATGGTAGAAACTAGGATTGGTTAACTACTGTAGTTTACTGTAGTTGGAGAACCTTTTACTGGATATAGTACCAAGTTGAAGAGGTCCTCAAATGTGAAGTTTTTGAGTTGCATGTTCTCTGCATTTTAAATGCATGGGTAGTCTTCTGCATGTGATCTACACGTGTCATCTAACATGTAGTCCTCATTAAATGGATATGGCGCTCCTCTGGTCTCGCCTTATTCACTGATAACTGCGGTCGTATAGTCTTCACCAGATCCAGCTGTAGGCTCGGCACTCCACCTCCGTGAAGTCCTTATAAATGACCCGGTAACCACACTCGGTCTGAACGCGCCGGCACTTCCTGGGCCAAGCTGTGGGGGTCATCGGTCTGGGGATGCGAAGAGAGATGACAGGATATTTTTTTTATGACGTGGGTCAAACGCAATAGTTCCATGTGGCCCGCGAGAGCTAAAAAGGACTATTGTCTTAAAATGAAAGTATATTCTCCTTTACAGCATTTCAGTGACCATAAACTATTACCACAATGCATGTCGATTTTGTGTGACAAGTTTGATGGAGAAATGTAGGTTTCTAAACCTGATAAAGCAAAGGGATTTATGTTATAATAACAGAGCAATGTGCTTACATATATTTAAACACTTATATAAATGCATCTACAGTATTTATACACTCGAATAAGTAATAATCAAATGCAGAGACAGTAATTTAACAATATATTAAAGAGTAGTAGCATTTCTACTGTCATATGGATACAGCCAGCCATTTGAGGGCTGATGTGGGGGAAAATGAGTTTGACACCCTCGGTTTGGGATATTGGCATTTATGTTCGGTTAATCCAGACATTAACTTTCAATGTAGCAAGCAGCAATCCATTAATATCGGTGTCTTATTTGTTTATTTTTCTACTTACGACAGACAGACGTAGCCTTTTTCGTTGCAGTAGCACTTATCACAGCCTCGGTA
Source organism: Dallia pectoralis (assembly GCA_029465975.1). Classification (NCBI taxonomy): domain Eukaryota; kingdom Metazoa; phylum Chordata; class Actinopteri; order Esociformes; family Umbridae; genus Dallia; species Dallia pectoralis. The sequence goes on from CM055743.1 coordinate 5,621,848, forward strand.
GAAGGTCTGTCCTGGGTGAAACTGAACTTCTTTGTAGTTGCATGAACCTAGAGGTAATGAGTACAGAGAACAGTTAGCATTAACAAAAGGTACAGGTTATGTTGTGCTAAACTGTAGTCTGTTTGTGGATTACCATAGATAGATAGATAGATAGATAGATAGATAGATAGATATTCAACACGATCGTAGGTAGGCCCACTCTCACATTACTAGCAGTACTTCAGCTAGCCAGTACAGGGCGCTGAAATGCTAAAATAGACTCTGAAGAATTCATTTTGATATATTTTAAAAAGTATTTGTTTGGGTGTGTTGCACTAAACCTTACAATAATCAAAAGAGGGTTTTCCCACAAGACGACCCAAAACGCCCTTCATAGACCGCTCTTTCACAGAGTCTGTAATGAAGATTGTACCCTACCTGCCTGCCTGTAGATGGCTGCCTGGGTCACTCGACAAGTCCAGATGAGAAGAAACGACGCCCAGATAAAGATTGACGCCATGTCGGTCGACACCGATCCAAAAAGGAAGTCACAAACACAAAGAGAAGTTTCTCCCGAGAACAAACAGGTCTTCACACTTACCCCCTGCCAGCAATGGATGTGTTTTCCGCGAGAGAGCACGAGTGCCGGAGGTCGGGGTGTGAAGAAGCTAGACACGGGTTATTTAAGCGAGGATGTGGGAGCAGATGGTTCGTCGCAGGCCTGTCAGAGTGCGGAAGTCTTCATTCCAAATGCTCAGCGCTCTCTCTCTCTCCAGATGGCCTTTATACCCTGCCCAGCACCTGCTCTCACAGCCAAGGTACCGCACAGTGTGAAGGGAGCGAGAACGAGGAAACGGTTGGTAGACGTCTGGGACTAAATAGACATTAGTGTGTATTGGTGTTTTTGTTCCATTACTTGTTCCAGCCTGTGCCAGGGAGAACTCCCAGCCACATCGTCTGGCTCACCCAGCTCTCTGGGCGGACTAGCCGTCTGGGATTGGACAGAGGAATAATGCCCCGGTAAATGTTTCGCTTTTTTCCGAGTCATTGGGTTTATATGAGGTAAGCTCCGCGTCCGGAACGGTACCGCTAGTTTCGGAATGTGCTCCGCTTCCTTACTGAACGGCCTGGCCGGCGCTATGCGAAGGGTCACGGGGATGTCCGGTAGTTAGGTAACAAACTGGGTGGCTTCACACAACCATGCTTGCATGTGGACACAGACACCGGGGTTCTTGGGTCCTGGCTCCCTTGTTGGTCTGCGTTGTCTGGCGTCGCCGTCACGCTCGGAACAGCCGTCCGTCTGAGAGAAAACCACAAGCGAGCGGTCTGAACACGCCCTGACCCTCTGTGAAATGATACCGTCACCCTAGAACAACTCGTGATTCAATCCATCCAACCTAATGTCTGTTTGATGGACGGCTTCTGGCTAGTTAGGAAGTCAAACACTGTTTATTCTCACCCAACTTTCCAACCAATCACCTTATCCAAGTCATTACAAACCAATCCTGTATATCTGTAGTGCTGATCCTGTATATCTGTAGTGCTGATCCTGTATATCTGTAGTGCTGATCCTGTATAGCTGTAGTGCTGATCCTGTATATCTGTAGTGCTGATCCTGTATATCTGTAGTGCTGATCCTGTATAGCTGTAGTGCTGATCCTGTATATCTGTAGTGCTGATCCTGTATATCTGTATTGCTGATCCTGTATATCCGTATTGCTGATCCTGTATATCTGTAGTGCTGATCCTGTATATCTGTAGTGCTGATCCTGTATATCTGTAGTGCTGATCCTGTATAGCTGTAGTGCTGATCCTGTATAGCTGTAGTGCTGATCCTGTATAGCTGTAGTGCTGATCCTGTATAGCTGTAGTGCTGATCCTGTATATCTGTAGTGCTGATCCTGTATAGCTGTAGTGCTGATCCTGTATATCTGTAGTGCTGATCCTGTATAGCTGTAGTGCTGATCCTGTATATCTGTAGTGCTGATCCTGTATATCTGTAGTGCTGATCCTGTATAGCTGTAGTGCTGATCCTGTATAGCTGTAGTGCTGATCCTGTATAGCTGTAGTGCTGATCCTGTATAGCTGTAGTGCTGATCCTGTATAGCTGTAGTGCTGATCCTGTATAGCTGTAGTGCTGATCCTGTATAGCTGTTGTGCTGATCCTGTATATCTGTAGTGCTGATCCTGTATATCTGTAGTGCTGATCCTGTATATCTGTAGTGCTGATCCTGTATATCTGTAGTGCTGATCCTGTATATCTGTAGTGCTGATCCTGTATATCTGTAGTGCTGATCCTGTATAGCTGTAGTGCTGATCCTGTATATCTGTAGTGCTGATCCTGTATATCTGTATTGCTGATCCTGTATAGCTGTAGTGCTGATCCTGTATATCTGTAGTGCTGATCCTGTATATCTGTAGTGCTGATCCTGTATATCTGTAGTGCTGATCCTGTATATCTGTAGTGCTGATCCTGTATATCTGTAGTGCTGATCCTGTATATCTGTAGTGCTGATCCTGTATATCTGTAGTGCTGATCCTGTATATCTGTAGTGCTGATCCTGTATATCTGTAGTGCTGATCCTGTATATCTGTAGTGCTGATCCTGTATATCTGTAGTGCTGATCCTGTATATCTGTAGTGCTGATCCTGTATATCTGTAGTGCTGATCCTGTATATCTGTAGTGCTGATCCTGTATATCTGTAGTGCTGATCCTGTATATCTGTAGTGCTGATCCTGTATATCCGTAGTGCTGATCCTGTATATCCGTAGTGCTGATCCTGTATATCCGTAGTGCTGATCCTGTATATCCGTAGTGCTGATCCTGTATATCCGTATTGCTGATCCTGTATATCCGTAGTGCTGATCCTGTATATCCGTAGTGCTGATCCTGTATATCCGTATTGCTGATCCTGTATATCCGTAGTGCTGATCCTGTATATCCGTAGTGCTGATCCTGTATATCCGTAGTGCTGATCCTGTATATCCGTATTGCTGATCCTGTATATCCGTAGTGCTGATCCTGTATATCCGTAGTGCTGATCCTGTATATCCGTAGTGCTGATCCTGTATATCCGTAGTGCTGATCCTGTATATCCGTAGTGCTGATCCTGTATATCCGTAGTGCTGATCCTGTATATCCGTAGTGCTGATCCTGTATATCCGTAGTGCTGATCCTGTATAGCCGTAGTGCTGATCCTGTATAGCCGTAGTGCTGATCCTGTATATCCGTAGTGCTGATCCTGTATATCCGTAGTGCTGATCCTGTATATCTGTAGTGCTGATCCTGTATATCTGTAGTGCTGATCCTGTATATCTGTAGTGCTGATCCTGTATATCTGTAGTGCTGATCCTGTATAGCTGTAGTGCTGATCCTGTATATCTGTAGTGCTGATCCTGTATATCTGTAGTGCTGATTACAGGACATCCTTGTAATCGTTCAACTATTCAACCACTGACCACATGTGATGCAGAACCATGTGGGTTTGACTGCATGTCTGGGTTCATCTTGCATGTGTGCAGGCGTCTTTTAGAACATTCCAGGTACGTGGATGCAGCTTGGGTCGTTCCTGACCAAGCCTGAGACTCCTCCCCCATGGCGACATGACACGCCCCCGCCCCGAGACCATTCACATGTGACTCTGCAGTGCATTCTGGTGGCGCCTTCCTTCTGATCCGTCGTGTGTGTGTGTGAGAAACCAGGATGACTGGGTGAGTGACGACAACGACAAACCAGTGATGCTGTGGGTTACCCACATCCCTTTCTCTGGCCGGACTGAAATATTTCGAACACGAGTGCAATAAACACTTTTCTTACCCAACCGCGGGTGTAGAGAAGCTCTGGTGGACAGATGCATATGAACCAAATTATGTTAGCAGTCAGTCATCTGTATACTTTCATTATTAAAGAGGAACTTAGGGTTTGCATGTTTTTTGTTTCGCGTCGTTACAAAGCGCCCACTTTCGCAGCATATTTTGTAGCATCGTTCGAGCTACAAAATGCAAGGGAACATCTTTCTCCATGTCTTAATTGAGTTTCTGGGGCAAACATGATTTATTGTTTGTTATGTGTTCTAGATTCCTAATTACTATCCTAAATTCTAGAACTATATCTATTATCTTAAGTTCTAGAACCCCAGCTATTATCTTAAGTTCTAGAACCCTAACTACTATGTTAAGTTCTAGAAACCTGACTTGTGTCATTAGTTCCATACCCCTGACTACGGCAACGCCTCCAACTGGGTTTCTGTGTGGCATTCTGGCACATTTCCCCTTGTTGGCTCCGCCCGTGCTGGCCACGCCTCTGCCCCCTCCATTATGTTGTCCCATTGGCCCAGCCTGCAGGCTGGAGCAGGTCTGCTGCTGCCATTCGCCAGACTGACCATCTGGGTCTCTTCCCCCCCGTTTCCCCTCTGTCGTTATTCCCATTTATCCAATGCTGCGTTTAATTGATCTCCTCTTTGTCTGTCCATGTGTTTCTTCCTCTCTTTTAATCATTTTCCCTTCTTCCTCCCCGTCTTTCCTCATCCATTTCTCTCTTCTCCTGCACTCTCTTTGTTTGTCTATCAATCACTCTCTTCTTCCTCTCTCCTTTGTCTGTTCATCTTGTTCTTTCTCCTCTAGTCGTAAATATTCTCGAATTGAATTCAGGTTTTTTTGAGACGCTGATATGTATATTAAAACAAAATGTAGTGATAGTCGTGATTTGATTCTTTGCATATTTTATAATTTAAGCAGTGGTTTATTTTGGGTTGGTGGTTTAGTTGTCTCAAATAACTACTGTATGTCTTGACTCACTAAGTGGGCATTTTTCTGTTAACAGATCTAAGTAGCGCCAAGATCTGTCAGCACGTATAGAGACAGGAAGTGCAGTCTATTGGACTGGAAGTGAAATACACCTCAAGTTCAATTTGTCATTCATCCCGCCCCAGTACTCGTAGAGAACAACTGTGACATCATACCTGACCTCATCCCACCTGAGCCCTTTAAACGGTCTCTTTGTACACACACTCAAAAACGGCCCCCTGGCGGGGTTGTTTTGGGGTCAACCCCCGTTGTGATTGGGACGAGGGACAGGAAGAACGAAATAACTCATATGAGCGAGTGCATTAAGTTTTGTAATCCCTATGCAGCCTGGACAGCTCGCCTCAGAAAAAAACGACGGCAATCTCATCTGACATAACGTTATACCCCCCCAGCCATCTTTTAGCTGTTCTGACGAAGTCCAAAAATAGCCTGAGCTAGCGTGCACGCTAACCGGTTCAGCAGGGTGGAGAGGTTTGCCTTGTGTGCCAGGAGATATTTCCACAAGGCTGGGTTTTGCGTTAATGTCTTTTGCAGAACGTCAGGAGCACAGACTCCTCCCCCGTGAGCCCTCCCTCGCGGCCGATGTGTCTGCTCCCGCCCGGCGAGGAAAGACGTCCTGTTCCCGGTGAAAAGCTCTCGCCCCTGAAATAGTTGCCCTCTGTGGGACCACGTGGCGTCATGTTGGGATGGTGTTGTGTTGTGATGTTTGGCCAGGGTTGTCTGTGAACCCAGACCTATATATTTAGACTGGGAGTTCTGTTTCATTCGGCTCACTTAGTGCGACGCAGACTTCACATGGAGTACTGTGGAAGCGTTCGACGTGAGACATTTCGCCCGCTCATTATCAATATCATTTATTCTGCCCAGTCTAAAGTCTATAGACGTCTGCGGTATTTTGGATCAAGTGTACCAGCGGGAAAACGTTCCCACCGATATGCCGTACCCCCCCCCCGAACCCCGAATCCGGTTAGAGATGTTGAGTTAAGGTCTGTCTGATCTCCCTCCATACCCCCCCCCGCTCCCACCACATCGTGACGCCGGTACGCGCAGCTCTACCCAGAGGACGCAGCTTGGTCACGGCCGACAGCGTCGTTCTGTTCCTGTCCAGTGGTACTCCTGTCACAGCCAAACAGATGGGGCCTCTCCTCCTCTGCCACCCCCGTCCCGTGATCGCAGTGTGCCTTTAGCGGCTGCCTTTACGCGCTAATTAACCACGGGAAAAGATCGTTAAAGACCCACGTCGGGTCATCTGTTTGGTTACGTAATAATTCCGGTCCACAAGGTGGCGCGAAACAAAACTGTATTAGGCAGGAGTAGGCTAAAAGTGGTGAATAAATAGTAATATATAAACATGATCTGGGCGGATCTTTAAAGGCCGTTAAGGTGTAGTCGAGCTCCATAGATTATTCAGAGATTCTGGAATAAAGGCTAACGAAACGGAAATAAAGTGGGAACCTCATGCACACGGTGATGAGACTTTGGTTAAGGCTCCGTGTCTGTTTCTGCAGGAAACCACTAGATAATGAAAACCAGTCACAAATTACCTAAACATTTCATAGCAGAGGCACTCGGAATAAAGTATTCTGCTACACATAACTTATCTTTTCTAAGTCAGCTTCACTTATCTTGTTTTGTGTGTTATTTTGCATAGTGCTAATATTATGCCCGTAATATAATTCTTAAAGATGACAGCTGAATGCACTATTATTTTCCCTTTGTATTTACAGTATCTCCACCGGATAATAACGTAAAGGCATGATATTCAATTGATTTATTTAGATTTTTTTCTTTAAAACAACAACACCACAACATTGTTAAAGCGGTGTGTGACTGCGTCTCGTCACTACGAACTCTCCCGCTGAGACAATCTTGCATAAACATTCCGTTTTTTCATAACATCCAGAGGCATCACAGCATCTCATCACGATATAAAAGAACATTACAGCTATAGCAAAGCAACAAAATGAAGAGTGGGGAAAAAAGCGCTCAACACATATAATGCACGTCGAAATAAATGGCCGAATCAACTGAAACGTAGTCCACATTGTATTCCACACTGTCAGCTCCTGTGTCGGCACGTTTTGATCACACAGAGAAAAAATCATTTGGAGAAGTCAAAGTAAAAGTGGCTCTCAGGGGCTTGTTTCCGTTAGACATTAGTGCAGAGAATCGTGTGTATATTAAAGTCACAATCTTATCCCAGCGAGAGCGGATTGACATATGAGTCATCAGGAGGAAATGCTCAACGCAACGAGGCTATAAATAGGATCTAAATGTCATTTTTGGCATTTCTGTTGAACACATCAACTTTTGGACAGAGTAATAAATCATATTCGTATACTGTGTGATTTACACCGGGTGGCATGTCGTTTCGTTACTCCAAAAATGAATCGTGAGGACCGGCGTGGCATTTTTGCGAGAGGCCTCTGCGGCCAGTATGACGGGTGGTTGTTGAAAATAAATTACTCTTCTGTCAGAATCTCCCCGATGCATCCGTACGTACTCTGGAGACGTCAGACGTTCCCCTATAACGATTTCAATTGGCTGAATAGTGGGAGTACACGTCCGCTTTGGACCTATAAAGAGAAGCAGATTGAAATGTGGAAATGTGCCACCTCCATAGTGCACTACCCGTGGCCCCTTAATCCCAATGTAGTCCATACAAGCAGAGCAGTAAGCCACAGTGATGAAAAACACATAGACTAGGGCGCAGAAAGTAGTGCACTAATAAACAACAGGGAAATAGATAAGGACCAGGGTGCCCGAACTACCTGAAGTGACAGTGTAGAACACCCGTCCTGAGAAAACCCTTGTGATGTCATCAACCCCCCCCCCTCACTTAGTCAACGGGCCCGTGGGATGCTAAAGTGAAACGCCCGTCGATTGGGGCACAGCCAAAAGTCATATAGTGAGGTCACCCACCCTCCATACAAAAAAAGGACCCCTCTGGGTAATATAAAACTCTCCAAATATTTGTTAGGGTCCAAGTGCGGGACCCTGAGGTACCCCGCACACACCTGGGGTCGATGTTTGCTGTTGCTATGACAGACGAGCGTTGATGCCCACATCCTTTTGTAACTAACGCTGGGGAAGCACCCGGGTCACATCGTCTTCACAAACAAACGGTACAGAAATGTAAGAAAATACCGTTGGGAGAAAGCGATATAAAGCACATTAAATTATAAAAAACTTTTTTTACACACTTTCCAAATTCCTTTACGGTGTGTGCCGTACTGACTGCTCTTCAGTCCCTATTGTCCTCAGGTTGATGAGAGGTCAAAGGTTGACACAGATTTCTTTAAAATAGTCTTGCTAAACAGGAACAATGGGTTTGAAAATGGTTGTGGCCAGGTTGGGCAAACAAAACGTATCCAAAACACTATGATGATACTGATTTAAATACAACCATTACCAATGAAACAAACATTTTTGCATTTACAAGTCCTCATTTTAGAACGGCTTATCCACAGGAGCCAAAGGGGGGAGGTCGAGCTGAGGAGGGGGCGAATAAATAGTACCTGTCTCTGCCTGACATCACCAGTAGGGTGTTGACTGTGTTTGTCAGGCTTTTGAAGCCATCTCCATGGTTTCCTCCTCCTCCTTTTGATCTTCATAAGCTCCTCCTCCTTTTGATCTTCATAAGCTCCTCCTCCTTTTGATCTTCATAAGCTCCTCCTCCTTTTGATCTTAATACGCTCCTCCTCCTTTTGATCTTAATACGCTCCTTCTTCTTTGTTCTTTGTATGCTCCTCCTCCTTTTTTTCCCCAAACATAAACTATTTTCCCTTTACAATGTGCTACATCTCAAACAAGGAGAACTTCCTCATCTTCACTTCAACTGGATGTTCAAAGGTCAAGTACAGGGGGGAATTTAAGGTCTCAGACATGATAGATGAGCACAGCGGAGTCCCTCCGCCATCTGGGTTGATTGCTTTGATTCGCTCTGCTCCGCATCCGACGTCCAATCACGTCAGCCGGGCACGGCGGTACTACATGCTGGCACCAATGGAGGCCAACCTCACTGACCTCCAGACAATGACACCAGTTCTACTGACCCGGGACCTGACGGGACAGTTGCCACACCGCTGAAGAGCAACCCTGGGATATCCTGGATTTGTTTAAGCTCTGTGATTCCGGCTTGCGAGCTCCTATTGGTCAAAGGAGGGATGTTGAAGCTAAATTCTATGGTAGAGAAGATCGCCACTTTTTTGTCTCGCAGCGAAGCCTTAGAGGAAGATGATCTGTGAAAGTGAAATCTCTGGGTCGATCACTATTCTTTATTCTACTCTACTTAAATCAGGTAAAATAGTGCCTGTATTCTTCATTAGGTGCATCTCCCTGAGAGGAAACTCTGCATCCATGACGTCTCTTACACGGTGTGAAGGAAAAAAGCTCTATTCCCCTTTCCCGTAAATGTTTCTATAAAAAATTGTCTCTATCATGTTGTCAAACCCCCCATACCCACACCCCCCGCACCCCAGTTTTTTCCCGATTCTCTATTTTAACAATTTTTTACACAATCGGAGTTGTGAACTACACTTCAGGAACATTAAGGGTCCGTCCGACGGCACAGAGACCCAGGACTTAACAAACGACACATTCTGGGCGTAAGTCCATCCGTCCACAGGCTCCTTGGCTGGACTAAGGAGTTTGTGAGAAGGTCCAGGACGGAACAGAACGGACGCAGAAGGGCACAGTGTGCGGTGGTGTGTAGGAGTGCTTGAGCGGGGGCAGAGTTATTTAGCGACCCACTCATGTGTGCTTGGATCCGGGCCCCTCGTTCGCTGAGCGGCGCTCGTCTCCTGGGGCTTGTTTAATGGACCGGCGATGCCTTTTGGACTCAGTTTGGCCCCGCTGTCATATCCCAAAGAGCCGCAGGCACGTCTCACTTCTCTCGTTTTGACCGACCCGGAAGACCAGCGGCGTCGACCGTAATCGATTATAGAACTGAACCGTGTTCTGATGTAGCGTCTGTACCGGCGACACGGCTCGCCTAGCCTTAGACTACGCCACGCAGGGCGTTGGCATCCGAAGCAAAGAGTCCTGTGTGCCTTTATTTATTAAGCCAAACCTTGATGCAGCATGTAGGGCTTTTGCTTGTGTTAAGCTGAACAAACACGGCCATCAGAACGGAGAGCGGTGGGACAAGGAGCCAAATAGTTCGGTTGGATTTCAGTGGAACAACGTTTTTCCTATTGAACCCGTCACTTTATTTAGTTCGTCATCACCAACGACTGTTGCCCCGGCAGGCTTTAGTTGATTTTGGGATGTTGGTTGATCAACTTCCACAGAGAGACGATCGCATCCAGATAATTCACGCATATTTTTTCCCCGAAGACTCTCTTTAGAAAGAGGATGCTATTCCAAAAGGCTTCTAACGGAGGCTAGTCGTGGATTAATAACTGCTAAAAATTTTACCCTGTTTCCATGGAAACCCCTTATTTACATGTCTTTGTTTTTTTCATGTATGGGACCAGACTTCATTTACAAATAGGGGAAGTTAAAAGTCTGTCTGAAAAAACATGTTCTCTTCAAAATAACACTGTGGTTGTACAAAGTTTCTTTTTTTTCAAAGTTCATCTTTTAAAAATGTGTCTCAGTCTCAGAAGTAGCACCTGCTTGTACATATATGCACTTCTTAATGCTTCTGTATCGTGGATCCGTGGTCTCTCGAATTTCAATCTGGGGAACGTAAAGAGAAGAGAACAGTAAGACAGCACTCGGCAGAGTGAGGGAACACTTAGTTGGTAGAAAAAGTTGCAGGGAAGAATTTCTGCTAAAATAAGGGAAATTACACAATGTTCACATTCTGAATTTCAGATATTTCATGCTGTTTTTTTCCCCATTTGGCCTCAAATCAAATGATTTAATCTCATCCAGAGGCAACAGCATTTTCTGGTGGATGGTGGGAGATAGCAGCTGAAGGTGAACAAAACTTGACTTCCTGATAATTGCATGGGTGTGGAATACCCCCCAGCACAAAAAAATAAACTAATAGCAAAATATGTCATAGTCTTTAAAGGTCAGAGCTGTGTACATTTTCTCTGGCATTTCAGACCAAATTCCTAAAAAATATTAATCGTTTTGAGTTGAAACGGAAACATGAATGCAACTTTTCGTTACGTTTGTTATTCATACGAGTATATACACTGAATTTGGAATGTATCCACGCCCCTTTGATTTTCCACATTTTGTTTCTTCACAGACTTGTCATATTCTATCTTGTCATTAATCTATACACAATTCTCTAGAATGACCAAATGAAAACTGTTTTATTATATGTTTTGGCAATTTCTTCTAAAATGTCAAATATCAAATTTACATTGGTATTCAGACGCTTTGCTGTGGCACTCAGAATTATGCTCAGGCATATCTGGGGGACACAAAGCACGAGGATGAAGACATATGGTCTAATGAGACGAAAAACGAACTATTAGACATAAATGCCAAGCACTACATCTGTCAGAAAAAAGGTTATGCTCATCAACGTGGTGGTGGAAGCATCAAGCTATGAGGATGCTTTTCAGCGACAGGGACTGGGAGACTCGTCAGGATTGAGGGCAAAATACAAATAGGTTCCTGAAGAAGACCAGCTGCAGAGAACACAGGACCTGACACCAGGGCACCAATGTACCCACGACATACAGTACCAATGAAGGGCTATTTGACAAAGAAGGATGGTGACAGTGTCGTATCAGAGGACCACCACAATCCCTCGAACCCCGACTCAGTTGACGTGGTTTGGGATAAGTTGGACAACAGAGTGAAGAGAAAGTTGCCAACAAGTGCTTGGCATATGTCGGAACTCCTTTGACGCTGTGGAAAAAGCATTCCAGGTGACTACCTCATGAAACTGCTTGATAGAATGCTAAGAGTGTGCAACGCGGTCATCGAGGGTTTCAAGACTTGTTGTGTTACGTAATTCCACAGGTGTTAGTTCACAGTTTTCATGAGTTCATTATTATTATACCATGTGGATCAAAGTACAAATAAAGACATTTGCATGAATGAGTAGGTACAGTATGTCCAAACTTTTTTGACTAATACTTTATCCTCAGAAGATACTGCCCAAATCCAGATGCAAGAAGCTGATAGAAGCAAACCCAAGGTATGTAAAAACTCTGGGGTTATGGGGTTAAGGGGATATCATTTCAACGAATTAGCACAAATAACAAAGAAAAAACTTCTGTAGATTTGTACAAAATTATTAAGTTAAATTTAGTCTCTAACAGAACAACATGTGGAAAAAGAAAGGAGGTCGGAATACATTCTAAGGGCCCTGTAACATGACCTGATGTGCATCTGAATCTCATCTGCTATGTTTTATGCTAGTGCATTTCTCACCAAGTCAATAAAACCATTTTGGCCTCAACACAATTTGCACAACTGTAATTTCCGTATATCATCTTAAGCGACGGGTACGAAGTCTCAGCTTGGTATTCCAAAACCGGCTCACGTTAGTTTGCTCGAACCTAAAATGTCCTGTTTATACACGTACTTTTCCGGTTTTAGGCTCAGCTTGCCTGACGATGATATTAGCTGTAAGACAATGACGACTCATCTTCCATGTAAACCAATTGAATGAAAATGAGATTATGCCAAAAGGGAATCAATCACGACCCCGGGGGCCTGAGAGTGACTCGGTGGAGAGGAGGGAGTAGAAATTGGATTACAGCGTTACTAATCTGTTTAGGAGCCCCCACTCTCTAACTCCACTGTCCGAACAGGTGGCACCTTCGGACGGATCGGGACGGCTGTGTTGCAGGGAGGAATTCAGTCAACCCATTTCTCCCCCGGCGCCGGAAACATACGTGAGAGTGCCGAGACCCGATCTGGGGCACGAGATCCAAACCCGGCCCCCATACCCCCGGCCAAACCCTCTCACCTCACCTTAAGCCCGGGGTGTTTACAGAGCGTTTGGGCTGTTTCCCCAGACACCTGTTCTCTCACTGCTTTACAGGGGACTGCGAAGGGCAGTCCTAAAACAAACTTTCCGAGGTCATTAATTATGAAGGTTCTCGGGCAGGTCGGACATTTAGTTTTCTGAGTTGGTGTCCAACTTGTGCTCTGGGCAAGGCTATGTGTGGTGATTAATTACTTCACTGCCGATAAATTGCTGATTCGCTGAGAAACGCGTCTGCCGGTCTGAGCAGTTTGCTGAGAATTCCTAGAGGACACTGTCGAGATGTCTGACGCTGTCATTAATTATCCAAAATGAGTCTTGTTTTAGAGTCGCTAACTCAGGAATAGGCCTTTAAATACAGGAGCATCATGTACAGTATCCGTACTCGGAGAGGTCTTGGTAAAAAAAAAACAGGGAAGATCAAAACATCAGGGAAAGCCAACAAACAGGGGTTCCAGGTACATGCCAGGTTTTAGTCACGTGCACATCGGTCGATTGACAGGTCGTACGGCCTATCATGCAGTTGAATTAGGGAAGCTGAATGTTCTCACGCCGTCCATCCTGAGTGCGGAGCCGAGGTGGAGATGCTGGAGAGAACGAGCGTAGCATTAGCACTGTGCATCACCATGACAACAATAGGTACTGCTAGTGTCTAGCTAACCCAATTACTTATGCCGCCTAACAAGCATTTATAACACTAAATATAAATGCAAACAAGGCACACACACACACAGATATTTACTGATAATGGATATATATATCTATATTTAATATATATATATATATATACGGTCAACTTACCAACAACCAATTTACACAATGAAACAGAAATGGTCATAACTTGGATCTAATTAGCTGATTCACTGAACAAAACGACCCCACCATTATGTGTTCACGATAAATATAGATTCTTTGGGCAGGCTTGATTTAAAAGTAAGTGGGTTAGTCTAAACGTCATCCATATTCAAATATTCAATGATTTTTTTACTGCAAAACAAAACAACATTTTTCACAGGCCTGGTGTTGGGTCTGGTGTGAGGCCCGCTGTTTCAGGGGCCTGGTGTAACATGGCCTGGTGTTGGGTCTGGTGTGAGGCCCGCTGTTTCAGGGGCCTGGTGTAACATGGCCTGGTGTTGGGTCTGGTGTGAGGCCCGCTGTTTCAGGGGCCTGGTGTAACATGGCCTGGTGTTGGGTCTGGTGTGAGGCCCGCTGTTTCAGGGGCCTGGTGTTGGGTCTGGTGTGAGGCCCGCTGTTTCAGGGGCCTGGTGTAACATGGCCTGGTGTTGGGTCTGGTGTGAGGCCCGCTGTTTCAGGGGCCTGGTGTAACATGGCCTGGTGTTGGGTCTGGTGTGAGGCCCGCTGTTTCAGGGGCCTGGTGTAACATGGCCTGGTGTTGGGTCTGGTGTGAGGCCCGCTGTTTCAGGGGCCTGGTGTAACATGGCCTGGTGTTGGGTCTGGTGTGAGGCCCGCTGTTTCAGGGGCCTGGTGTAACATGGCCTGGTGTTGGGTCTGGTGTGAGGCCCGCTGTTTCAGGGGCCTGGTGTAACATGGCCTGGTGTTGGGTCTGGTGTGAGGCCCGCTGTTTCAGGGGCCTGGTGTAACATGGCCTGGTGTTGGGTCTGGTGTGAGGCCCGCTGTTTCAGGGGCCTGGTGTAACATGGCCTGGTGTTGGGTCTGGTGTGAGGCACGTGTTGGGTCATGTCATATTTGTGTTTCATACAGGTTATTTTTCTCTCGCAATATCTATTTCTCCTTCCCTCTGCCCCCCTCCCTCCGACTCTCTACTCTTTATCCACCCCCTCTCCATCCATCCTGCCCTCCCCTTTCCCTCCGTTTCCCTTCATCTCCATCTCACACCCCAATCCTCTGTAGACCTAAGCCTGAGCAGCCCCCCCCACTGGGCCAGGGTTCTGCAGACAGGCTCGTTGATGGGCGTCTCTCAACAACGACGTCTCCTCTCCACTAGTGTCATTCCTTGTTCCTGTCTGATTTGGCTTATTTCATACAGCATGTTACCACCTCTTGTTTCCCACCACCCTCTGATCCCTTCGGAGGACTATGAGCCCACTCACATCACTGAGGAATATCACCTAACCAGCTCCGCACGTGTGAGCAAACTCATCTCCTCACGATCACCTCATGTGGACGAGCAGATAGGCTGAGGAGGTCCGACATTAGACACAACACCAGTTTGTGTTAGCTGGGGCACTAACACACACACACACACAGGCTGGCTAACCCACCTGGACAGCAGAGGTCACCGTATACACACACACACACACACACAGACACACGTGGCGTCACACGAGCACTAAGCACAGATGCCTGACCACACAACAGCACAGAGCATGAGACACAACAGTGGCGGTTGAACTTACCCTGGACACAGTAAAATCTGTGAAGATAGAAGGAGAAATGGTTTGAGTCAACCTTCTTCTGTAGGTTTCTCGTGAACATAGGAAAATGGGGTTGATGGTTTGACCACATTCTACCACAGCGACAGCTGGCTGACACGGTCCAGTTTTTCCCGCTTGCTTCTGCTCACCCTTCCGAATCAGAATCAGTCCCTGAGAGGGTGAAAACCAGACGGCCACCCAGGACGGAATCTGCCTACTCCTGGCCTATCCAATTGTATCTAAACACAAGTACTGCTAAATAGAATGGGCGAAACAATTGGTTGCCCATTGGTTGATCACCTGCCCATTGGTTGCCTAGCAACTCGTTTAATGAGGGAGGGAGATTGGTTCTTTCCATCCTCAGTTTTGGTGCTGAGGTGGGGCAGCCCGATGTTGGACACGCCTTGTGCCAATTATGATGTCATAAATTTAGGGAGGGGCTTACCGGGCTTACCGGAGCTGGAGCAAAAATACACTTTTCCACTAAAACGAGAGGAAACTAAGAAGAAAACTAATTATGAATCAAATATTTCAAAATGTCTTTAATAACTGTGACATGGTAACGATCTTATTATAGTTCTTAGCATAGAAACGAGCATAAATTAGCATAGAAACTGTCCCTTATGGATACCCCTTAACATAATTTAAAATAGCGAATGGTATCACAGAGCTCCAACATGTTTATTAGCCTGTCCTAGAGTCCTCACGTAGGCTGCGGGCAAAACAGCACATTTCTTTTTCATCGTACAGATCTACAAATGCACCACCCCAGAGTCAAATAAACTCTCTTAATGTGATAATAGCGGTTGATGTTTCAGCGTACAGCTCAGTGAATCCCCTTATATCGCAGGAAATGCTAACTGTTTCCCTGTTGCCTGGGGACCGGGGCTTGAATCCCTGTCTCCGCTCGTCTTCATCAATCACCTCCGTGTCTCCACTTCATCACCTGTCTCACTCCTACTGTAATGGAAGCCTGGCCTGAGAGTGACGTCCCATCCACCCAATCACCAACGCCTTTCCGAGTTTCATACTCTCCCAACCAAGCATGTCTTAATAAACATGTCTGGCGTTAGTTAATCTTATACGTTAACATGTGTGTCCCAAGGCTTAACGGTAGCTGTTCTGGACAGGGCTGGTGACGAATTTAGGGTATATTTAACCCTGTCAACCCTGTTGAGATGGGTGAGGGATTGATGTTATGATAATGGATAGAGTGAGAATGGTCGGTGGAATATCGGAAGATGTGCGAGAGTGAGAGGGAAGACTGGTGGTGTGAGGGAGGGAGGGAGGGGGCAGAAAGGGAGGGAGAAATGCGGGTGGGGGTGAGGGGGGCACAGCTGCAGAGTGGTGAGTCGCTGGGGAAACCGAGCAACCAGAGCCTTATCCTGCTGGAATCTGACACGTAACCATGGAAACCCACTCAATAGAATCCGAGAGCAACGAGGGAATTGGGGGGGGTGTTTAAAAAAGGAAAAGAAAAGTATTTTCTCAACGCTCCCTCTCTTCATATGCCTCTGAACACGCCGCAACATCCCTCATCACGACGCTAACGATATTCATGGTAAATCGCTCAGATAAATAGACAGCGGTGTCGTCTCGTAACTCAACCCATCAGCCCATCAGCGAGGCACGTAGGAATGTCACAGGCTGCGACGCCGCGACGGGGTGAAAGTGGATGGATGATTGAGAACCCGGATGATGTAATGCGCCCAACACCACAATATATTTCATGGAAACTGAAATGCAAGATCCATAATTTATGAGCACGTGTATAGTGAGGCGTGGAACATTTACATCACACCTCTAGCCTCATCCACAACCCAGCGGCCACAGTTTATTGCATTGGAACAGCTAGGCAAAGGTTTATTTTACCATTCTGGCGGATGAGATGTGCTATTGGGGAGCTGTTGCATTTGTGGCATTTGCCCAGTTGTTAGCCTAGCCCAGTTTTTAGCCTATCGTAGTTGTTCGCCTAGCCCAGTTTTTAGCCTATCGTAGTTGTTAGCCTAGCCCAGTTTTTAGCCTATCATAGTTGTTAGCCTAGCCCAGTTTTAGCCTATCGTAGTTGTTAGCCTAGCCCAGTTTTTAGCCTATAGTAGTTGTTAGCCTAGCCCAGTTTTTAGCCTATCGTAGTTGTTAGCCAAGCCCAGTTTTTAGCCTATTGTAGTTGTTAGCCTAGCCCAGTTTTAGCCTATTGTAGTTGTTAGCCTAGCCCAGTTTTTAGCCTATCGTAGTTGTTAGCCTAGCCCAGTTTTTAGCCTATTGTAGTTGTAAACCTAGCCCAGTTTTTAGCCTATCGTAGTTGTAAACCTAGCCCAGTTTTTAGCCTATCATAGTTGTTAGCCTAGTCCAGTTTTTTAGCCTAGTCCAGTTTTTAGCCTATCGTAGTTGTTAGCCTAGCCCAGTTTTTAGCCTATCGTAGTTGTTAGCCAAGGCCAGTTTTAGCCTATCGTAGTTTTTAGCCTAGCCCAGTTTTTAGCCTAGTCCAGTTTTTAGCCTATCGTAGTTGTTAGCCTAGCCCAGTTTTTAGCCTATCGTAGTTGTTAGCCTAGCCCAGTTTTTAGCCTATCGTAGTTGTTAGCCTAGCCCAGTTTTTAGCCTATCGTAGTTGTTAGCCTAGCCCAGTTTTTAGCCTATCGTAGTTGTTAGCCTAGCCCAGTTTTTAGCCTATCGTAGTTGTTAGCCTAGCCCAGTTTTTAGCCTATCGTAGTTGTTAGCCTAGCCCAGTTTTTAGCCTATCGTAGTTGTTAGCCTAGCCCAGTTTTTAGCCTATCGTAGTTGTTAGCCTAGCCCAGTTTTTTGTCTTGTTAGCCTCCCAGTTTTTAGCCTTGTAAACCTAGCCCAGTTTTTAGCCTATCGTAGTTGTTAGCCTAGCCCAGTTTTTAGCCTATCGTAGTTGTTAGCCTAGCCCAGTTTTTAGCCTATCGTAGTTGTTAGCCTAGCCCAGTTTTTAGCCTATCGTAGTTGTTAGCCTAGCCCAGTTTTTAGCCTATCATAGTTGTGAGCCTAGCCCAGTTGTTAGCCCAGTATTATTAGCAACTCACCTTTCTGTTCCGCTTTGAGCTGCACCTCCAGCTGGAAGTCATTCTGCCTGTTGCCCAGCACGAAGGCCAAAAAGGACAGGATGAGTGCGTCCATGATGCCCACGATGGCCAGCATGTAGGCCCAGCGCACCGAGCAGTTCCCCAGTGTGTACTTCCCAGTCTTCTCTCCGCACATGTCCAGCACCACCTCTGCATCCCAGCCGTCCGGGAAAATCATACAGCCCAGGATGAGACACACGGCTGCGGAGAGTTTAGGAGGGAGAGAGAGGAGGAGTGGGAGAGAGACGACAGGGGTAGATGAGCACACTACCACCCACACAAGCACATTACCAAACAACTACAACACCACCCCACAAAACCCCCACTACCAAAAAACTACACTACTACCTCACACTACCACACCACCATGGCATGGCTCAGCAACAGTGTTACTAGGGCTCATGGGGCAGGTGGGGCATGTGGGGCACGGTAGGAAAGGTTGATGGGAAATAATGCCTTGACAATGAGGAAACGGTAGAGAAGCCAAAAAAGTGAAAGGAACACGGGATAAACTAAACTGAAGACAGTACATCATGTCTTCATTCCACAACGCATCGTAAGTCAAACCTCATTGACAACGCGAGCATCCCTCTGTGTCTGGTTCATGCACTAACCCAGTGCTGAGCCAGAGAACGAGGGAGTTTGGAGCGAGAGAGGGAGAGAAAACAGTAATAAAGGAAACAGCAGGAAAAGGAGAAAAGCAATTTGTGCTGACAATCAGGTTTGGCGAAAGCCCAGAGGAGCAAGAGGAGAACGCGCAGGCTGCAGATGAGCTGAGTGGAGAGAGAACCTGGCTGAAGGTGTCGACCGCCGTCTGTTTAATCGTCCTCCGCTCCAGGCAGGGTCAATATATCTGGATTCCTGCAGTCAGAGGGATCTGCTTGTTTCTGGATCAGTTCATTAACACTGTATCAGGTGCTTTTTTCGTGTAGCTTGCGATAAAATACCCTCTCTGAGGGGCTGACCTGCTGATTCAAGCCAAAGGTTGCGTCATGTCGCGTCCAAGTATACAATTGGACACCGCCTCCGTTCCAGTGGCCAATCGAGAGGGCGTGTCAGAACAGTGAGCGCATGGAATTTGTTAAATCTCTTTGGCCACGCCCACCAGCGGTTGGTTTGGAGTTGAACGAAGGATGCTTATGAAGACAGCTATCTCATACATAATGATTTCGATTGTGAATTTATCATTGAGTTCTGGAATTATTCCTCCAGAATTAAAAACAGCTGCCATTACACCAGTCCCTAAGAAGCCTGGCTGTGATGATTCTGATTTGTCCAATTACAGGCCAATTTCTAACCTTCCATTCTTGGCTAAAGTTCTGGAGCGTACTGTGGGTTTTCAGTTAAATCATTACCTATCGATAAATATTCTTTTTGAACCTTTTCAATCTGGGTTCAGAAAAGGCCATAGTACTGAGACTGCTCTACTGAGGGTTGTAAACGACCTACTTACTGTGGCAGATTCAGGTGCATGCAGTATTTTGGTCTTATTAGACCTCAGTGCTGCTTTTGACACTGTATGCCACTCTCTATTGCTAGATAGGCTGGAAAATTGGCTGGGTATCTCTGGAGCAGTACTCAGTTGGTTTCGGTCCTATTTAACGAATCATGCCCAGTTTGTAAGCTTGGGTAATTACAAATCTGACACCGTGCCTGTTAAACAGGGAGTTCCTCAAGCTTCAGTGTTGGGACTAATTTTATTTAACATCTACATGCTTCCACTTGGGTAGATCATCAGGAAACATGGTCTTGGGTATCACTGCTATGCGGATGATACACAGATTTACATCACCACTAGTCCTGATGTTCATTGCTCATTAATAGCTCTGCGTAGTTGTCTAGCGGAGATCAGTTTATGGATGCAGAATAACTTCCTCAAGCTGAACGGCTCCAAAACTGAATTGATGCAGATTGGTACGGTGGCGGCTACTCGTAAAGCCGAGCAGATTAGTTTGATTGTTGACTCCAGCATTGTAATTCCAACTTTACAGATGAGGAATCTCGGTGTCATTTTTGATCCACAGCTAACTTTTAAAGCACATATACAAAAAACATCTCTAAAACGTCTTTTTACCATCTGAGAAACGTTGCTCGACTTAGACCTTTTCTGTCTTTTGCAGACACAGAAAGGCTTATACATGCCTTTATTACAACTAGGCTAGATTATTGTAATGCCTTGTTCTCTGGCCTTCCAGCTAAATCTCTGAGTAGGCTACAGTACATTCTAAATTCTGCTGCCCGTGTGCTCACTCGTACCTCTAAATCTACCGTGTGCTCACTCATACCTCTAAATCTACCGTGTGCTCACTCATACCTCTAAATCTCTGAGTAGGCTACAGTACATTCTAAATGCTGCTGCCTGTGTGCTCACTCGTACCTCTCCTCGTGAGCACATCACACCGGGGCTTTCACAGTTGCACTGGCTTCCCATAAAAGCGAGAATTGATTTCTAAATTCTTATACTAACATACAAGGCGCTACATGCGACTGCACCTGAGTACCTATGTGATCTCATTAGCCCTCATACTCCATCACGTTCTCTCCGTTCTTCTAATTCTCTTTTACTACATCAGCCCTCATGTAAACTTAAGACCATGGGGGAAAGAGCCTTTTCATAAAAAGCCCCCAAGCTATGGAATGTGCTTCCTCCTACCATCAGAAATGCACCAACACGGGAACACTTTAAAAAGCTGATTAAGACACATTTATTTAAGGCTGTTTTTCTCTAATTGTTGTATTGCCCTTGTTGCTGTTGTTGTTGTTTTTTCTTTTTTTTCTTTTTGTTTATTTTACTGTAGCACTTTGCGTTTAAGAAAAGCGCATTATAAATAAAATGTATTATTATTATTATTAATGTGATATATGGTGTTAGTATGTTTGTTTTGCTGGTCAAGCCTGTGTTAAGGTGAAGAGCAAGTAGTATAATAATATAAGTATCAGGGTTCTTTCTGGCCAACAACAGCGTTGCCTACCCAAGGTAGGATAACAATCAGCTACAAGTGGATCTTACAGCAAGACAGCAATGCTAAGACCATCATGGAGTCCAGAGAGAAGAGGTCAAGGGTCGTCCAGTAGTTTAACAATTCTGGCCGTGGTGCGCTCATTATTGTCTTGTCCAATGAAGGCCAACTTTCCTTTTCCATAAAGTATTAAAATGGATGGTAAATCAATAAAAAATATGTAATTTATCTCATTACCTGTGTTGTTAATTTTTGTGCTTTTCTACTAAGAATGCCCACCATTTAGGAGGTGATTTTACGGTGAAATCAAGATTTAAATTTCAAACTGATGAGATCATGTCAGGGAAAATTGTCAGTTAGTCACATACTAAAGCTCGGTAGTGAGTTTGTATTGGCAATGAAAAAGTGGAGAGAAAAACTGAGAAGTCAGAACAATAACGAAGTGATGCAACCTCAAAGCAGTCGGACGAAGAGGATGGAAAAAAAAGAAAATCACAGAAAAAATTAAACAGAGGCAGCTAAAGAGAAAAAGATAGATCATAAAAAATGTCAAGTAATTTAGAGATTCTAATAATTTACAAAAAATGTATGTAGTAATTCTATAAATAAATCATATTTATCGATACTATCTTCCCAACCTTATCTACCGGCTTGGTAATTTATTCATAACTTGGTGATTTATTCATAACTACATCCTGTGGCCATCTGTCCACTGTCTGGGGTTCACAACCACTCATCCATCATATCACAGAGGGACTCAGGTCCTTGTCCACATGGCTCTCTACTACACACACACACACACACACACACACGTGCATGTACAGGCATGCGTGCTCAAACACACCAAGCTCAAATTAAATTGTCTTCTAGGAATTTTATAGCATTGCAGTATAACTCAGGGCATTAACGAGTTAGCTCGTCACACACTAGACACGCGGAGCTGACACTAATATGCCATTGGTGCTCTACGTGATACCAAAACCCTAACCCAGGACCTGCTGGTAATGTCTTGGTGCCAGATACCACAGGACACCTTCAGAGGTCTGGTTTATTCCATGCCTATAGGTTCTTGCTGCACGCTGAAGGCCAACCGCATTTTAGACATATTGGTCATAATGCTTTCTTGTGTCCTTTATTTGTAATGTTTTTTTGTATTATGAAATGGGTCTCATCGATATGGAACATTCGGAGTTTATTTTAATATTTTATACGAGACTGTAGGGCTCACATACTTTCATACATACTGTATGTGTCCTCCAAAGCAGATGAAATGTAGTCCTTTTCACATCGCTTGCTCAGCCAGTAAGTAAGTGAGGTGACGACCTCATGTTTCCACCCCGCATTTCCCGGTTTCTATTTCCCCCCGGAACACATCCCCGGACTCATCATTGTCCCGGATTCATTATTGTCCTGTCGGTTAGCATTAACCAGGTCGCCATTAGTTAACCATTATATGTACTAACGTTGCTCCTCTGCCTTCCTTGTCTTGCGGGTCGTTATTGAATGTCGAGTTGGTCCATGGTTGGTGAGTTAGTAAATGGTAAATACTGCGCTTTTTTTTCTCCAAAGCGCTTTACAGATCCTGCCTCGCATCCACCCATTAATACACTGACGATCGCGTCTACCATGCAAGGCGACTGCAGGCCCGTCAGAAGCAGCTGGTGTTAGGTGTCTTGCTCATGGACACCTCGACAATTTCCCAGGAGGAACCGGGGATCGAACCACCAACCTTCCGATTGACAACCGACTCAACCCACTGAGCCACTGCCGCCCCATTGTTAGCCAATAGAGCTGTTTGTGTGATACCTGCCTCTGCTTGATTCCTGTCCTCACCACGATGAGTCTGTGACACTTCCAACATCCATGCATGGCAATAGGAAAGCCTTTATGGCCTTTTGCTTCAACTGGGCTCACAGAAGCCAAAACGAATTGCCTCGGAAGATTGTGTCATTAAATCTGCGGATAGCTTGAAACAGTGTTCCTAGATCAGGACACAATGCGCAAACGAGTGTGTGAGATAATTACCACGCAGGCCTCCCAGCTCAGCTGAGACATAGGTGCTTTAATCAAGAATGTTTCTCCTCTCATTTTCCCTGTGGGTCTTTTTCATGGACTTCAGCAAGATGCAAGACAGGCCATTGTGTTATAACATCGTTAAGGACTGAGTGTTTGTGTGTGTGTGTGTGTGTGCCTGCGTGTGTGTGTGCCTGTGTGTGTGCGTGTGTGCCTGTGTGTGTGCCTGCATGTGTGTGTGTGTGTGTGTGTGTGTGTGCCTGTGTGTGCCTGCGTATATGTGTGTTCCTGTGTGTGTGTGTGTGTGTGTGTGTGTGTGCCTGCGTGTGTGTGTGCCTGTGTGTGTGTGCCTGTGTGTGCTTGCCAGTGTGTGTGCCTGCATGTGTGTGTGCCTGTGTGTGCCTGTGTGTGTGTGTGTGTGTGTGCCTGTGTGTGTGTGTGCCTGTGTGTGGGTGTGTGCATGTTGGGCATGTGTGCCTGTGTGTGTGTGCATCTGTGTGTATGTGTGTGTGTGTGTGTGTGTGTGTGTATGTGTGTGTGTGTCGGGTGCAGCAGGGAATCAACCAAACGGATAAAATTGTGAAGAGGAACAGGGATATCCTGGATGAAGGATGGAGGGTAGGATGAAGGACAGACAGCGAGAGGCGTGAGGAATCACAACACGACATGAAAGGATATGTTGAAGAAAGAACAGGTAGAGGAAAATTACAAGGGGAGAAGGCAAAGGACAAATATAAATATTCAAGAAAAGGTGTATTTGTCTCGAGGGCTGCACGTGACACGCGGTCAACGAGATGTTTGTTTCTCTCGTATGTTCCCTTGCCTTTGTTCACAGACTATAACTGTGTGTGAAGGATCAGCTCATCGCCATTGTAGGAGTTGACCAATCGATATCTAGTGCTGTGTAATTGCCCAGAATTTCTATCTCATTTGTGTTTTCCAATTGCAAACATGAATTGGTCAAACCCGAAGTGCTATTGTCTCTCCACACAGGCATACGTGTATGTGGACCAAACTTTAGACCGAATAACAGAACTGTTTTTCATTGCTTTCACACAAAATGCGTTATACATATCTCCGAGCTGGGGCCTTCCCTCTTCTCTAGTCTCTGTGGTGGAGCTCTGAGCTGGGGTCTTCCCTCTACATTATAGGCTCTGTTGTGGAGCTCTGAGCTGGGGCCTTCCATTTACTCTAGTCTCTGTGGTGGAGCTCTGAGCTGGGACCTTCCCTCTACTCTAGTCTCTGTGGTGGAGCTCTGAGCTGGGGCCTTCCCTCTACTCTAGTCTCTGTGGTGGAGCTCTGAGCTAGGGCCTTCCCTCTACTCTAGTCTCTGTGGTGGAGCTCTGAGCTGAGGCCTTCCCTCTACTCTAGTCTCTGTGGTGGAGCTCTGAGCTGGGGCCTTCCCTCTACTCTAGTCTCTGTGGTGGAGCTCTGAGCTGGGGCCTTCCCTCTACTCTAGTCTCTGTGGTGGAGCTCTGAGCTGGGGCCTTCCCTCTACTCTAGTCTCTGTGGTAAAGCTCTGAGCTACGGCCTTCCCTCTACATTATAGGCTCTGTTGTGGAGCTCTGAGCTGGGGCCTTCCCTCTACTCTAGTCTCTGTGGTAAAGCTCTGAGCTGGGGCCTTCCCTCTACTCTAGTCTCTGTGGTAAAGCGCTGAGCTCAGGCCTTCCCTCTACTCTAGTCTCTGTGGTAAAGCTCTGAGCTAGGGCCTTCCCTCTACTCTAGTCTCTGTGGTGGAGCTCTGAGCTGGGACCTTCCATCTACTCTAGTCTCTGTGGTGGAGCTCTGAGCTGGGGCCTTCCCTCTACTATAGTCTCTGTTGTGGAGCTCTGAGCTGGGGCCTTCCCTCTACTCTAGTCTCTGTGGTAAAGCTCTGAGCTGGGGCCTTCCCTCTACTCTAGTCTCTGTGGTGGAGCTCTGAGCTGGGGCATTTTAGTTTGCAATCTGATTGAGGTTAAGAATTGTTATATAAACAACTGAAATTAATCCGAATGTTGTTGTGATAATGTGTAATGTAGAACGCCAAAACGGGGGGTAAATTTAACAACTGAGTATTTCTCGAACTGTAATGAGCCAGTCTTATCTTCCCTGGTATGTTTCCCTGGCTGTTCTTACCAACACTTCGCATCTCAGCTCTGCCCTATTTCTCCCACATTTATTTTTTCCAGTTAAAATGTCTAGTGTTTTTCTATAAATAACCTGGGGAAAAAATGTCCGCTCCCAACAACATTTCGTCATTGAAAACCCACTAACGCCACCTCGCCCGTGAGAGGTCTGACGACACCACACACTCTCAAATCACACACACACACACACAGGTTCTCTCCACCTCTCAAAGTTGTTTTCCTGCAGGGAATCGTTGCTTTTTGAGCCTAATTGGCCTACATTTAATTTCAAGATCACTCACTTTTTGCTTTGGGCTCACATTTTTAATCACACATTTCTATTTAACACTTATTTGATGCAGTTAACTTAAATGTACGTAAGTGCAGAGCACAGATTTCAAAAGTCTCCAGATTATGGCTTTCAAGTTGGAATAAATGCAAGAGAGAAACCGATCAACATTCCGGACCCATTTAACGATTTGTCCGTTCTACTCATACTGGCCCTCTGTGGGCATCAGGGTGTCCACAATCTGATGTCCACAATCTGATGTCCACAATCTGATGTTCACAACCTGATGTCCACAATCTGATGTCCACAATCTGATGTTCACAACCTGATGTCCACAACCTGATGTCCACAATCTGATGTCCACAACCTGATGTCCACAATCTGATGTCCACAATCTGATGTCCACAACCTGATGTCCACAACCTGATGTCCACAACTTGATGTCCACAATCTGTGTCCACAACCTGATGTCCACTATCTTATGTCCCCAATCTGATGTCTACAACCTGATGTCCACAATCTGATGTCCACATTATGATGTCCACAACCTGATGTCCACAATCTGATGTCCACAACCTGATGTCCACAATCTGATGTCCACTATCTTATGTCCACAATCTGATGTCTACAACCTGATGTCCACAATCTGATGTCCACAACCTGATGTCCACAAGCTGATTTCCACAACCTGATTTCCACAATCTCATGTCCACAATCTCATGTCCACAATCTGATTTCCACAACCTGATTTCCACAATCTGATGTCCACAATCTGATGTCCACAATCTGATGTCCACAACCTGATGTCCACAACCTGATGTCCAAAACCTGATTTCCACAACCTGATTTCCACAATCTCATGTCCACAATCTCATGTCCACAACCTGATTTCCACAATCTGATGTCCACAATCTCATGTCCACAATCTGATGTCCACAACCTGATGTCCACAATCTGATGTCCACAACCTGATGTCCACAATCTGATGTCCACTATCTTATGTCCACAATCTGATGTCTACAACCTGATGTCCACAATCTGATGTCCACATTATGATGTCCACAACCTGATGTCCACAATCTGATGTCCACAACCTGATGTTCACAATCTGATTTCCACAACCTGATTTACACAATCTCATGTCCACAATCTCATGTCCACAACCTGATTTCCACAATCTGATGTCCACAATCTGATGTCCACAATCTGATGTCCACAACCTGATGTCCACAATCTGATTTCCACAATCTCATGTCCACAATCTCATGTCCACAATCTCATGTCCACAATCTCATGTCCACAATCTCATGTCCATAAGCTGATGTCCACAATCTCATGTCCACAATCAACATGACAACCAGGGACATTTGGTTCCACATGACAACCAGGGACATTTAGTTCCAACATGACAACCAGGGACATTTGGTTCCAACATGACAACCAGGGACATTTGGTTCCAACATGACAACCAGGGACAGTTCATTTTCACACCCTTTTTTACATGGCTGCACATTCTGTGTGTCATGTTGGAAACAAACTAACTCATACCTCAACCAAACCTACTCGAACCTTAAACAAACCAACTCATAAAGTAACCGATATCGGTTCTTACAACTCAGAGCCAACACAGAGGACACATTGTAAAGTGGAGGCCATAGAAAATCTGTATGAACCCAATGGCCCACGTCAACACTGCTTTGCCTGTTCATTAACTGATTATATAGCTTATGCATTAGCCCTTCAAAACAACTCCCGGTCTATCATAACATCCATCTCCTTGTCGGAGAAGGGGTCTGTGTCCTTCTTCTAAAGACAGGGATCGTAAACAGAGGTAAGGGAGTAAAGGCTGTCCTGAGATTACTTCTCCAAGGTTAGACATATAGGTATCGAGTCCCAGTAGGCAGTGGAAGCTTTAAGGCAGGAAAGGAATCCCAGAAATCATTTGCAAAGACCCAATTCCAACTAGCCAACAGCTTCTGTCATATTTCCATCTGTGATGCATATACAGTATAAATTAGATACAGACAACTGTGTTCACATTCACTGGTGCATTGTGGGAAAACCCCTCGCTATCTTTCCACAGAGTCTGGGTGAATAGGGCAATGAGGTATAAAAGAATATACCTTCCAATTAGATAAGGACAGTATTGTCTCAATATCAGCCATCTAATCTTAATCCTGTATCAAAAGACTTCCTGTGTTACACAGATTAAACCTCTCTCAGGAGAACCCGCGGGTCATGAGGCAGATGACAATCCATGTGACGACTTTCTGTCCGGTGTGTTCATGTCTGTGAGGTCTTAGCTGCACTTCACTGGACGTATTGGTGGATAAGGTTTTCGCATTATAACCCTGTCCATCTCAAAAAATGAATATTTCTGTCCAGTCGCTATTGCAAATGGTATCTCCTGAATACTGCTAGTGAGCTACTACTGTATGTGTGTTGAAATCGAAAAAAAATGTGTGTGCGTGTGTGGAGTATGTGGGTGTGGGTGTATGGAGTCTGTGCGTGTGTGTGAGCAGTCTGTGTGTTTGTGTGAGAGTCTGTCAGTGTGTGTGAGGAGTTTGTGGGTGTGTGTGTGTAGTCTGTGAGTGTGTGTGAGCAGTCTGTGTGTTTGTGTGGAGTCTTTGAGTGTGTGTGAGGAGTCTGTGGGTGTGTGTGTCGAGTATGTGTGTGTGTGTGTGTGCAGTCTGTGGGTGTGTGTCTGTGTGAGTGTGTGGAGTTTCTGAGAGTGTGTCAGGAGTCTGTGGGTGTGTGCAGTCTGTGGGTGTGTGCCTGTGTGTATGTGTGTGCAGACTGTGGGTGTGTGTCTGTGTGTGTGTGTGTTTGCAGTCTGTGGGTGTGTGTCTGTGTGTGTGCAGTCTGTGGGTGTGTGTCTGTGTGTGTGCAGTCTGTGGGTGTGTGCCTGTGTGTGTATGTGTGTGCAGACTGTGGGTGTGTGTCTGTGTATGTGTGTGTATGCAGTCTGTGGGTGTGTGTCTGTGTGTCTGTGTGTGTGTGTGTGTGTGTGTGTGTGTGTGTGTGTGTGTGTGTGTGTGTGTGTCTGTGTGCAGTCTGTGGGTGTGTGTGGGGGGTTATAGTCCGTCTATCTGCAGTAGTTGGTTTCTATCTCAATGCCTCAATGTCTGTCTGCATCTCCTGTGTCTTTCTCTCCACTGCTCTCAGTCTTTAAAGGCAAGTGTCTCTTGGTCCTTACGTTCCTTCACTCTCCTTTTCTCCATTCTCCTGTCTGTCTGTTAAATCCCTCCCTTTCTACCGTACATGTAAACCGATCTGACATGGTGTGTGACAACAGAAGAATATCTAGTATACATATTTATATCTAGTGCCAGAGCGTGTGAGTTAGTGTGTTTGCCTGTATCTGTATTCTTCATTAGGTCATCCGGATGGTTGTAAACCCTGCTGTTGGATAAATAATGGCATTTGACATTCTTTCAAGTTCATCTGATTTGTTAATTCGAGAAAACGTGACCAGACGTGAATTTACCCACATACATGCACACAGTGACACACACACACACACACCCACACAGAAATACATATTTACACAAACACACAAACGTCCATAGCATCTGGTTCCCTGTTGGATGGCTGTGTGTTTATCCGAACCATCTGGTTGACTCTGATCCATATGCTTGAATAAATAGCTGATGTCTCCCAAAAAGGCTCTCTTCAATTAGCCATTTTCGTCTTTGGAATCGGATGAACGGAGATGGACGATGTCAATGGTAGGATTAGATTTATTGAAAAGAGCTAGAATTTGGGTGGCCCAGCAGGTTCACCTCGCTGCCGCCGATGCACATGTACTGCTGCAGTTTGGGTCTGAATCCGGACCCCTGCTGTTCATTTAAAACCCCTCCCCTCTATCATTACTTATTTTCCGGTCCAATTAATGTTTCCAACACTTTTTCGGTTCCTGTACCACCATAATTCTGTACCAGAAACACCTCTGTTCTTCTCCCAGTACCTCTGAAGAACCCGTTCAGGTTCATATGACTCGTTAGCATTCAGCCTTATAAATCCTTTTAAGTACCCCCCCTGGATTGGACAAACACCCGCAAGGGTGCTAGTAACCCTGGTTGGGAACCGATGCTATAAATTACAAAAAGCCTGATTTATTTTTATAAGTTGGATTAGGGTGTCATTTTTTCATTTTAATGCCATTTGTGTGATCATTTACTGATAATAAATTGGTTAGGACAAAGGTTAGGGTCAGGGTTAAATAACACATACTTTCCTACTGCCTACAGACTGAAAATAAAAAGGTTTTAGTGACATTTTGGTTGCAAAGACCATATGCTGCTGAAACGGTTTAGTTGATCAATGAGTTTATGCTTTGGATGTCTTCCCAACTAGCCATCAGTGTCAACAGAGTGTCAAAGTCAAAATATGATTAATATAAAGGTTCAAAGTCTGTATGTAGTTTTAAATTAGTCCGTAGATTCACAGGATAATTGATTGAGTCATAAACAAAATATAACACAACGAACAACACTGGAACTTCTAGTCCTCAGGGCCATGTGTGACATGTCATTTACTCCAGCGCCATTCTTTGTTTGTTTGACGGATTTCCCTACATTCCTTTCAAGAATCTACTAGTATACTTCCAAATTAACTTTTCCCCTGATGATGTGCATTGGACCAGGTCCTGGGGATGAAAAGCAGCCCCATACCTTGATATTTCCTCCACCTAAAGGTTCAAGTGATTCAAAGTATTTCCTTTCAATTTACTAATCTGTAAACAATGACGAATCAGTTGGATATTTGAATTCCTCAGTACACAAACACAGGAAGCACACTGTCATTAGGAGACACACTGCCTGTCTGTGCACTCTTTCGCCCCATACAGATCGACATTCAATATCTTTCACAACTTGTTTGCACTGCATGATTTGCACAGACCCAGAAAACCACACATCAGCTCTATCTATCTAACAGTCACAATTATGCCAGTATGGCAGCAAAAACAAATATGTTGTAAGCAACAAATCTAGAAAACATTTCAATGCCAAAATCTGTGTCTGTGTTAGTGGAGCAACAATCAGACTAGTCAAGCATACCGTTGTCGAGTCTGTTTTAAATTTCTACAGTACATGCTGAAAATATATCTCCACCTTTCCACCCGCCACAAACCTCCTCACAGAGTGAAAGACATAAGTAGCCAACATGATTGCAGGGGCGTCTGCGATTAAAAAAACTGACAACAAAACCAGTCTCCTGTGACCTTATTCTAAACCAGTTTTCTGTGAGTTTATTCTAAACCAGTCTCCTGTGAGTTTATTCTAAACCAGTCTCCTGTGAGTTTATTCTAAACCAGTTTTCTGTGAGCTTATTCTTAACCAGTCTTCTGTTAGCTTAATCTAAACTAGTCTCTGGTTAGCTTATTCTAAACCAGTTTTCTGTGAGCTTATTCTTAACCAGTCTCTGGTTAGCTTAATCTTAACTACTCTCTGGTTAGCTTAATCTAAACCAGTCTCCTGTGACCTTATTCTAAACCAGTTTTCTGTGACCTTATTCTTTACCAGTCTCTCGTTAGCTTAATCTTAACTAGTCTCTGGTTAGCTTAATCTAAACTAGTCTCTGGTTAGCTTAATCTAAACTAGTCTCCTGTGAGCTTATTCTTAACCGGTCACTCCTTCTGCCAACCTTCAAGACACAATGCATCCTGGGAAAACACTCCCACCATGACACGTCACAGACCTGAAGAAGAGGAGGAAGTACTACACAGTACAGCATAGTGTAGTATACACCAGAGTTCAATTAAGCATACATTCAGGTTTTCATTCAGCTACAAAAAAAGCTACAGCAAATAAAAAACTGTCCTATGGGTTTAATTATAAATTCTACACTCACTCACAAAATGTCACCCCAAACTGGCGTGACAAAACGCCCTCCGACACCAGCACTGAACTTCATATCCAAATAGTTGAACCTCCACTCTTCCACGTTTGGACCTCAGAGCTCCTGCCGTCTTACCTGAGCTCACTCCGGACGAGGAACCCCTGTTATAATGGTTTCACTGTGCTGCCTAGTGGGCCGAGACGACGGCGGATGTCGAGACAAGAAGGGCTACAACTCGGGTGTGTGCGGTAGAGAGAAGAACAGACAGGAAGGAGTGTGGTTGTTGGATTGAGGTGTGGCAATCCTCAAACATCTCCCTCACATCCTTCTATCCTCACACATCTCCCTCACATCCTTCTATCCTCCCCCATCTCCCTCACATCCTTCTATCCTCACCCATTTCCCTCACATCCTTCTATCCTCACACATCTCCCTCACATCCTTCTATCCTCACCCATTTCCCTCACATCCTTCTATCCTCACACATCTCCCTCATATCCTTCTATCCTCACCCATCTCCCACACATTCTTCTATCCTCACCCATTTCCCTCACATCCTTCTATCCTCACCCATTTCCCTCACATCCTTCTATCCTCACCCATCTCCCTCACATCCTTCTATCCTCACCCATTTCCCTCACATCCTTCTATCCTCACCCATTTCCCTCACATTCTTCTATCCTCACCCATTTCCCTCACATTCTTCTATCCTCACCCATTTCCCTCACATTCTTCTATCCTCACCCATTTCCCTCACATCCTTCTATCCTCACCCATCTCC
The DNA here is from genome assembly GCA_029465975.1 of Dallia pectoralis. Taxonomy (NCBI): domain Eukaryota; kingdom Metazoa; phylum Chordata; class Actinopteri; order Esociformes; family Umbridae; genus Dallia; species Dallia pectoralis. The sequence continues at coordinate 5,654,005 of CM055743.1, forward strand.
CTCACATTCTTCTATCCTCACCCATTTCCCTCACATCCTTCTATCCTCACCCATTTCCCTCACATCCTTCTATCCTCACACATCTCCCTCACATCCTTCTATCCTCACCCATTTCCATCACATCCTTCTATCCTCACCCATTTCCCTCACATTCTTCTATCCTCACCCATTTCCCTCACATCCTTCTATCCTCACCCATCTCGCTCACATCCTTCTATCCTCACACATCTCCCTCACATTCTTCTATCCTCACCCATTTCCCTCACATTCTTCTATCCTCACCCATTTCCCTCACATTCTTCTATCCTCACCCATTTCCCTCACATCCTTCTATCCTCACCCATTTCCCTCACATCCTTCTATCCTCACCCATTTCCCTCACATTCTTCTATCCTCACCCATCTCCCTCACATCCTTCTATCCTCACACATCTCCCTCACATTCTTCTATCCTCACCCATCTCCCTCACATCCTTCTATCCTCACCCATTCCCCTTACATTCTTCTATCCTCACCCATCTCCCTCACATTCTTCTATCCTCACCCATTTCCCTCACATCCTTCTATCCACACCCATTTCCCTCACATCCTTCTATCCTCACCCATCTCCCTCACATCCTTCTATCCTCACCCATTTCCCTCATATCCTTCTATCCTCACCCATTTCCCTCACATTCTTCTATCCTCACCCATTTCCCTCACATCCTTCTATCCTCACCCATCTCCCTCACATCCTTCTATCCTCACCCATCTCCCTCACATTCTTCTATCCTCACCCATCTCCCTCACATTCTTCTATCCTCACCCATTTCCCTCACATTCTTCTATCCTCACCCATTTCCCTCACATCCTTCTATCCTCACCCATTTCCCTCACATCCTTCTATCCTCACCCATTTCCCTCACATCCTTCTATCCTCACCCATCTCCCTCACATCCTTCTATCCTCACCCATTTCCCTCACATTCTTCTATCCTCACCCATCTCCCTCACATCCTTCTATCCTCACACATCTCCCTCACATTCTTCTATCCTCACCCATCTCCCTCACATCCTTCTATCCTCACCCATTCCCCTTACATTCTTCTATCCTCACCCATTTCCCTCACATCCTTCTATCCTCACCCATCTCCCTCACATTCTTCTATCCTCACCCATTTCCCTCACATCCTTCTATCCACACCCATTTCCCTCACATCCTTCTATCCTCACCCATCTCCCTCACATCCTTCTATCCTCACCCATTTCCCTCATATCCTTCTATCCTCACCCATTTCCCTCACATTCTTCTATCCTCACCCATTTCCCTCACATCCTTCTATCCTCACCCATCTCCCTCACATCCTTCTATCCTCACCCATCTCCCTCACATTCTTCTATCCTCACCCATTTCCCTCACATTATTCTATCCTCACCCATTTCCCTCACATTCTTCTATCCTCACCCATTTCCCTCACATCCTTCTATCCTCACCCATTTCCCACATCCTTCTATCCTCACCCATTTCCCTCACATCCTTCTATCCTCACCCATCTCACTCACATTCTTCTATCCTCACCCATTTCCCTCACATCCTTCTATCCTCACCCATCTCCCTCACATCCTTCTATCCTCACCCATTTCCCTCACATCCTTCTATCCTCACACATCTCCCACACATTCTTCTATCCTCACCCATTTCCCTCACATTCTTCTATCCTCACCCATTTCCCTCACATTCTTCTATCCTCACCCATTTCCCTCACATCCTTCTATCCTCACCCATTTCCCTCACATCCTTCTATCCTCACCCATCTCCCACACATTATTCTACCCTCACCCATTTCCCTCACATCCTTCTATCCTCACCCATCTCCCTCACATCCTTCTATCCTCACCCATTTCCCACACATTCTTCTATCCTCACCCATCTCCCTCACATCCTTCTATCCTCACCAATTTCTCTCACATCCTTCTACCCTCACCCATCTTCCACACATCCTTCTATCCTCACACATTTCCCTCACATCCGTCTATCCTCACCCATCTCCCTCATATCCTTCTATCCTCACCCATCTCCCTCACATCCTTCTATCCTCACCCATCTCCCTCACATCCTTCTATCCTCACCCATCTCCCTCACATCCTTCTATCCTCACCCATCTCCCTCACATTCTTCTATCCTCACCCATTTCCCTCACATTATTCTATCCTCACCCATTTCCCTCACATCCTTCTATCCTCACCCATTTCCCTCACATCCTTCTATCCTCACCCATTTCCCTCACATCCTTCTATCCTCACCCATCTCACTCACATTCTTCTATCCTCACCCATTTCCCTCACATCCTTCTATCCTCACCCATCTCCCTCACATCCTTCTATCCTCACCCATTTCCCTCACATCCTTCTATCCTCACACATCTCCCACACATTCTTCTATCCTCACCCATTTCCCTCACATTCTTCTATCCTCACCCATTTCCCTCACATTCTTCTATCCTCACCCATTTCCCTCACATCCTTCTATCCTCACCCATTTCCCTCACATCCTTCTATCCTCACCCATCTCCCACACATTCTTCTACCCTCACCCATTTCCCTCACATCCTTCTATCCTCACCCATCTCCCTCACATCCTTCTATCCTCACCCATTTCCCACACATTCTTCTATCCTCACCCATCTCCCTCACATCCTTCTATCCTCACCAATTTCTCTCACATCCTTCTACCCTCACCCATCTTCCACACATCCTTCTATCCTCACACATTTCCCTCACATCCGTCTATCCTCACCCATCTCCCTCATATCCTTCTATCCTCACCCATCTCCCTCACATCCTTCTATCCTCACCCATCTCCCTCACATCCTTCTATCCTCACCCATCTCCCTCACATTCTTCTGTCCTCACCCATTTCACTCACATCCTTCTACCCTCACCCATCTCCCTCACATCCTTCTACCCTCACCCCGTACTGTACCCTTACATTTAAGAATGACCTCAATGTGAGCCACATTTTAAATGGAAATAATGTTTGGGGGCCCCGAAAACAGGGACCAGCAAAATTATTCAAAGAGATTTAAAAGGCAATATTCAATAAATAACAAATCTCCTGGTCATATTACTATTTTTATTTTTACAAAACGCATGCCTCATCCAATTCCCAGCTGTTGGCAACACACATTTGTCTGCCCTTTGTGAAATTAATTAATTAATTAGTGGGTTATTCAATTAGTCCTGCGAGGACTATGCAACAGACCGCGTACGTGACTTGGCGTGCTTGTGGCAGGTACGAACAGACAATCTGTTCCCTCCTCTGCCGGTACGCTAGCACATATCCCCCCGGTCCGACACGAGATGGGAGGTTCCCTAACCCGACAGCAGAGCGACAGATATCCTGTGTTTCTGTCGCAAGAGAGCGGTCGAAAATAATGTTCTTCTTCGTGGCTGACATTGTGTGTGCCACTGCCACCAGTGAACATTGCTGCAAGTGGGTTCAAATCTGACCTCCTGCTCCGTCGGGAAAGACTCTCCTGTTTCTGTCACCACCTTCCTGTCCAATCGTGCATGAAATGGCCGAACAATTTTCTCTTTTAAACATCTTGCTGTATTTTATGAATTAACCATGACAACTCAATTAACTGACAATCTACACGGTGCGTTAGTTATTAGTGTTATTTACAGATATGTTCTGGTATAATCTCCTCAGGACCATGATTGTAATTTACCTGGTGGCATCGCTCTGCCTTATGAGCTGTGGCACCGTAAGTCCTCTCAGCATCCGATGGTCTTTAACAAACTTCCCTCATCTCATCAAAAAGCCTGGTCATATAATATCCGTCCAAAAAAATGCAATACAAGGCATAATTGTGAATTGCGTGTTCTCCAATTGGCCTTTTTACCTGATGCCTTCCATGGAAATAACGTACCTACGTATGTCTAGCAAGTAAGCTGGCTGAAGTTATTCAAGTCTCATTTAAGCTTGCTTGGTTTGCCTGCATGCACACTTCATTCGAGTATTTGGACTAGAGGATTGTAAAACATCCTCGATAAGTCTGTCGGACGTGTTGTACATTAGATCGGGTGTCAGCTGCCCGAGGCTCCTGTGTTATGAGTGTCACACAGGTGTATTTAGCCTGAAGCACCATATCTCGCATGAAATAAAATGACAATGGAAAACACACATTTACATTATATCTTCAAGAATGTGTGTCTGTGTTTCTTCGATTTTTTTCCTTTTTCGGACTCTTGTGAGTTGGCGTCTTATAAATGACTGGTCGCTCTGCATGTGTGCGTGGCCTCCACTGGCATTTGGTCAATGGTTGGACTAACTGGAGTGATCCTGAATCATTCTTGGGTGTGCTGGGCTTATCTAGGGGGGCTTTAGCGTCCACTCTATCCAGGCCCGGCACTGCAAATGAACACTGCCCTCTCTGTCGGCCAATCACCAATTCCGGACCTCCTAGACACATTTAAGCAAAACTCACAACATTCACGGTATCCTCTCTGGCTATTAAGATTCCAAGCATGGGACTCTTTGCGATGGCACCATTATTTGAAATGGTACCAACAATGGCATTTGTTTGAGCAATTTTGAGAACTTGAGCTCTTCATTGTGTTCCAGCTGAAAGAGGCCACTCCCATCGGGGGAAACCATTATTATGAAGGGGTGTTAGTGGTTTGCAACAATGTTTAGGTTGGTGACGTGTGTCAAATCAACGTCCACATAAATGCACAGGCCCAGAGTCTCCCGGCAGAACGTTGCTCCAAGCACCCCACTCCCTCCATCCTCCATCTCCTCCCCAGGTCAAAGGTGGTAAACGGTCATTGAGATGAAAAAGAAATGCCCACTGTAGGGGCAGGGGTCAGAGATAATTTTGGGCACTCTGACTGGTCTGCATCTGCACAGCAGACACAATGCATTCATCCTGTAAATATCATTAACGTTTTTTGACTTTTACCACAGTAGACCTTCTGTTGCTTCGGACCAACGACCTTGTGTTGCTTTGCCTTCAACACATTGATACACCCCCGTCTCCGGCTTGTGGTATGTCCCTCCTCTGACCACTGATGGTAGGTTGTCACCACTGCTGACCGGGGGAACCCTACAATCCTTGTTGTTTCAGAGATGCTCTGACCCAGTAGTTTGGCCAAAATAATTTGTCCCTTCTCCTGAATCTTGTTTTTTTGCTGCTTATATGTTTTTATTAGATATTCCATAACCTCTTCTTCCAAATTCATGTTCTATTCTAGTTGTAACCAGCAAAGTAGTATTTTGCCGTCATCCATTTTCTAAGGTATGGTTTCCATGGACTTACACCAACAATTTAATACCTAACTAGACCGAAATTATGTGTAAAATGCTGTGTAAAACGACTAAGACCTAATTGAAGGAGCGGATGTTCCAATCATAAGAAAGAAAATAAACTCCACCAAGATTATAGTTGAAAAAAACAACAAATGTATTAAATGACAATTGATGTAGGCTATATTGGCACTTGGCAAGTAATTAGAAGCCGTGATTGCGGATGCAATACTGCCTAAAGCAGTTCATTTGCATCATTGCATACTGTTAAACTATAAAAAAAAATCCCATCCCTTATGTTACATGGTCACATTGATAAAAAGGGGGTTTCGTTTGGTAAAGGAAGATTCCTCCCCCCCCCACACACACACACACACACACGCTACTATGTTACTACAAACACACACGGGTGCCATTGAACATTGAGGAATAATAATGGACCCCTTAATGTTCGTGCATATATGCATGTAATGGAAGTGGGGGAAACCACCCAAAACGCACACGTCTTACCGCATAGCAGCTGCATCCAGGCGCACGTCTTGTAGACAGTGGCGGTGTTGCAGAAGAAGAAGAGTATGAAGCAGGCGATGCAGCCCAATATGAGCACCATGGACAGCAGCACGAAGAAGGTGGCCGCTTTGAACGCGCCCGACGGGATCTCGCCGAACTCCGCGAAGGTTCCCTGGCAGTTGAGCTCGCGGTTGGAGCTCCCCAAACCGGTGCAGTAGTGGAACAAGCCGAAGTACCCGGCGTGCGGCGTGTTCACGCTGTCCCCAATCCAGTAGGGCTGAATGAACACGACCACGTTAATGATTGCCAGGCAAATGGTGAATATAGCCCACAGAACCCCGATGGCTCGCGAGTTCCGCATGTAGTTGTCATGGTAAATCTTAGAGGCTTCCGGCGACGGCAGCATCTTCCCCACCGCGTATTCCTCTCGTCTATATATCCCCCTGTCTTTTATAATGGTCGCTCAGCAATCCTTTTTTTGATATGAACACACTCCCGGGGGTCTCTGAAATAAAAATGGCTCGCACGAATTACACCCCGGTTTGCACTCCCCCCCCCTCCCCAAGTAGTCAATCAAAGGGTCCGGCTTTCTGGTTTGTATTGTGTCCGAATGAATCCGTTAAAGACCGAAGCGTGATTCACCCGCGACGGGGAAAATCCTTCCGCCTCCAAAGACACAACAATCCACCAAGCTCACCTTGCAAAAAAACACACCACACAATGGTAATGGGAAAACGGCATGGGGCATTATTCGCAATTCACCCCACCACAACCACCGCCGCAGTGTTAATAATAATAAAGATATGCTTCGACACCCATCAGACGTAACCCTTCAAATAGGACCCACGGATATTTCGCGGACGATCAATTGGAACAGTCGTTACCACCAACTGTCATGTTGTCCGATATACGTCCGTAAAAATGCCAAAAAAATGTAAAAAAACAAACACAGAAAACATTGTCTGTAGTCGTTTCACTGTACATGATACCAGTACCCCATAGTAGTTTTTTTTTTTAAATCTGCCTTCTGTTTATCCCTCTTGCTCTTCCTTTCCTTCTCCCGATCGACTGTGCGCGCGCACGGGAGATGAAGGTTGACAACGATGGCGCGCGCACGTTTTGAATATTGCTTTCTTCGTTAAATAATTTTAACCCCCCATCCCAAGTGGTCAATCACTATTTCCAAACGCACATATTTTTGCAATGGACTGCGGTGAAACAAGTGGAAATTCGAGTGGTAAGCAAGGAAAAGGATGTGCTATGAAAAATGTATCAGAGATTATTTAACAGGGATCGATCACATTCGGCTTCCGGACCAAAAACCGTGACGTATGTAATTGGTTTTTGCCCCTAAAAGGTTTTGGTAAAACATAATTATATTAACTATATATTTTATTTCTATAATGCAGAATTTGTCTCAAAACATCATCTGATTTTCAGATGACCGCAGAATTTGTCTAAAAACATAATCTGGTTTTCAGATGACCTCAGATTTAGTCTATGCATTTTTTATATTGTACTATCTTACATTAAGCAAAGGGTTTTTCTGGGCCAATGATTACTGGAATTAGTTTGAAGTGGTTTTTGCAGCTTTTGTTGCTTGGGACAAACCGTTTCAATTTCACTAAAGGTGTTATTTCACCCAAATATGGATCTAGTACAAACTATGATTTGAAAAGGTCCAAAAACACATGTGGTTACAAAACTCAAAATTACACTGTTAAAGCCCTTGTATTTGGATTTCCTCACCGGAGTCAGATTTTATGCTGAAGTGATTTTGTAGACACACCTTTTATTTTGTTAATATTACTTGCTTTGATACGAGCACATTTGTTCACCATACATGAATTAAGTGTTCTGCATTATACTGGATTACGTAAGAATCCGAATCAATTTAAGGAATTCTGTATTAGTGTTCGTTGCGGAAGGCAGAGATTCAAAAAGCATGAACGATGGATATTTTGTTGTAGTATGATTAGCCTATAAATAACAGATTTATATTTTATACATTCACTCATGAAACTCGCAATTTTTTCTGTAGCTACACCAATGCAATGCCCCTCTTCATTCACTATATATTCCCCATGGCAATAACAAAGCATTTCACACCCACTGGTGATGAAAACATATGAACTCACTTTAACAACAAAAAGCAATAAAAATGTCAACCCCAGCCGGATCACTTTATTTGCCATGTACAATAATATGGAACCGGAATTTCAGATTTTTCATAGAAATGTACTCCTCCTTTTAACACTGACTTTGCTGACACATACACAAGTGTGGGGAAAAACGTCCTCGTTAGAAGTGACCCTACCAAGGTTGTTGCAGTAGACAATCATCGCCATCAGCTAGGCCAAGTATATTCAGCCATGCCTTCCTGGGCACCATCCTCTCACAGGACCTCAAGTGGGATTTAAACATCTGCTCACTGACCAGGAAAGCTCAACAGAGGATGTACTTCCTTCGGCAGCTGAAGAAATTCAACCTGCCTAAGACTATGCTGGTCCACTTCTACTCAGCCATCATTGAGTCCATCCTCACCTCATCCATCACCATCTGGTACCCTGCTGCTACAGCCAAAGACAAGAGCAGACTGCAGCGTATCATCCGCTCAGCTGAAAAGGTGATAGGCTGCAATCTGCCTAGCCTCGAGGATCTGCACACCTCGAGGGCTCTGAGGCGAGCCAGGAAGATTGTGGCAGACCCCTCTCACCCCGGACACTCTCCCCTCCGGCAGAAGGCATCGGTCCATCAGGACCAAAACCTCACGCCACAAGAACAGTTTCTTCCCATGTGCTACTGGCCTCCTCAACAAGGCCAGGGGTGCACACAAGCCTTGAACTATGACCCATCTCACTTAAGCCTCGAACTCTGACCCACTCCTTTTGCACATTGCCTGATTTGCACTACATTTTTTTGCTCTATTGCACTGTTGTTTTTTGGTATCTTATTGTTATTTTTTTGTACATACTATCCCTCTACCCCCTCATCCCTTTAGTTTAATTTATATTGTTCTATTCTTATGTTGCATGTAAGCACCTTCCTGCCACAGTAAATTCCTTGTCTGTTCACACATTCAATGGCGAATAAACACTTTTCTGATTCTGATAAAAAGGTTCATAAATGCCTACTTGTGTTATAATTTTGTTCAAAGTACAAATAGTTATCAAATCATTTCATAGTGGAAAAAACAACAACATGAAACATGAATAAATTATATATTTATTTTATACCGTGTAACCACAATATATGTATACGTGACATTGGGTGGAAAGAGTGTTCTGTTTAGACAGTCTCCTGACAGACAGTTTAGGCTTAACCTTTGATCCTACAAGCACAAAGTCATACTCGAACTGAGAATTGGAAACACAAATTCGCTCTAACGGTGCTAATTCAAAATGTTTGTTGTGCAGGCGGTAGTGATACTCAGGTTAAAAAACAATACCACATATAAAAATAGGCAAAGTTAGTGACTTTTGCAGCAAGTGACGACCACGTGTTCTGGGGGCGATGCGGGTCACGTGCTAGTTTCAACTTCCTGTTTACCACTTGTTCCTTGAGACAGTTCACGGATTGCAACACTTCATCTACAGTCGTGTGATTTTTGCTGAAGTACACATACAGTGTGGAATCCCTGCTCTTTCGAAATAACAATTTGTCAAACCTTCGTTATTATTTCGGTCGTTACCGGGAAGCGGAGAGAAAATGAAGACGTGACATTGAGGAACCGTGATTAGGCCAGGAGTCCTCGGGAATTCCTGAGTCGGACGCCGGGACTTCGGAGTGATTCCTCGGTCAACAAGACGCCACTGTACCACGCATACTATGTGTGATGAGGCCAAGAACTAAGGTCTACAGGGTGGCTGTCTGCATTGTAGTGCATTTTCTAGGCAAAACTCTAGATAATGTGTTGTCTTTAACTTTCAGCGTGGATACTTAGTTAAATTAGCTTGCAAGCTAACTAGTTCACCAGAACTTGGCTAGCTACACTACTACAGCAGTTATCCTCCAGACGTTAGTTAGGTAAGTCTACTTGCCTGGCCAGATTTGCCCGGAAAGGTTAGCTAGTCCCCGGGCTGGTTAACACATTTGTCTGTAGTGGTTACCAGTCCGGCGGTGCCCTGAATTCGGGAAGACCCTCCGTTTCCGGCCCCTTCAAACGGGCTGTCAGGAAGAAACTGACCGGGAAGGGATGGCCTGCCGGGTCTTCCCGTTCCCAACCGGGTGCTGCGGTGTTTGAGGGCGGTAGAGTTCGGATTGAACCCACGGTTGGCCGAGGCACAGTAATGGCTGGATTTTCTTCCGTGTCTGGGAGCCTCACGGCGTCTGGGCTGACACTGTCAGGCCGAAAGAGTGAGGAGATATCGGATTTGATTAATTTATTTTCGAAGACACAGTATAGAGCAAAAGAAGTCACCCCACGGGTAAGTTGAAGGTCCTCTGCAAACAGAGATTTTTTTTAACCCTCGTGTTGTCCTCCCAAATGCCTTACACCTTTTGTCCTCTGGGGTCAAAAATGACCCCGCCTGGTTTGACTGTTTATAAAACATACAGTATAAATTTTCAATAGATTTTGTATTACACCTTTAGTCTTACTTCAGTTCAACCCATTAATAGAAAAAAATGCTTTTTTGGGGAAATTAGAGCCAAATGACCCTGTTTACATAAAAGTATACCCTGTTTTTGAGTACAAAACTGAAAAAAACTATGAATTATTTTGACCTAATATTATTTTCACTATTTGACTTATCACTGAGTGGTATTTGTCAAAGTATAGTCAGGATGCTGTTTTTGAATTATTTTATTTTTTAGAAATGGCAGCCCATAATCACACCTTTTGTCCTCTGGGGTCAAAAATGACCCCGCCTGGTTTGACTGTTTATAAAGCATACAGTATAAATTTTCAATAGATTTTGTGTTACACCTTTAGTCATACTTCAGTTCAACCCATTATTAGAAAATTTTTGATTTTTTTTGGGAATTTAGAGCCAATAGACCTTATTGACATAAAACATACCCACATATGCCTGCAAATCCATTTGATTCATCTTTCTCCACTTGTGACCATAAATGCGTTGGCCCTCCTTGTTTGTCATGTTCAGCACTGTGTCTTCAATAGGCAGAAACAGGTCAAAAGTGGACTTTATGTCATCAATCTGAGACCTTGCATATGCAGTTGGACCATTGTGGCTTGTCTCTCTCTCTGCTGACAACATTCTTCGCCGGTCACTGGGAGGGATGGAAGACCAGATCAATGTTTCATCCTTTGACTGGAAATATTCTTCTATCTCAGCTGGGTCCTCTTCCTCATTCTACCTCATCTGTTGATTCTTCATCTTCATCATAATATATGTTGTCCTCCATTTCTGACACTTCTTCCATTTCAACTTCAGATTCTACCTCATCAGTTGATTCTTCATCATAATAGGTGCCGTGCTCCACTTCTGACACTTCTTCCATATCAGCTTCAGATTCTTCCTCATCATCACGTTCATCCATTTCCTAAAATTCATAATCATCTTCCATTTCTGCAGCAAGAGATGTGGGGGCTTCTTCAGAGGAAGAACTAGCATGCGGTCTGTATGTTGGATCTATCACCTCACCATTATGTTCCTCCACTTCTGACCCTGAACCCTCTTCATCAGTTGATTCATCCTCATTATGTGCAGCATTGTCCTCCTGGTCATTATTTTCTTTTATATCATAAATTATCTTGCAAGCCTCATGTGCAATATAAAACGTCTGCCTCCTCATTGTGCTGCCTGACTCTCTCAGACTAACATGTGAAATGCCCCAAACACCTGTGAGAAAATACTTGTTTTGTTTTGTGTTGTTGTCATAACCATTGCTTGACCCCACACAACAAACACACATGATCAAAGTTGTTTTGCCAAGCAGTATGGTGTGACAATTTGCTCCATTGGACTACTTTGTGCTGCGGGGTCTTTTTGACCCCAGAGGACAACAGAGGTTATTACATTTAGTGAAACACCCAGAATTCAATCAAATGACTACTAATTAGTTTGACTCATAAAGAGCATAGTAATAAACAACTACCCTTATTTTCAGACCAATTAATGAAAAAAAAAACATATTTTTCGGAAAAATATTTTTTTGGGGGTCAGAATGATCCCAGGACAACACGAGGGTTAAATAAGGGTGTCTGGCTGTCATAACTTGTGATATGTGTTTACCCCATAGAGACATTTAGAGCACACATTCGTATATATATTTTCCTAGCTATGGACGACGTGAGGACATGGACGTGGTCATTAGAGGAATTCCGCCTTTTAAATCCTGTCAAGTGTGTTCAGATTTAGTATTCAAATGTGGAAGGTTCAATCGATCAGGAAGGTTCAATCAATAGATAAAGTTTAAAGTCTTACTCTGTAGGATCAATTTGAAATCCTTATCCAGTCCACAAGACTACATTAGAATGTGAGGTTGTCATGTCCCTGCTCAAAGGGCTTTTTGGGCATTAGAGGCTTCTTACAATCTTTATGATATTTACCCGGAAATGGTTTAAGTCGTCTGTCAAAAATCACTTGCTTACATTCATGCATGCATGCGTACGTGCTTTCAATTTAAAACAAAATCATCTTTTTTAGCAGGCAAAGACCGTTCACCCATTACCCATTAATCTAGTTTCTTCTTAAGTAGCCTATTTCTGAATTGCTGGAGAAACTCACTTTTTAAGCAAAGATAAAAACCACCAACCTAAGAAAATGCAACAAAATGCAAGACGAATTCCTAGAAATGTGCATCGCACCTTAATTGTGCTTCACACATATTTATGATAGTCTGAGTGGCATTCCTCAACAGTGACAAGCCTTCATTTGACGAGATCAGCATAAGCTACTCAAAAACAATAAATGTTTCTACATGAATTACAAAACGGTGTACGTTTCAGTTCATGTTCTTTGAACTGTAGTCTGTAGTTTACCATTATTTGAAGTGTCCGGTAACAGCATCAGTTTCTTACATGTCACCTTTAATTCTTCCATCTGCAGTTTCTCTGAAAGTCATCTGAGTGTAGGCAGAAACCATGGGTGTATACAGGCCTCATAATTTAGCCAGATTTTCTGGTTTTCCTTTCTCATGGAGGACAATTGCAACGTTGTGCACCATGAAATGCCAACTGGCGCCAATGGGTGTATTTGGTGTTTTTATTTTGTACAGGTGGAGACGATAGAAAGCCGTTGCCTGGAGCTTTTTGGACGAGACTACAAGTACAGCGTCATCTACAACACCAATGGGGAGGTGTGTGGTCACTATCCCCGGCAGATAGTCTTCCTGGAGTATGAATGCACCGATCCCCATAAAGACAGGTAGAGTACCCACCGCCGCCACCGACGCTCTGGCCCAAAATATTAGGCCCACTAGACTTGTGGTTTTGCCTGTCTGCTTTTTCTCGGTTCCCATCTAAGCTCATTGTATGATGAGAAGATCGGTGAATCCGAATAAGTGAGCGACTGTTGAGAACGAGCAAGGATTTAATGTCCAGGGACGATTTCAGACACAGCCGGAGACAAAGTCCAGTCCCCTCAGTGACACATTGCATGGCTGTTTATTTGTGCATACCACAGTTCATGGCCCATATTCACAGTCTCGTAGTCAGAGTGCTGGTTTAGACCTGGTCAGTGTGCTGGTTTAGACCTGGTTAGAGTGCTGGTTTAGACCTGGTTAGAGTGCTGGTTTAGGCCTGGTCAGAGTGCTGGTTTAGGCCTGTCAGAGTGCTGGTTTAGGCCTGGTCAGAGTGCTGGTTTAGGCCTGGTCAGAGTGCTGGTTTAGGCCTGGTCAGAGTGCTGGTTTAGGCCTGGTCAGAGTGCTGGTTTAGGCCTGGTCAGAGTGCTGGTTTAGGCCTGGTCAGAGTGCTGGTTTAGGCCTGGTCAGAGTGCTGGTTTAGGCCTGGTCAGAGTGCTGGTTTAGGCCTGGTCAGAGTGCTGGTTTAGGCCTGGTCAGAGTGCTGGTTTAGGCCTGGTCAGAGTGCCGGTTTAGGCCTCATGTCTATAGTCTTTTTCATTTGAATCTAAAAGGTAAACTAACCCTAAGTTCACATTTATTCTCTAAAAGGGCTTTTGGAAAACTGTCCATGACCTGTTTTTGACAGAAAACAAAACAGGGTGGAAATCAATTCCAGTACGTGCCTTCATGATTAATGACACACAGGGGGTTAAACCCATTATCATGTCCAATGTCTCATATTACATATACACATATATACATATATTACCCACGTGTATAAAGAAACTAAAAGTGAGTGAAGAAACTTTACAGAAAAGTGTCTATGGTCTATTTAAGATTTGGAATTACCCTTTTTTCTGTCAGCAGAGCAGTGAAAAATTTTTGAGATCCATTTAGTGAGCAAGAGGTTTTTAATGGTGCTCTTGTCAGACTGAATAACAAGTTAATGGTGCTCTTGTCAGACTGGATAACGTGTTAATGGTGTGAATGTCCCTGTTTTAAGCATTATGTTTCCGGATGTGTGTCTGTGCCATTTACACAAATCCCTGGGTTGGGAGAACCAGTAACTCAATTATTCATTCAAACACAGCCACCGTGTTTTCTCAGACCACCGCCGCTACGAGTGGGAGAGCTTTTCCGCAGCTTGTATCGTTGATACATTCTAAATATGGTGTTAAGACTTTGCTTCGTTTGAAGTATGTCGTTTTGTCGGAATGTTAAAATGGAACCGCAGAGTGAAATGGGTCAGAACAAACATGCCGGGACTTTACAAGGCTAATGTGGTGGTGTTTCTGTGTCCCATTTGGCATCCTAGTTTCCTCTCATAGTGAACTTATTTTGACCCTGCCCTCATTCTCTCTTGGCAGAAGTAGGGTACAATAGAGTAAATAGGGTATGTATTGACGTCAAGCTGTCTGCTCTGTGGTGCACCCTGGCCTCCAGGCTTTCTCACTATATGTGTTGTTTTTCCTGGGGGTTTGGTCGCCATATTCTATATGGACAGCAGAAATGTTTATCACCCAGTTGGCGCTTGTTCATTCATTAATTAATTTTCGGATTGTACAGCTATAACGTGATTCCCTGTATAACCCAAATTATAAAAGCACTATTCTCACTCGGTTCTGTTTTTTTTCCTCCCATTTTGCGTCACATGTGGCTGACATGTGGTGACTTCTCGAGAGTGGCTAGTAGATCAATAAACGTATTAACTTAAGAAAACACGTGCATCTTCGATGTTGATTTATGTTCTACTTTTTAATCTTATGAAAATAGCTAGTAATTGTCCAAGACGTCAACGCCAATAGCGGATACGTTGGGGAATGAATCTACGGAATCTATTTTGGAATAACGGAAATCCTGTGAATTTTGTACTGCAGTCTATACTATATCTCCATTGTCAGACAAAAGTCACCTTTGATTTAGGTAAAATTTATTATTTTAATGAATATATTTTGACCTGTTTGTTAAAGTGGTTGATTAAGCTGATAAATATAATTAAAAACATTTAATAACCTAGCTTGCTCAGCTTTACCAAGGGGGGCAGTGTTTTGGAGGGCTTTGTGTAGTTTATAGTAGGATTTTTTTGCATCTTTTTTTTCAACCAAGCAATCACAAAGTATATTTAGGAGAACGATTCTTGTATTTCTTACAGATTTACAGTATATTCAAACTGTTATTATAATACCACTATTATGATTTCCACTATGTTATAATATAAATAACAAGCATTGATAAGTTTGATTCATATATTGGTTGGTTAACTTGTCAACAGATGTGCATGTAAATATTAGGCCAGGTGTGTTGATCCATAATGAGCTGTCGGTTCCCCAGGTTTGAGAGCACTGTTCAGACCTCCAAGCTGCAGGACCTGGTGAACCGCAGTAAGATGGCCCGTTGTCGCGGGAGATTTGTCTGCCCGGTCATCCTCTACAACGGCAAAGTAAGAAATGTCTTGCGCGTTGTTTTTACCATGACGTTCTACCGAGGTCAAAGGGCACCTGGGCCCGGTTTGCGATCGTCTCAAAATGCGCGCTCCTCCCATCTGTACCTCGGGGTAGTCTCTGATCTGACCTGACATAATCAGTGAAGTCAATGCAGTGGAAAACTTGCTAACACTAGCCTAATCCTGTCACGTCTGATCAGTGATCAGGACCAGGAAGGAAGGATGGAAGGACACGTTTTGAGAGTATTGGAAAAGGATTCTGGAGACGTCTCTTCACAGCCGGGCATATTCCACTCTTTTTATGCTATTTCACTGTTCATCTTGATATGTCTTCTATTTTTAGGGATCAGTAAAATGTATGAAAGCCTGCTGCTGTGTTCTCTTAGCTCCTCTTTGTCTCAGTCAAAAACAAACTCAATTTAATTTCCTGTGGTTATATCTTACAAGCCTTTGTGCCGGAAAGGGAGAAATTAAAATGAGAATAGATTGGCAGGTTTTATAGACATCTGGGTGGGTCTGTGCGTGCGGTTTGTGTGTGTCTGTGTGTGCGTGCGGTTTGTGTGTGTGCGCGTGCGGTGTGTGTGTGCGTCAGGTGTGTGCGCGCGTCAGGTGTGTGCGCGAGGTGTGTGTGTGAGGTGCTTGTGTGTGTGAGGTGTGTGTGTGTGTGTGTGAGGAGTGTGTGTGTGTGTGTGTCTGCTAACACAGTGTGATTGTCTTCCATCGCAGCACATTTGCCGGTCGTCTACTCTGGCAGGCTGGGGGGAGCTGTATGGACGCACCAGCTACAACTACATCTTCTCTGGTAAATCTGAAAATCCGGTTCACAACCATATTCACATACGTATTACATATTTATGACACATGCATATGTTATTTATAGTATTTACATAAAAGTGGTAAATTTGACCAAAATGTATACTTTTGACAAAACACCAAACAACAACCTATCGTGTATTACAAAATCATTCACTTTGATCTTTTCACCAACAACTTGTTTGTACACCATGTTAGAAATGTCCCTTTATTACTGGTGTATTGGTCCTCTTTTGAATGTTATTGCTCTGTTGGACCTGGATTTATGATTTCCCGTACCTCCACCCAGGTGGAACTGATGACACGTGGGGGGCGGAGTCAGAGCCAGAGTTTCCAGAGGATGACAGTGCCAGGTTTGGAGTTAATGTTTCCATGGCAATTCGCTGTGGGTTTCTGCTTATTTCTGGTTGCATGATTGCTTCACTTCTTGAAAAATGCCACACAATTCTTTTTAAAAACTTTGTCTGTCTGTGTCTGTCCATCTGTGTCTCTGTGCCTGTCCATTTGCGTCTGTGTCTCTGTCTCTCTGTGTCTGTTCATCTGTGTCGCTGTCTCTCTGTTTTTTTTCTCGGTCTGTCCATCTCTTGTCTCTGTCCCTCTGTCTTTGTCTTGCAGAAACGGGGACTCTCAGCTCTTTGACAAGGTTCGGGGTCTGGACATAAAGCTGCTGCGCTACCTCTCTGTGCGCTACATCTGTGACCTCATGGTGGAGAACAAAAAGGTCAAGTTTGGCCTAAAGTAAGTCGACACACACACACACACACACACACACAGAATCCAACGTGTCAGATTCTATGTTTGTATTCCAATCCCCCCTACACACACACACACACACACACATACACACATATAAATTTACACGAACACACACACACAACTGTTCTGGGTCATTGCTTCCCTTTTATGTTAGCCTTTTGTTAACATTATGTAATAAACCTAACTCCTACACCATGCCGTTGTTTTTATGTTGACCTTTGCATTTATATCTGGGGTTTTTGTCAGCAGATTTAGTGTGTTTGTGTTTTGAGTATTTTGTTATATATTTTAAATGCTACGACTGTAGAGACCTAGAATGTTCTTGCACACTTCATTGTATTATCTTATTTAACGCAATAAAAACATACTGAAACACTTAAATACATTGTCAGTATTAATTTTGGTATGCTTGTTTATTTATTAGACACAGTGACAAAATATAGTAACAGTATGGGTTACAGTGCTTCAGACATGTGGCACACTTTGTTCTTCTGTCATCTAATCATCACCTCTCTTACTGTCTCTCTCTCTCTGTCTGTCTGTCTCTGTCTGTCTTTGTATGTCTGTCTCTCTCGGTCTGTCTCTCTCTCTCTGTCTCTCGCTCTGTCTCTCGCTCTGTCTCTCTCTCTGTTTCTGTCTCTGTCTCTCTGTCTCTCTGATTTGTTTTCCCAGTGTTACCTCGTCGGAGAAGGTAGATAAGGCCCAACGCTATGCCGACTTCACCCTGCTCTCTGTGCCTTACCCAGGTAAAACCCAAATGTCTTTCTCACCCCAACTTACTTTAACTACCAAGTTCTTCTTGTCACTTTTGACCGGGTTGGTTGTTAAAAACCACAGTCGTTGAGCTTTACTATGTGGTTCTATTCATATAGCTATCCTGTCCCCCAGTCAGAAAGCCTGACCATTATCTCTCTGCGTAGACGTTTAACTGCAGCACCAGGGAGACTACAAGGATGGAAACTTAAAACCTAAGTGAAATGCTCTATTAGATCAGTCCAGACAGCCCCTCAGAGTCTGGATATATTTGTATAGACAACAAACAGGATCTTCTTCCTTGTGCCACCAGGGTGTGAGTTTTTTAAGGACTACAAAGATCGAGATTACACCGCTGAGGGACTAGTGTTCAACTGGAACCAGGTATGAGGTTTTTATTTTTTTTAATACTTGTGTCCTCTCAAAAACCATTCTATATTTTCCCTAAACTTAACTTATATTCCCTAAATGTAAGGTAAAGTCAAGTCTATTAATTTAGAAACTTACGGTTATCCACTAATTTTTTTAAATGGCTCATTACGTTTTTTTACTGCCAATTTTCCTCTACAGGATTTTGTGGATGCACCTTTGACAATTCCTGCAAGCTTTACCAAGAACTTGAATATAGACTGGAGTGAATACCAGGTATGTGTTACTATACAATATAGACTGGAGTGAATACCTGGGATGTGTTACTAGAACAATATAGACTGGAGTGAATACCAGGTATGTGTTACTAGTACAATATAGACTGGAGTGAATACCAGGTATGTGTTACTATACAATATAGACTGGAGTGAATTCCAGGTATGTGTTACTATACAATATAGACTGGAGTGAATACCAGGTATGTGTTACTAGTACAATATAGACTGGAGTGAATACCAGGTATGTGTTACTAGTACAATATAGACTGGAGTGAATACCAGGTATGTGTTACTAGTACAATATAGACTGGAGTGAATACCAGGTATGTGTTACTAGTACAATATAGACTGGAGTGAATACCAGGTGTGTGTTACTAGTACAATATAGACTGGAGTAAATACCAGGTGTGTGTTATGAGTACTTTATAGACTGGAGTGAATACCAGGTGTGTGTTACGAGTACTTTATGGACTGGAGTGAATACCAGGTGTGTGTTACGAGTACTTAATAGACTGGAGTGAATACCAGTCTACTATCTCTCCATTGGCAGGTTTCCAAAGCAGGGATGAACAACTGCCAGGCAATGCCTTTCTAGATGTGCCATTCATTTTCCTGTTCATGTTTTAGAGGCCAATACAAATTCCTTAAGGGCCCCTCAAAAGGGCTCAGAATGTGGGTGCTCAGAACTGCAAGCCTCCGTGTCGGGGTTATTTAACTATGTGCCTCCATCTATTTCATTTAGTGCTTTCAGTGAACCATGTGACATTCGCCTAAATAAACTGGTCTATCAGTGACCTCTGAAGGTTGGCTTCAGAACTGCACCCAGTTGCTTTTCCTTAAATCCCAACATTGTGTCTTAATGTTCTGTAGGATGTAATGTATATTTGTTTTATTAAAGTCTGACTTGGCTGATATGTTTTCTAATCAGGAGATGATTTTTTTTTGCCCATAAATGTGATTTTCCTACCTACTTTAAGGGATTAACCCTGTGGTGATTGTCCACCTCCCTCTGTCTTCTTCTGTTTCAGTCTTGGGACCTGGTCCAGCAGACTCAGAACTACCTGATGTTGCTGCTTCACATCATCAACAGCGATGGTCAGTGTGTGTGTGTGTGTGTGTGTGTGTGTGTGTGTGTGTGTGCGCCATTCATGGTCAATCATTACAGCTGACCGTGTTTTGGGCTTATGTTAGCATTGTGCCAGCGTCTGTCTTTTATAACCTGTTCTGGACCTCACACGTTGACCATGTCCACATCCCATGACCATGTCATTCTCTTAAGAAAGGTAGCATACCATAAAACGTATGAACGTATTCTTCAGACGGATGAATGTTGTCAAAATGCTGTCTGTTTTTGCTCCCCGCCTCCCCCCGCACCTCCTCTTGGCCAACCCTCAGATGAGAGTGGTCTCCTGGTTCACTGTATATCCGGCTGGGACCGGACACCTCTTTTTGTCTCCCTTCTCCGGCTCTCGTTGTGGGCGGTAAGTGTTCCCTACTTTAATTATCTTAATGGCATTCCTACCTGCGTAGTGTCCTATTCCCGCGCTTCCCATCCATTGTGGTTTGCCATTCCCCTGTTTCCCAGCTTTCCCGTTTCCTGTCCCACTCGTTTTCTATCCCTCTTGTTTCATATCCCTCCACCCGCTTCCCTTCAGGTTCTTAGTCCTTCATATTTCATTGTGTATTTTTCTCTTTACACACACACACACACACACACACACACACACACACAGAACTTATACGGTACGCTTTGTCATACAAAAATGTGTTGTTGTCTTAAATGCGTTTAAGCATATGGATCAAGATTAGCTTCTGCTTGCTCCAAATATCAGGGGTGTGTGGTATTTAATTGATCCTATTGAACCAAGCAAGCCTGAAAATTCCGCTGGTGATTTCAAATACAATACATAACTCCTCGCATATAATATATATTTGCGGCAAAAAAAACATGAATATTATTTAAACACCATTTTTTTCCTGGCCGTTGCTAATGTGACACTTGGCTGTTCACGGGGAATGTTTCAAACTGAATAAAACATGCTCTGCCTGGCTGAGGGTTGCAGCAGGCCTGCCACCCGGTGCTCCTCTGGGCTAATTTGAGTTTTTTAATGACGTCGGGCTGAATTTTGCAATGTAATTGTGTTAAAAGGATGGTGCCGTCCACGCTAGCCTGGGGCCTGCGGAAATCCTCTATCTGACCATAGCATACGACTGGTTCCTCTTCGGGTAAGGCTTCAGCATTTGACTACCAAACCCTCATTACTTTCCATTACCACTGAGGGGCTGTCTTAATGCCCACCGGCACGAGGATGTGGACGGGCACAAAATGTAGTTGGTATGCCAAAGCTTCGTTTGCCAAGTATATTTATGTATGCTCAGAATTATATTATCTAATGTGATTAGATTACTACTGAATGACCTGGCATGAATGATCATTACGAGAAATATTATTGATCTGCTCTCTTTTTCATAGTCACATGCTGCCTGATCGACTAACCAAAGGCGAGGAGGTCAGTGGTACCCTTGAACGTCAGTGTGTGTGTGTGTGTGTTGGTGTGTGTTGAAAGCCATATTTACTAAAACAAAGTCGCCACAAATTCAATGATCACACGTCGTTTACACTGAAAGTTCACATGCAACTTCGAAATGCACCGAATACAGTTACAAAATTGACTCAAATATTTCTGCTACTGGCAGACTAACTTTATTTTCATGAATTCCAAAAATGTAGTGGGTATGTGAAAGATTTACGAAAATGAGTTCCCAAGAGACACAGTGCAAAATATCAGAGAAAAGTAAAATGTGCAGATGATTCGACAAGCTGATTGGTCCATCATTCAGAAGGCCTAAACCCTGAATATTGTGAGGCAAGTGGAGGGAGTTCCTTGACCAATATAGTTATATGTATACAATTATTTTATTGAAGCCCTAAAGTTCACATTTTCTGGACATTAGGTGTTGAAAGTGTCTTTACAAAACTAGGGGGCAGCATTTTGTCATGTACAAATTAATCACATTCCTGCACACCTCTCTGAAACACCTTTTATTTTTCCGGCAGATTTTCTTTTTTTGCTTCAATTTTCTGAAGCACATTGTCTCAGAGAAGTACTCTGTCGTGAAGAAACAGAGGTGAGTGTTACGTCATGGAGAGATTTTTAAGAGATTTTTAAATGTAATTGAATGTAATTTTAAGAGATTGCTCCTTCTAGAATAGTGTCCTGTGCCCTACATATTGCCCTTTTGCCATTTGGGACACATTGGTTTACCATTGATCATGTCGTGCCCTTAAGTCACGCCCCTCAGAGCTTTCCTCAGTAGAGCTGTAAGCCTATAGCCAATAACACGGTACATACACAGTCAGAATCTAACTGCAAGCAACTTCCCCATTTTACTCTGTCTCTCTCTGTCTCTTTATTTCTCTCTTTTTCTGTCTCTCTCTGTCTCTCTCTCTCTGTCTATCTCTCCCAGTCTCTCTCTGTCTCTGTCTCTCTCTCTCTGTCTATCTCTCTCTGTCTATCTCTCCCAGTCTTTCTCTGTCTGTCGCTATTTCTCTGCACTGTCTCAGTGTTATTTCATCATGCTTCTCTGTCTCTTCGGCAGGAGGAAAAACTCTAATTTCAAAGATACTGACTTCACGGTGGATGACCTTTGCCAGTTTGCCAGTACGTCGCATCCCTGGAGACATTTGCTGTCTTTTTATATGATGTCACATTTCCTACATGTTTTTGTGGCTGTGCTACTAAATGGCTCTGCGGTAAAGACATTGCTTTGTGTGAGATCGGGGTTCTTAACCTGCTTAAATATTTGACCAGGGTTCAAATATTTATCCAGGACTGTTAAGATTTAGGGTGTAGGTTAGTCCAGAGATCGGGGCGGGGTGACCAGTCTGACCCGTGTGTTCCCTTGTGATTGGTCTAGAGTCCAGAGATAGGGGTAGGTTGACCTGTCTGACCTGTGTGTTCCCTTGTGATTGGTCTGGAGTCCAGAGATAGGGGCGGGGTGATCAGTCTGACCCGTGTGTTCCCTTGTGATTGGTGCAGAGTCCAGAGATCGGGGCAGCGTGACCAGTCTGAGCAGTGACTTCTCCCTGGTCACAGAGGACGCAGGCGGAGCATCCAGCCTCATCTCTGAGAACGTTGACCTTTTCTCCGACCAGCACTTCGGAACCTCCAGCTGGTGAGTTCTCCTCCCCCTCATATTTTGTCTGAAGGTTGTGAATAGCACCAGAACATTAGCCATGATGTAACCTCAGGAAGGTAATCACTAGGACAGTTATGTCTTGTTTACGGCCAATTAAAACCGATACCATTCTGACATCTATGAGGAGACTGCTGTGTGTGTTCGGCCACCGGCTCAGAACGAACCATTGGCTTAACTCCTGTCTAAGTCACCTTTTCTGTGGTTGCCCAGGAGGAAGGGGCCCACCTCATCCCCCCAGACGGTGCTCTGGAACAACCGTTCGGACCCCCTGCAGGAACGGCTGGCCCACCCCCTGAGCCAGGAAGCCAAGTCGTCTAGTTCTTCGTCCTCCAATCAGTCAGACCTGGTTGTCATGCGTGCCGGCAGCAGTCCAATGTCTGTACCCAGTAAAAGGTAAGCTTTCGCATTAGAAGTCAGTTGCAGGTTTTTCTTTCCGGCTGTTTTTTGAGTGGGATTGTACCAAACCAGTCAGGAAAACAGAGAGGGCTGCAGAGAAAGTGTTCATCAAGGGGCGATTAATAACTCTCAGATTATACTCAGATTCTGTGTATATGTGCTACTAGTGACATTAACCCCAGTACCCAACATCAAGGCCAGCCTGTTGTCCTTTATGTACTCCAACCACACTGAGGACAGCAGTGTCAGGTTTTAGATGTCTGTCTCTTGTCTGTTTCTTGTCTGTCTTTTGTCTGTCTCTGTCTGTGTGTCAGTCTGCCCTTTTGTTTACTTCTTGTAAATAGATTGACCATCTGTCCATGATGAAAATGAGCCTCTGCACAAATAAAAGGTGGATAACTGCATGTTTAACTGTTGGTAACCAGATGTAGGACTCTAGGCAAAAAGGGTTGTCCCAGGGCACAGGTTCTCAATGCACACTCATACATATCCCCGGGTGGGGTGTGATCCTGAAGGCAGTGTTTATTATTAGGTAAGAGACTGACGACGTGTATCCTAGTTGTGTGTGTGTGTGTGTGTGTGTGGGGGTGAGAGGGATAGAGAGAGAGAGAGAGGAGGTCTCGCAGTACTCGTGTGAACTTAATCATAATCAAACATCAACAACAAATACTCAAACACTTTCACAACGCTTCATTCTGCACTACTACACTGTAGCTACGTTGTCTGCCTGTTGAACTATTTGAATTAGCAGTCATCTGGTTACTTGTCATGAACCTAATTATTCCACATCCTCACCTGTTCTCAAAAAGGAGGTCATCCTTATGCTATCTACAAGCCAGTCAATATAGCGAAGGTTCGGTAGTCAAGGTACGACCTGCAACATCCGAATTTATGCTTGGCACGCG